>JARHVA010001024.1:3205000-3277500 GCA_037957365.1 Torreya grandis | reverse complement strand
GTCAGTTATCCAAGAAACCAAATTACTTGAGGGAGATATGAAATATGGTCTTGATTTGAGAAACAATGATCTTATAAATGTAGTTGCAAAGGGAAATGGGGTGGAAGTGATCAAATCTAGAAAGGTTATCATTTGTAGGGATGTTTACAATGAAGGTGGATGAAAAAGGATAATGCATTTTACCAGTGAAACATGATTCTTCCATGGCTAGTAACAAATCCTTTGCTATGAGATCCCAAAAATCCATGTAGAACTCAACCATCCACCCATTTGGGCCAGGAGCCTTCCCAATCTGAAAGGTGTGAAGTGTTTTTTATAACTCAACCATAGAAATCAATCAGAGTAAAATTTGATTTTTATGTTCATCAACGTAAGCATTGAATAAGGAATCCATTGCTATAAAATCCCTAATATTTTCTCAGGGAGGCTCCATATAGATATGTTTATAATTAAAAATAATGGCTTTTGATATGGACATGAAGTCAGTGTACTCCAATCCATATTTGTCATGCATATTCCAAATGGTGTTGTGTGCCCATCTCACCAATTCTTTTTGATGGAAGAATTAGGTATTATTATCCCCATGTAAGAGACAAGTAGTTTTGCTCTTCATTCTCCACTTTGCCTCTTTCCAACCTAGTAGCCTAGCCTTCTCCTTATCCAATAAATCAAGTTTACTAAGATTTTTATCACTAAATTATTCTTATTGGTATGAGTCGATACATGATTGTATTTTATCTTTAACCTATTAGAGATATAGTTCAATCCCTTGAAATCCCATAGGCCAAGAATTTTATATTGCCTTAGTCCTTATGATATTCTTCTCAAAGCTGACCATTACAAATTCACCCTTATCACTAGCATAGTTAATCTAGGTCCACTTGATATGATCCCTAAAAAACTCATAGGCTAGCTAGTGTGGTTTGAATTTGAAGGGCATTGGAGGTTGTTTCACTCCCTAAACCAAATCCATCTAGATTGGATGATGATCTGATGTATGTTGTTTAAAAGTGGTGGTCTTGTATGCATTTATTTGAAAAAAAGAGAGCTTCCTTATTCATAAAATAATCAAATCTTTTGGATATACCCTGAGATATAGAATGATGGTTAAACAAAGTGAGTTCCATAACCAAGGGAGTATCATCCACCAAATTGTGTTGTTCCATGAAATTCAATAAAAATTCCACCAAGGGATCTGGTCTAGATTGTTATCCCCACACTTTAGAAAGGTTTGTGTTTAAATTCAAACCCCCACAAGAATGAGGTGTGGAAAATGGAGAAAGCCAAAGTTTTCAAGCTCAGTCCAAAACCTTTGCTTGCTATGTGAAGGTGCATACATATTAAGGATATATATATTTAGATTTAGTTATTTAGAATAGAAAGAACCAAAAATGTAGTTTAGATTAGTTATGAAATTTCTCAAGTCCATGGAGTTGTTCCTTCCCAATGTTAATCCACCAGAATTGTCCTCTGAGTCATTGGAAAAAGACCAATTTGGGAGACAGTTTTGAAGTTCCCTTCAAGCATCCTCTTTTGAACACATAGATTCTTGTAGTATAAAAATACTTGGATTTTGTTTGTAGATAACCCTCTTAAGGGATAATTGCTTTGAGGCCATCCCAATACCTCTAATATTGTGAGATATTATAATCATTTAAACACCCTGATTGGGGCTAATCTTCTAAGGGCCCTTATGATAGTAATTTGTTTCCCAAATAAAATTTCATGCTTAGTATCCTGTTGTGCGTGGGATAAATGTGTATGTCTACCCTTGATGGATTGGGAAGTGAGATATTTTTTGTTTTACATTCCTCTTGTCCTAAGTGGACCACTAGATAACTGTAAAGAGGCCTTAGTATGTGATTTGGTCATATATCTTATCTCCATGGAATGGGTAGTATTGTAAAAATGTTTATTGTGTTTGGTCAGATCGAGCGTAAGCTTATCTATCTTAGTTCTCATCTCAACTTTTTGAAATGATGTTTAAGAGTCTCAATGGACATATAGATTAAATCCAAATGAGGAACTATTGTGGTCCTCAACTTGGTTTCCAAGTGGTGTTGTATCCATGTAATTTTTACCTTTCATCATTATGCACTCTTCCTCCACTCCTACCATCTTATTTAATCCTTTCATATCCATCTATTCCACTTTGTATGTAGCAATGAGATAAGTTCCTATTTTAATACATTATAGTGTGTGGTCCCCTTTGGATATTGTATGCAGCTTTTGCCTTTGATTTTCGTGTATCTATTTGTAGGGAGATGATGTGAGGATGACTGACCAAGTTGGAAACCATGTTGAATCATAAAATCTTAGGTTTATAAGGAGGGTTAGGGGGTCCAGTCATGTCAAAAATTACTCTACTTTATGTAGATGTATGTGTATCCAAAGAAAGTGGTGGTTATATACATGTGTGGCTAGAATAGAGGTATTTGTAAAAATACCAAATGACCGAAGCTATTTAGAATCATCCATCTTCCTAGTGCCTTTCTCATTCCCTTCAAAGAAATATTACTAGGTACTAAGCATGTTATCTCCTCCTTCATCAAAAACTTTTGTGTTGAAACCTTGTGGAAGTCTAGAGTTGTCGGTATGTATCATATGAGACTATATTCCTGTGGTGTCCATAAAACCCATATAAGTCCTCTTTCTTGAATCTATTCTTGTAATCATTGCCCATAATGCGATATAATCCCCATTCAATTCTAAATCTACCTATCCATGTTATCCTAGTGTGTTCTGCTTACCTAGAGGGTGTGAAATAACTTTCTACTTATAGAGTGGGTAGGAATGCTTAATATGGCCATGTTAGTGGCATTATTAGAATCTAAAGGAAACATTTATATATTATAAATTTTGATAGAAAATATGTTCACCAAACACAATCTCTATGATGTCTAGGAGTCCATTAGAGCTGTCCATTTCCATGTAAATGATCATCACAATAGTGTTCCTTTGACTAGTAGTCATATGGTGTGTTTTGAGGTATTTCCCAAGGGTATCGCCAATGATTTTAAAAATATATGGCTCCCAAAGTTTAAGAGGAAAACTAGTCATCTTGGCCTAAATGGCCACAATATTGATACACTCACGTGTTGGATCAAATCCAACATGAAAACTAGTGGTGAACAAGGCTACATTGCTTCAAAGCCATGGTCCTTTTGTAGAGATGTTCTAGTGGTCATCTATAGATTTAAAGATAATGATAAATAAACCTCTTTCCCCCTTAGTACTATAGGGGTGTATCCCAATATATGCTCTTAGGTGTGCTTAGACCATTTATGGAAACTAATCTTTGAGAAAGAACAAGCATGAAAACATCTAATAAGGGCTTGTTCCATGTAAATGATGATCTTGTCTTTACATAGACTAGGATCGATGATCACCTTGATAGGGGTAGTGGAAAGTTTAATGCATTTTTTTTCCTTTTCTAAAAATGCTTACCTGGAGTATGTGATTGATCATTTGGGATTTGGATAGGTCTGTTATGATGTCTAATGACCACTTCACCTGTGTAGTCATGGCTTGATACATGTGCATCTTGATCGGTCTTTATGTCAATAAATGAGTCAAATGTAGAACCCAACCAATGTGTTTTTAAGCCACTTGGTTCTATAAATATAAGCTCTTAAATCATTGGTCATGTTCCCTTGTCTGCATCTATCAATGATGGTTGTAAAGATGTGGAAGATGTGATAGTGTCTTAGTGGTGTTCTAATGTTGAAACCATAGTTTATTCTAGTCCCCCCCCCCGTGCCTATAATCGCTCCTGATCCCACTCCATCCATATACATATCTCAATATATATATATATATATATATATATATATATATATCATATTATACTATATATAAAATATATTTATAATGTGTGTGTGTGTGTGTGTGTGTGTGTGTGTGTGTACCAATGAGATGTGGAATGCCCTATTTTTAAATGCAATTATTAATAACAAACACTTTAGGCTGAAATAAGTTTTCCCACACTCTTCCTCTCACCAATTCGATTCCTCCTACACTAGATATAAGCTTACCAAGGAAAAATAATTTCATAATCTTATAAGAAAACTACATAGGCTTGCTTACAATATTTTATTGATGTCAAATGTTAGATTTTATATTATTTTATTATCTAATAGATTGATCAATTAGATTAAAATGGTTGATTAAATAGCTAAATGAAATCCTATAAACTAAAATCCTATTAAGAAGGAAATAATCATAACAACTTGTAAACTAATGTTTTGTTATTAACACAAGATAATTTATACTAAGAATAAGCCTAATAATATATTAATTCATTATAAGTTATAGTATAAGAATATGGAGTTATTATTTTGTTCCTAAGTTATTTATTCTAATAACTCATTAATGGAATCCTATGAATTTGGTATTAATCAAATAATGATTTTTTACATTAAATAGTTATTGAAAATTTGTGCATACATTTGCACAATCAAAGCCTACCACTCTTCTTATAATAAAATTACTAAAATGATTCACAAAAATGGAATAATATATCATAAAGATAAGAAAAAAAAAGCAAATCCACAATAATAATTGATGAAAGAGAAAAATAATTGATAAATGTGACTTAAGCCATTTCAAGGGATAAACCTCCACAATAATGCAATAAGAGCATAATTCATAATATATGATAATCAAAATATAACCACTACTTCCTATATATACTCTACTTAGCCATGGTTATTCCATATATCAACCTTACTAAGAACAAAGAGAAATATGACAAGATAACGTGAAAGGTATGTAAGCCACAAATCAGACACAAATATCCCAAGACATGTTGTAGGTTAAAGGCATAGCATGCCCCTCCCATTCAAAACAACAATGTCCGCAATGTTAAATCAACTATGAAGGTTGTTGCAATAAATTTTCATCCGCCCATGTTAACCTACTCCTCCCTATGATTATATGTCTTCTCATCATGCTTAATACCAGACACTAAGATACTAGTTTTTACTCTAAAAAATCATTTGAAGAGATTTTTAACCTTATTTCAACTTAGTCTTCCTCTGATCAATATCAAACTTAGAATCTTGGTTGGTATTTTCTTGAATTGTTGTTGAGCATGATTTGAGGGTACCTTGCTTTCAAGTTGAAATCATTATTTTATCTTAGTGTAGTTTTATTACAAGGGTTAGAGATTACATGTTATGGTTAGCTTAATTTTAAACAAGAATTTAACATATATTTTGAAAATATTATGCATTTCCATTTGAAAATGTCTTTCCTTTGAAACCATATTTCACATGTTTTTGAATAATTATTTCTTCTTGAGATTGCCTACTAGTTTAGATAGCTTTTCTTCCCCATTTAAATCACATTGTTTATTTCCTTCAATTTCTCACATTATTGTGGCTAGAAAATTAGAGATACTTAATTTTGTGTTAAGCTTGATCATGCTAACCCCAAATTGTTCATGTAAGTAAATCTTTAGCCTAGTAAAAGCTAAAAAACTGAATAGCTACCATAAACCTCTAGTGGCTTCTTTGTCCTTCATCCCAATAGGTTTTGGATTTTTACCCCTCTACCGAACCCTAGTGGATCATTTAGATTATTGGAGCTACATTATGGCATGCACTATGGGACCTTATATAATATCTTATTTTAGTTTTATTTTGTTTGGATCTCTCCTAGCCTATTTCTCATTGTTAACCTCGAGGCTTTATTTCCAACTGTGTTTTGGATCCCTCTCTAGTTTTTTGATTTTGATTTGGTTTTACATAATCCTACTTCATGGTTCTCTGAAAATTTGCCTCTTATGTTACTTTCATAGTTTTTCTTGTTTCACTTCACCCATGGCTAATCTACCACCTTTGGGACATCATTCCCCCTACATTTAGGGTCATCCCCTTAAGTTCACTCTTGAGTAAATTGAGACTGGAATGGAAAGACACAAAGCCTCTAGGATTTGATATTTAACAATACCCAAACTAGATTACCATGACCCTCTAATATTTTTCATGGAACAATATTGATAATTGTACAACAATTAAACTCACTCCCCTTTTCAATGGTTTGAGTTTTACCTATTTAAGGATGACACCTCACAACTTCAAACCACTTCACATTCACCTACAAGGGTTAAAGGTGACTCCCTTGCATTTTTGAGGCCTAATGAGCTATGTATGATCATCAATGATTTTCATATATTCCTTCACCTAAATTCTAAAGACCACTCTTCCCATGAGAGTAGGTGGAATGTTTCCTTTAGAGATAGAGCTAACACCCATTCCCATTCAAGTGTGTCATCTAGTTCTATTTTGAGTTCCCCATCCCATTCCTAGTGGGATACTCTACAAAAATAACCCTCCATTATCCTTATTTATGGACGTGGGCACCTAGACCCAATTCATCATTTGAATCATATGGAGCCTTCCCATCCTCCTAGTCCTTCCTTTAGGCTCTTAAATGATCACGCTAATTTCAACTACGATATATGGTTAGGGATCCATGGTATGCCTATCATGAGCATAAATGCCCTTGAATGGACCCTCATATTGTCATGTTGGGCCAATGTCATGTGTATTAGGGTCATCGTGACCCCTTCCCTAGTTGCACAACATTAGTTATCATCCATGTACAAAATGATTCCCTTCTTTTGGTCATTCACCACTACATGTTTGGAAGGATGCCCATCATATGTGTCCCTCATATCAGGAGCTAGCTTCACATCACCTCTAGCATGCCCAAGGTCATGATGAGCCATAACTACATAGGCAACATCATGGCCCCCATGAGCCTCCTTAGGAAGTTATTCACCAAATAACCATCAACCATGCCTAAGAGGATTTCAGTAGGAATCCTTTATCCCCTTGGTTGAACACCATTCATCTTCCCGCTCTAATCCCTAAACTTCAAAAATTCAATGGAAGCCTAGATACTAGTCTCACAGAGCATATCATGACATTCATGACGTTGTGTATGTATTAGGAATGTGAGAGAGGCATGATGTTGAATCTCTTTGATCATACCCTATGAGTTGAGGATTTGGTGTAGCTATAAAATCTAAAACCATATTCTTTGTCTATTTTCCCAACCTTTCTAGATGGTTTCCTCCAATAATTAGATATCTCTAGACCATTCAACCTCAGGATCCAATCTCTCACTTTCATGGTCCAGGCTAAGGGTCAATCAAACTTTTAATTTATGTGTAGATGGTGTTTACCCATCTACATGTACAAGATGAGGTTCACATACGATTAAATTTATGGTATGTTATCCCAATCTTTAAGACAAAAGTCTCACCATGGGTCCTCAAGCATGATCCCACCTATTATGAGGAATTTTTTAATGAGTGTGTGAAGATTGAGGTCTTTGAGGTGTGTATTGGCATTAGGTTCATACCTACTCAAAATTTATCCTCCTTGCATGATCACAATCTCAATGCGATTGGTTCTATCTTTCTTGGTTTCCTTTATCATACCAAGATTTATTTTTGATTATATATCCTACATATTGCGTGATTAATCTAGTGAGTGTTTTATAATAATGAAAAATGCTGATTTTATTTTCAAATTATGATAATTATTTCTAAGTTGCATGAGAATTGAGATTTTTCTATAAACCCTCTTCTAGTCATTTATTTCTATGGATTTGGAAAATTAATTAGGTCTAATTTTACTATTTTAAATATGATTATAATTTATTAAATATTTATAGATAGATGTATTGCATTTTGATGTAAAAAAAAATTATTCATATTACGGGTATGTTGTTAGGATCATATGCATGGATAATTGACATTCTTCAGTTTAGTGTTAGGGATTAAGGGGTATTCATTTTATAAAATTCTCTTGAGATATATACCCAACCTCATCATTTTTAATATATCTTTGTTTTTTTGTGGATGGCATGAAAAATGCACTTAATCATTATCCACACTAATTAGACTACAATGCTTTCAATAATATTTACTATTTTATTCTTGAATTATAATTAAATAATTATTTTTTTGGATGTACATGTTAATGTGTAATATGAATAAACATATCTAAATTTAAAAAATTCACATATGTTGATAAACATGTAATTAATCCCAATCAGATGTAAAATAGTAAAATCAAACCTAGTTATTATCGTAATTCTAGTGTAATAATTAACAAAGAGAGAATTTAGAGAAACATATTTAGTTTCACACAATCTTAAAATCGTCATCATAGTTTGAGAGCATATTTAAAGCTTTTAGGGCAAGAAAATGAGAAGCTAAAGGAATCCTAGTGACTTGAGAACCTTCATAGATCTACACATTCCATTTTTTTTGGTAACTAGAATTAAAATTGTAACATTTGTTATAGAAATTAAATAGATAAAATATGATTTGATAAATGTTTTTGTAAGGTTAGAGGCTAAAAAAACCTCATTCTCATTTCTAAATTTTTATTTCCAACTCTAAGAAATTGATCTTAATCTTTAAACCCTAATAGGGTACATAAGCCTACAAAGGATAAGAAAAAATATTTGTTTTCGGACTTGTGCTTAGGGTTATTAGAGTTTATATGAACTAGCTATTTATCAGGGCCCTCAACAATATACAATATTGGTCATAATACACCATGTAAATTTTAATTAAATCAGATAGTCTAATATAATGCAAGTGTCAGTATATACCATAGATTAATGTAATTTGATAAGTAATATATTCTCAAAGACCATTTTATGTGTTTATGTAATGCCTCACTTTGATACATGTATTCTTTCATATATAGTGAAGTAAAACATGTATAGGGTGGATACAAATTTTTGTGCTCTTGAAACTCCTACATCAACTACAATCCTCTTGTGAAATATGGAAGGAAATTTATGCATGGATAAAGTGTTATCTGTTAAATATAGA
Source organism: Torreya grandis (assembly GCA_037957365.1). NCBI lineage: Eukaryota > Viridiplantae > Streptophyta > Pinopsida > Cupressales > Taxaceae > Torreya > Torreya grandis. The sequence goes on along the minus strand of JARHVA010001024.1, from coordinate 3,268,640 downwards.
AAGGAAAACTTAAAATGATGCACCTATTTTTGATGTATATGAGAGAGCACCCCTAAATGAGTTTCGTGCACGTCTAAATCACTACTAAACTCTACATGCAATTCTGATTACAATTTGTAGTGATGAAAATCCAAGGCTAAAGCAATAATCTAAGTATTATAAAAGAGTATGGTTGAAAAATATCCTAAATGTTTCCCAAAAAGGGAACACTTGTCACATGTTAGAGATGTCCAAGGATTAACAACATGTAATTTCTCCCATTTACAAGTGCCACTCTTTGTTAATTATTATGATGGAATAGGAATAGTAATTAAGCATGATTTTATTATTTTATATCTAAAATGATGAATGGGAGGGAATTTAGAGAAGGAGAAATGGGAGATAAAAATAAGGGGACATGACAGGAATGATTAGAAATATGTGTCGATAAAGAATGATATGGACTAATAAGAAACAAACACACATGTATTATAGAATAATGCAATTTTATAGCTACTAAATATTTAATATAAATTTTAAGTGTCTATAATTTTTATTTTTTTTATTTTCAAGTTTGTATTTATATGACTTTAAGATCGTATATCAACAAGATCTCAATGCAAGTTAGTCATGGGCTGAATTTTATGGTTATATTTTTTATTTTTTACTATAAAATTTAGTAAGTTAGATTTAATTTTTGTGAGATTTTATTCGTGTCTTTTAATTATTTTAAGATTATATTTATGGATAATCATGACCTAAATGACATTTTTATTCAACTATTTCTGCTAATAAATACAAGGCCAAGGTCCACTTAACATATAAACACCATAAACATTTATTACCAGGAGAATGAATGGTTGTAAGTTTTTAAAAGACTAGATTTAATAATAAAAGAAAATTCTATAAAGAATAATCATAACTATATATATATATATATATATAATTAATTTTTTTAAACTTTATTTTAATAAATATTATGAGTTAAATTAATTTGTTTATTACAAATATCTCTGCCATTCTCATTTGGAAGCTACTCAATGACCAAGAAAGCAACCAATGCCACAAATAGGATAAATTAAGAATTGTGTTTGAAATCAACATCTTCAAGTCAATGTGTTAGGATAAATGGTTATTTATTTCTCTTATAACATTGCTTTCATTGCATGCACCACCTTTAGGTGATTTCTAAACTAAATGTTCTTTTTTGTGACGTTGTAGTTAGGTTTATTATATAAGAAGGAAATTTATAGCAAATAATTTTTGGTTGCATTTGTATGTGCAAATACGTAAATTATTTCATTGAAGGAAATACTTCATGTGTATTTTCCCACTATATATATTAGTGCACTTCATGGAACAATTGTGCATTTGAAACAAGTCATGTGTATGTTTATATTCATCTTTAAATTTATTTTTGAGTTCGACATTCTTTCTATTGATTATGGTTAATATGTATATTCTTATTTCAATATTATATGTCACTAGTATATTATATTTTAAAAATAGTTTGTAAATAATTGAATTGCATACATAAAATACATATCATATATAAAAACTTCAATATAACTTATAATTTAGGGATGCATAATATCTTTCAAATTTTTATATAGATATTTAAATTAGTAAATTAATATCGAAATGAAACTTGTCAAAATTTATTTAGAAGAATAGAATACTTGTTATTTTTAAAGTGTAATATAAGCCAAACCTCATGCAAAGTTAATGTCTTTTTAATACTAAATTACATTTATGTTAATTAATTGAATGTTTTTATGCAAAATTGCATACATCTTTAAACATGATAATTGATGGTTTTTATTATTTTTGTAATGAAAACTTGCATGTAAAATCTATTATCTTTTCAAAATATAAATTTTACATTATTTTTTGCCTTGACTCCTCTCACTTCACATTTAAGGTTTTAAAAATTTAGATTAATAACATATTATAGGAATAAAATACAAGACTATCCAAAATATATACCCACAATTGTAATGTAAGTGAAGATGATACAAAATAAATTTTAGGGAAGAATATTCAAATAAAATTATGATTCCATTAATGACATCGTATAAGGTATGTCTCTTTGGTATGGACACTTTATTATTGACATTTTATTTTAGCCAAATTGAGTTTTGCATGTAATTTTATTAAAAGTTGATTGCATTTCCCAAGAAATTAGTCATTAAAAAATGAGATCATATAGTTGTATACACCAAAGATTCTAATTGATTGCCTTCATCCACCCTTACATTGTAATATGCATTAAATTTGTGACTATTATAATCAAGAAAAGTATGTTGATATTTTTTTTAAAAAAAATTTAATTCAAAACATTACAAATAATTTTTTTTTAATTATCAAAGTCGTTTCCATTCAATGTAAAACAATGATATTTGATGTCTACTGTATGTACCTAAATTTGCTTGATGACATTATCGTCACTAATATTACTATTAGTCGATATTAATTCCACTTATCTCATTTATTCTAATTCATCCCATTCTAATATCTTTCTTTATCCTGCTAATTTATCCTAAACGTAGCCATTTAACTAATATCCCCTCCTTTATTCTCCTTCATCTATTAACCTTAATCATCCCAATCCTTCATTAATTATTCTTAATCTCTATTATCCTAATCCAATCCCACTTACCTATTTTTTGGGAATTTTAAATTTTCATGACCCACCTACCAACCTACTAGCCTACACCCTAGCCTTTTCTACATCCCTATGAGTCATAAACCTCATTATTTCCCATCTAATCCCCCCCATTATCTCCTAAACTAATTGAGAAGACTCTAGAAATAGAGAATCTCCTCTAAGACTCTAGAAGTCTCTAAACTAGAGAATTCTAAATAATTTTAAATTCCCCTAAAATTCCCTCCATCATTCTATAAAAGACCATACTTGGGCCATGGCCAAACCAACTAGACTCTTGATGCCAAATATATGTCCAAGCATCCTTGAATCTATAAGGCTTATGAGGAATCCATGTTAGTCCATGAATAAAGCATACATTATCAACATCTCTAATCAAACATCACAATATCAATCTAAGTCAAGGTAATATAATCTCAATCTATTTGTTTTCATTATATTTGATCTGGGTTTAAAGTATTTAAGATTTAAGATTTAAGTGTAGGATTAAATAGTTATTCATCTGATTTCATTTGGGTCTTAATGGTTTTAGACTTTACTTAGTAGTTAATGTTTGTGTTTAAATTGCATAATTTAATCAATAAGTTTAAATTTTACCTTATAAATTGGCAACCATGGTGGGACAAAACTCATCTTGAGATAACATTTTTGGCACTTTGAGCATGTTTGTTTGAAATATGTAGGTCAAATTGGAACCAAGATTGGCAGCTCCTCATTTTAAATTTCTCATTCATAGTTATCTCCAAGTCTATTTTTTACAACTGCATATATATGAACATATAGTTCATATTTATTATGGTTCCTTGAATATGTTGTAAATCACTATGCTCACAAATACATTCATTAATAGCAATAAACTTAACCAATTTTTTGAAAGACCCCTAAAAAGTTTGTAATTTTGATGTTTCAAAGCCTTTTCTGCAACTTCCTAAGTAAATAATTACCATAACGGAAGGCATCAACCAATGATGTGTGTACATTAGCATCAATAGTAATAGTATGAGTGAAATCACCACTACAGAGTATTCTTTCAATAGTCCACACTACTCGCTACCTGAGCACCTCTGTTTTATGTTCTTCTAGAATATTTAGGATAGGTTGTATTGCATCTTATTGATCCAAAATCTAAACCCCACATTCTACATCGATATACTCACTCAGAAGATTACATCACCAAAAATGCCACACCCCTTTCATGTAGCCATAGGTTTTATCAAATTCTCTAATGCTCCCAAAAAGAGATAAAAACTGATGGCCATCCTCCAACATGATTAGTTCCTGCTCATTAATCATCGATGCTCTCTTCCCAGCTCTATATCGACCAATCCAGGCCCATCGACCATCCTACCTTGATCATCTTGGGTTACTCTTTAACCAAATATGGCTACTTGTAACTTGTTCTAGAACCATTATGTGTATATCCAGTTAAAAACATAGGGTTTAGTTTTTATACTTGCCGATTTGCATTCAACTCATTTTTGTGCATATCTTGTAATCGCTCCAAGCTTCAAAACTATATCATTACATGTCATTCCATCAAATGGATTTCACCCCCTGAGACTACCATCCCTCCTATCATGACCAAGGTTACCATCTATCCTCCCTCTTCCATCTTGGGCTACTCATCACAATCCAATGACAAAATCCTAAAGATTCTAGATTTGAATTGGAGATCAAAGTCAAAGCTTTTAGTGATCTCAAGCTGTGTGCATTTTCATGAAGTTTCAAATTTTGGAGATCTAATTTTAAGTATAATTCATTTGAATTTTAAAGACATAAATAAGTTATTAAACCTTTTTTTAATAGTTTGTACTATTTTGAAGAATTTAATATAGTTTTGACTAAATGACATAGTCATAAAAATTGATGGAAAGTGATATTTGTATTATCATCTAATACTTGTGTTTATCACCTTTTTAATTATTTATTTAGAAAGTAATATGGAAATATATATATATATATATACATATATACATATATATATATATATATATATACATATATATATATATATATGTATATATATATACATATATATATATATATATATATATATATATATATATATATATATATATATATATATACATAAATTGTTAATAATTAATGTAAATTTTTATTGATAATCATAATCATGTGTATATATATATATATATATATATATATATATATATATATATATATGATTATGATTATCAGTAAAAATTTACATTAATTATTAACAATTTATATATATATATATATATATATATATATATATATATATAATAGCTTTATAATTTAAATGAAAAGTCTAGTTGTGTAATTTTAGGTTTTAAAAAGTTTTATCATTTTGCTAAAAGTAATTATAATTTGCCATAATAATTTGTACATTAATAAGTAGAGGCAAAATTTTTTTTCTAACTTACAAGTAAAATGATTGTCAAAGACAAAATTATCAAACTACTAATATTCATTTTTTAGGTTACCCCTCAAGGTTGTCAATTGTAACTACTAATTATTTATCTTTCAAGTTGTCTCTCTTTCCAATCAAATTATTGATCCTTGTCTTTCAGGTTGCCTATTTAAAATTTCCAAATCAAAACTACTAACCATGTGCTTGTAGGCTGCCTGTCAAACATTCCTATTACCATTATGAAATTCATTTTTAATCATCACTTTTATCTTTTATATATCATTGTTTATCATCTTGTCTTGTGTATATCATTTCCATCTTTGTCTTATATTTTCTTGTCTATCTTTTTCATCTTGTAAATATAATCACATAATGTAATCTAATCGGTTAATTAATATTTTATTCTACCTATTTATATCTCGAGGGCTATGATTGATGTATGTTCTCCCCTTACATCCTTGAAGAAATTCTTGGGGGATCAAAAACCACCTACAAAGCCTCCCATTTTATTTTCTATGGGTAACGTGACATGGAATTGACACCCACACACTTGCCATAGTCTTAGGGGGATAGTGACCATGGATTTCAGCATCACACACTAATCCAAACTCTATGTTCTGATAGAGTATAAATACTAGGGACAAATGTCATTAGGCTAATTGGTCAAACCGATACATGTCATCCATGAAGGGGAAGAGTTAACTCTCTGAACTAGTCATTAGACAACACCCTATACAGACTTAGGCAACACCCTATAGACATCTTTTCTAATCATCCACATCTTATCCTAATTCCATACCCCATCACTTGTCCTAAACTTTGTCTTCATCACCCATCTAGTCTAATCTTGTCCTATCTTATCCTTGTAGGCTCTTTAGGATACACTCATGCCCCAACCACCCCCATCACTTATCCCATAATCCTCTTGTCTCATCATCCTATCATCCTTGTATATCCTTGTCATCATTATACATTATCATATCTCATCATCCCATCACCCACACAACCTAATCATCATCTTGTATATCCTTGTCTTACCCTCTTACACATATCTTTATTCCTTTTTATATCCTTCTAGTCACATCCTATCACTATATCAACTCATCATTGGTCAAACCCCCATCATCCACATATCCTAAACATATCTCAACCACCTCTTGCCTTACATCCATAATCAATCCTTTGTCTTGTATATTCTTTCATCTTATGATTTTTTTCATCATCCCCTTGACCACCCTCACTATATCCACTCATCATTAACCCCATCCTATCATCCTTTGGTCTCATAGATCCTTATCTTACCCCCTTTTACATATCCTTATTCTCTTGTACATCCTCGACATATCCTATCCTCGTCTCACTCATCATTGGACATATCCCCACTTATCCTAATCACATCTTGTCTCATCATCCACGTCCAATCCTAAATCCACTTTAGCCCATCATCATTTGTATTGACCTTGCCCTTTATCACCCACCTAGTCTAACCCCATCCTACCTTATCCTAGTGGGTTCTCTAGGCTCACATACAGGTCTAACCATCCCCATCTCATTGAAATTACCCTTTTCATCTTCATCATCGTATTCAACCTTGTCCCTTATCCTAGTCACCTTCATCACATAATCCTACTCTATCCTACCTTGAGAAAATTATTCTAAGGCTTTTGATCTAGTCTTTTAATCCACATAACCTTATCATCCTAATCTAATATCATTCATCCTATTAGTTATATTTCATACCCTATCCCACTATCATCTTATCACTTTGTTAGTATCAATATAGAAAACCAATCAATATTCAATATAATCATCAATCTAGTATAATCATCTTGCCCATTCATAACTAGCACCCTTCATATTATCCCCTTGCTAGTTTTAATTTAGGCACCCATCAAACCCCCAATCCTTTTACTAATTTGACAACAAGACATTGTTGATAGGTCATTAGCACCTATTATCTATCTAAAATATGATCATAGTCTTTAATCCATTAATCTATCTCATCCCCATCATCACCCATCATACTAGCTCAGTCCTTCAGACCTTCTTTGTTCAAGATGACATCTCTCATCATCTATCCCTTATTATCCATCCCCATGTATTTAGACTTATTTCTTGTAGACCAATAAAACTTGGCTAACAAAGATAAATTCATTTTTTGAGCTCTAGAGATGGGTTCTTGCCTACCTTTTGACCTTGATCTCATCCTCCCTAAACCAACATCCCACATCCTTCCCTATCCAAAATCCCCTAGCTCATAAAAATTAATATCAACATTCCTTGATGTGGTCATCGTATTGATCAATAAAGTAGAAAATAAATATGAATTCTTATTATGGATATGCAAGATGGGTGCTCACTTTCCTGATGATTTTGATCCCTCAATTTGAAAACCAACTCCCAAACAAGTCCACTATCAACCCTCATCTCATCTCCTTTCACCATCCGTTAGCCCTATCCAAAACCATTTAGCCCTGATTCATACTTGTCCATAGTCAAATATTTCATATACCAATCATAATCCATCACCACTCCCTCATCCTAATAGCAAATAAAATCCTAGCTTGTCAAACTCATCCCCTAATAACATGACATCTATATCACATCCTTATAAATCTAATGTTTTAGCCTAACAAGTCCCCCATCCTTTATCACCCACCACTATGAACCTTGACCTCACTTTCATAGACCAATACATAGCTACCAACAAGGATGTGATCCTTTTGTAGTTATTTACAATGGGTGTTGATACCTTTCAACTCATTTCACCTGCTACCCAAGCCCCTTCATTTGAGTTTTGTACCAATCCTTCATCTACTAGTTATAAACCATAGTCTACCCATTCTCATACTAGTAAAGGTAATACTATCCTAGTCACCTCATCTACTACCATTGCATCCACCCAATCATTTCAACAACCATCTGATCTATAGTCCAATGCTTCCACATCTAAGTCAAAAAGTGAAGTGGGTCCTTATACTCCCCTTCCTATATCCTTGAAAACCATTTCTAAATAACTAATCATCACTAACATGATGGTTTATCCACCCATCTGACATCTTGATCCCACTAAGCCTAAGCCCTCCTAGTATAAAGCAAACTAATATCACTTATATCATCAAGCTTGTGGGTATTCCATTATATGATGTCAAAATTTTTGAGACTATGTCTAAGACCTCATTAACCATGGTGGCATAGTCATTGAGGATGAACTAGATGAGTCTATCTCCCTCGGTGAACAAGAAGAGGGATGCAAAGATTTTATTCCTAACAATGATTAGGCCATTCCCTTTCCAAGCCAAGGTTAAGACACCATACCCATATTCCATGATCTCTCCAACATCTTATAATCTCTTTTATGGACATATCTTTTCTCAGTCCATTGTTACTTCATCCTCTCCCTCTCACCTATCACATAAAATAACCCCTATTGAGAGGACACTTGCAAACAATCATTCTTCTACTAGCAACATAAATTCATGTACACCATAGTCAACATCAGAACCATTTGGATCAAGATTATGTGCAACACTAATCTTTGAGTCATATTCCTCATCAAAAACATCATCCTTAATCAATATTATAGTAGATGATCACTATGCCTACCCTTTTGAAGATACCTTTAATTTGGATGATAATCAGTCACTAGGAATTTCCCCAAATCCCAATCAAGATGATGAAGTCATAATCAAATTTTTACAAGCTTTTTAGAGTGGATCTAATCCTACCTCAGATGTTGTTTGTCAAAAAGTCTTAGTGGTCCTTTTGACATTCTTGAGGATACTTTATTCGATGTTGAGGCTAGGTCTCCTAGTGACTTTTATGACGACTATGTTACCCATTATCCCCTTAATCCATTACCCAACATTACTCATCCACCTCATCTCCATAATCCCTACATCCCATTACATGATGGGAATGAATAGGAACATGAATTTTCAGATTCCCCTCTGTATTCCATATCATGTGCCACAAATACAGAGATCGAAGAACCTATTTTAAAAGTCATAAGTCATGATCAAATCATCTTTGATCATATCAGTCAAAATCAAGAAAAATTAAATCATCGACCTAATAATAAAATGTCTTCCTCCGGTGAATCCTAAAATCCAACACTAGGGGCATATCAAAGTCAAAATAATCATATATCAAGTCAAAAATGAATCTTCTCTAGTGAAGCCCAAAATCAAGCACTAGGGGGCAATCAAAGTCAAATCCAATCAACAAGTAAAAATAAAGTCAAAAATAATAATCATAGGGTTGATCATCCTCTTAATGCTTGGGTTAAAGAATAAAAAAATAAAAAGGTTTTGAATCCTTATGATCATGGCACTAATCTAAATAATCCCTTTCACCATATCTAATGGTGTATGCAACTATTGAAGCCCATTTCTACTCCCAATCCCATCATATTATTCATAATCACAACCCTCCTTCCCATCCTATATCCCATCATCAAAATCATGAAATCATCCCATCCATACCATATCTCAAATCCCTAGGCAACATTATCCCTCATAGGGGTTATAAAGACACCTGGTCAAACTGTCCAAAGGATGCTAAATCAAGAATCAATAAAGGCCACTGAGACATGATCCTAGAATCACATATATCTAGAATAGGCATTGTTTAAAGATCACAATGATGTTGACATCTTACATCTCACTTTTCTCCAATAAATTGAGATTCCTAATAAAAGTCAAAAAAACATTCATCTAATGGTAAAAACTAGCCTTCTAGTGCCTTGGGAAAGTACCATGGTGAAAATTAGTTTTTGACGTCATGGTAAAATAATAAATTATCCACATTGTAACTCAATAATTAGGGGCACAATCCATCCTTTTTATCCATCACACCTATTCCTTGTCAAATCCCATCCATATCATATCCCTCTATCCATATCATGTATCCTATTGTGTCGATCACTCCTTTCTTCCTACCTTGACCTTCACAATAAAGTGGAAGGTGTCTTGAGAACTATTCCAAAACCATATTGAAATATCCTCACATGGACACTCAGGTCACTAAACATTTGGTTCCTTCATGATGTGGTCATTGACAATCCCTAGTCCCTTCTTCCTTTGTCCTCTTCCCCTTCTATGTGTCACCCCATCTCTTGTTGTCCCATCCATATTCATCCTAATTTATAGGCTTGGTATTCCCTTTTATATTAACCCCATTTGTATAATATACATACATATTCTAAAAATCCCTAAAAGTCATAAAACTTGAAAAAACTCAAAATTATTCATGATGTCTTATCTTATGCCTAATTCACCAGTCACATCCATCTCCATATGTCTCCTATTTTTCCATCTTTGGATACCACATTACATCTTCAAACCAAATAGGATTGGTCACCCATCTCTCTAACTCTTCAATCTTAGCCTGTTGACTAGGTATTATTGATATGCATTACCTTGTCAAAGAGTTTATTCTAGCACCCATCACTTCTTGTCAGTTGCCTTTTCATATTTAGCACCCATCAACTCACCTCTTTTCTAGTATGAAAGGTAATTGATCCCATCACCTTCCTTATCATTTCTTTTTCATATCTAGCACCCATAAACTCACTTCTTTGCTAGTATGAAAGGTAATTGATCCCATCATTTCCTAGTCTCCTTGCAAGATTAAACTCTTTTAGGGCCTTGTCTATTGGTAATCCTTGGTCATCACTTTTCTAAATCACCTTTCTTGGCCACTTTTTCAATTCAATTTTGAGACCAAATCAGTAATCAAAGACATTATTCCATCCTCCATCCTTCTATCCACAACTAGGGGTAACATCTTAGCCTAATCATAATCATGATCATCCTATCCAAATCTAAGCCCATCCTAATTCCACAATCACATCCTGATCATCCAAACCATCACCTAATCACTCATCCTATCATTAGACAAGACATTGAGATACTACATGTAGATACTCGTGTGTGTTACTTTTTTGTTCTATTTGTCTTATTTGCATGTCTTTTATCATGTATATATCTTATTTATCTTATGTTTTGTTTGCATCGTGTATTTTTGTCTATTAGGCAATGAAAAAGGATGCTATGAGGACACCAAAAGTGCCCTCAAGGATGCAAATTTCACTATTGGCCCATACACTTTGGCGCAATTTTCTCTTGGTTGTACTTATATCATGGGGCATACCACCAAGTGCCATATTTAATAGATTACTTAGACTATGATGAGTCTTATGAAAATTGTGATGGCTTGATCATCTACACCCTCATAATTTATCTAATCATCTAATCATCCTTATTCACATTACTAATCTCATCCTCTTAGCTCATTTGACTAACATCCAACCTTTTATCCTCATCTCATCATCTTCATCATCATCCTCTATCCTGTCGTCAGAACTACATCAGCCTGAGGTCTTTATAGACTATGTAGGAAACACTTAGCCACTTTTTGGTTCCCAAGGATAGTGTGGCCACTATCTCCTCTCTCATTCTCTTACATATGTCTTGTATAGGGTCATCATCGCTACTCATTGGTCACTTCTTCTCTATCATCATATTCATCATATCATTAAAATTTAACTTTGAGCTACACCCATCCTTAATCTTATCAAATCACTATCTTATCTTGGCCTAAATCTCTCCCTAGCATGCATCCTTGCTTGGGATACATCTAAATTTTATGGATTTTTTAATCTTATAATCATCATATTATAGTTGATTCCCCCTTGGGATGTGTCGACAACTGTGACACCCATCATCTCTACTCCTTGTACATGTGTCCTTATTAGGGGCATCATCATCAATTTGTAGCTCATTGCTCAAAGTTGAAATCCATCTTATATATTACATCTGACATCCCATCCTCTTGTCTATCCATTGCATCCCACCCCTTATTTCCTCTTTCGAGTGGCCATCCATCTCATTCTTCCCCACGTGTCCCCTCAAGGGGGCATCATAGTCACTAATATCACTTCCCCTAACATCATCTACTAAAAGTCATCCATGACATGGTTTTCTTTGAAAGACCATTACTCCTCCTACTTCACTTCACTCTCAATGCCCTTTCAAAGAGGGGAAAAATGTATGCACTTAAATTCGCACATCTACATTATCATCATTAATATTACTATTAGTCAACATTAATTCCACTAATCCCATTTATTACTTTTATTTGTTGTGACCAACACACTCCCATTTATTTTTGATGAAATAGAGACCACATTTTTGAAATTCAAATGCAAACCTATTTTCAAATATTTATCCTTGTATCAAATTAGTTCAAATTATGAACAAAATCATAAGGTACAAGAAGATGAGTTAATATTTCTCATTCAATTAATTTCATGAGGCTTGAATGGTGCATTAAAGACTCAGTTACAATTAACTTTGAGTTTAAATGATCACATTTTTTGTCTTTCATGTACCCTTATCAACCCATTTAATACACTTGGTGGTTGCACGTATCCTAAGTCTATAGTTCACAACCTCATATTCCATTGTCTCACATAAGTTTCCATAAAAAAAATGGAGACAATAGAAACTTTTAATAAATATTCATACATGCATACTTACATACATACATACATATATCCCCTTCAATTAATTTCATGAGGCTTCAATGGTGCATTAAAGACTTATTTACAATTAAATTTGAGTTTAAACAATTACATGTTTTATCTTTCACGTACCCTTATGAACCCATTCAAAACACTTGGTAGTTGCACATATCCTAAGTCTATAGTTCACAAGGTGTCGTATTCCATTGTCTCACATAAGTTTCTATGAAAAATTGACCTAATCAAAACTTCTAATCTCTCTCTCTATATGTGTGTGAGAGAGATATATGTATATATATATATATATATATATATATATATATATATATATATATATATATATATATATATATATATATATATATATATATATATATATATAGATTAAAAGTTTCAATTGATGTGTGTGTGTGTGTGTGTGTACACACACACACACTCGTATATGTATTTATATGTGTGTTTAATATATATATATATATATATATATATCTTCTCTATTTATTCACATTTTGTAACTTTGTTATCTATGACTCCATTCAGGATGTCATGTGTCTTAGTTTATGATGTCACTTATTAGATGATCATATACATCAGTTGTTTCATTTGAAAGATATGATCACGGTTTAGTTAATTTATTTTTTGCAATAAATGGACATGTGAAATTATCAAGCACAATTGATAACTTAATGTATCCACATACTCCGACATGGCCCACTTTGGAAATAAATGAACTCCATGACTCTATGCAGGTGAGATTTTCAAATGGCTACCACATGTCTCATTTTATGTCACTCATACTTTTAGATGCTATGATTATGTCATTAAAATTATGAATATAGTTTCAACTTCTTTTTCTCTTGTGTGTAGGTAAAGAGATGAATGTGTGTGATTATACATACAGATCCACATAGTTCAACATGAACACAATATTAACCAAATGGAATTCCATAATTTTATGACTATTTTTATATATAAATAATGCCATATATTTAATTCTAATCTTACTAAATATTTATTTATTAAATATTTTTAATTTTAAATATGACTTGTGTTTTATTATTGATATGCAACTAATTAATGATTGTAAAAAAAAATTAAGATGAAACTAATATATCAATGTGTCCATAGACTTCTCAATTGATCACTTTGGATCTCCACAAACTTCACAAGCCAGTGTCTATGAAACAACTATAAACCACCATGTTTATCGATCTTAGATGATGACCATAAAGACAATATGACGAGGAATTTAACCCCAGTTACTAAATCATTAAAAAGGATGTTGCCACATGGATACTCAATATACAAATGGGTGATTTTATTAAAATAGGCATGACTATTACTCAGGGTTAATAAATCCAACATGTCCATGCTCCCTGAAGAATATTTGAAGACCCCATGACATTTTTTGACTCCATAGATTCGAATGAATCAAAGGATGACACATGTATCTCTTCAACAAGAGATGGTAATGTTGAAATATGGAAACAATCAAATCTTAAAGGACATAAAGAAAAATTTATAATCTAACACATCCACAAGGAGGAAAATTTATATCGTAGAGAATATTAAACTTTTTTTAGTCTTTGACCATGAGACTATGATATTTTGGCACATGGACAACTAATGTTTTACATTGTAAATTAAAACCATACATTCACCAAAATTAAATTAGGAGATCATTAATGAAGGCTATCATTTGTTATCAATTTAAATATTTCTAAAGGTGGTTTGATGTGAAAAAGTCAGCTTTTGGATTTTTGGATTACAAAAGGAATGCATGCAAAATTAATATATTCAATGATTTTTGAAAGTGACTACCATTAATATATGCAAAATTAATATATTAGTGATTTTCTTCTTTTGATTTTCTTCCTTTGATTTTTTAAAGAGTTTAGAGACACCAACTCCACATTCCTAAATCATTATTTAATATGAGAATTATAATATTGTGGGCCACCAAATAGAATAAAATCACATGATATATGATGATAAGGACACTACTCAAGATGAACAATAATATTAAAATGATTTTGTTGTGATGGAAAAGGATCGTCTATACCAAATCATGGTAAAACCTAAGCTATTTATATAGATAAATGTCTTACACAATAATTTCACTAAATATGTTCTCAAATACAATATTATATTTTTTTCAAACCTAAAGGATAGAGTATTCTATATCTCTAAAGTGGCTTTTAGTAATTAATACAAGTTCTCCAAGCCCACTTTTGCATATAAATAGGAAGTTGCATTGAAATGGATGGATACAAATGACCAAATGGAATTTTTAAAGGATTAGGTAGTGGACAAGACCAATGGGTCAATAGAGGTGATATTAAAACTCACACCATCAATACCTTTAGGAAATGGGTTAGGAAAAGAATGTTTTTAATGAACATTTTTTATCAACCTTCCAAAATTGACCATGTGAACAAAATTTGAGTGCCTCTATTGGCCATGAACATAAAAAATATAAGGAAAAAAGCCCTAGGTAAAATTATTTCATATAATTTGAAACAACAAATCCAAATAAGGGCATAAATTATACATAGAGAATAAAATATCATAATCATAATCCTAAATTATGCATGTCATCAATAATGAAAATTAATGAAAACAGGGATGTGTATATACCATAATCAAGTACATAAGAGTAATTCAAAATCATAATATAATAAATAGAGATAAATAATGTCTAAACATCTTGTTTCAATAAAAAATAATAGAATTTCTAATCTACTTGATATGAAAAAATGTGAATATATAAAGAGGAATGAATATTTCTGCCTCACCCCTACTCCCCTTAAAGACAATTCCTCTGAGAAATCATCAAAAGAGGTGGGGATATAATACATGCATTAGGGTATCATCCTCACATATATTTGGTGTCTCATCACATGTGTCTCATTAGAATATAATTTGGTCTAAATCTAGACCCTAAAGGCCTAGTCTTTGGTTATATAAAATTCAAATGAGCTTCTATGTGAGTTATTCATCTTCCTCCACTTTCAAATCCATCAAATATAACACATTATGTTAATTTTCAACATATTTATATATAAAAAATATATGAAACACATTGTGGACTCATGACAAGGTGGGTGAAAATCTAAACAGTATGCAGTTGGCCCAATTCTCAAAAAAATCTCAAATGGACCAATAAAACAAGGTGCAAGCTTAGATCTTTTTTGCATAAAAAATTGGATATTTTTTTGCAGCTACACTCTCAAAAATACCTTATATCCCACAAATAAGTGCCAATCCAATATACTGGCATCCATATAATTATTATAATGATCATAATCCTCATACATGTGTTACTGAATGAGAACCACCTTTCAGTCTATAGATCATGGAAAAAAGGTATGACCAATCGTAACTCATTCCTCAAGTGGGTCCTAGCTCAAAGGTGCCTTGCACTCTCTACCATTTCACACCTTGTAAGGCACCATGTCTATTGAATTGTAATTGTAGTTATAATCAAACTCAACCAAGTATAGGTATTCCTCCCAATGAGACTATTGATCCACCCTGTAAATACACAATATATCCTCTAACACTTAGTTCACCCTTTTTTTATTTGTCAGTGCTAAGTGTAAAGCCCAATTTCTATATTTCCTATTTAATTGCATTGTTGTATTCTTACATTGATATCATGTTGTTTGATAAAATGTATATTTAGACATTTATAATTTTTTCACATTATATGTTGACATATTATGATCCATATAATTTTTATGTATATGTTTGTGAGTATATATTTAATGTTTATTTCAATATAATTAATTCAATTACTTCAGCTACCTGGGCATAAAATATTTTGATGTGTGTGCTTGAGTGCACAGATAATAGGAAGATCAAATGAGGGAACTTGAACTAAACGAAGCATATATTAACCATTGCTTTCCCATAGGGTGTTTAATGTGTTTCTATTTTTCTTGGTATTTTTTGATTTATTGAACTTCTTGTCAACTTGGAATTTTATAAAAAAAATTAAATTTATTCTTATTTCCAACCTCTTCCCGTTTGACCCTTGACCTTTAAAATTTGATAGTATCATTTTGGAATATTTTTTGAGGTTCATTAACGAATGAAACCCTGGATGATTATAGAATTTTTGGCTTCCTTAGGTGATTATTTTGGCCTATCATATTGGTATATGGGTTAAAGAGAATATATGTAGCATCTTGTTTGATTTTGAGAGTCCTTTGACCCTCTTGAATGCCTTGGTTGAAAGAAAGCAAATTAAGTGTAAGAGTAATAAATGGAAATATAAGAGGGGAATGGTGCCCATGTCACTTGTAAGAGATATTTATTATTTTCAAGGGAGAGTTATTAGTGAAGAAGACTTGAGGAGTAAGTCTTGGGAGATGTGAGTGACAAATAGAAAGTTTCAATCAGGTAAATTTTCTGGAATACTTTCTATAAGAATAAGAGTCAATGTTTACTTGTGAGATACTTGTTTTCTATAATTTTTGTTCCATCCTTAGTTGGTTATCCCTTAGATTTTATTACATTACGATAATTTATACTTAGTGAATTGGTGAATTTGATAGTAGGGCTTGAAGACACAATCTTTTAAAACAATGATAGTTACATGTTTTCAAAGGGTGGACATAAGGTAGGATTGTAGTCATGAAATCCTCCTATGTTTGGCTTAAATTGAAATTATTTTATATCCATGTCTTATTCCTTGTTATAAATATCGTTGTGTTTTCCATGGTGTCATTTTGGGGCTAATGGCCTTTTTTATTATTGAATAATTTCAAAGTTTCTATCACGTATTGCATTACCCTTTTTAGGAAGTTTTCTAAGTGTGTTGAAAACCATTTCGTGGTTTCGTCTTGATGTAATTGTTGAGAGTGGTATGGTCTTGCTACCACTTAGGCCTAACTATTATATATATGTTGGTTCATCTCCTTGAACTTGGTGTGTGAATGTAAGATTTGGATAAATTAAATGCCTCATATTATGACAATGAAATTTGAATGATTTTTTGTTTCTAAGCAAGTAAAGTTGGCTATTTATTACATCCATATTATTGGGTAAGCTTGTTAAATAAACATCATTGTGTTATTTATGAGTCTTGGTTGTGATTTGATAGCTTGATAAAAGAGTATATTTTCTCTTAAGTAGGCATTTAAGTATGTATATTTCATTTAATCCTACATGTTTTCCTTGGGTTCTTCCATGTTCTTGCTTTATTAAACTTGTGGTTTTTTATGTGATGCTTTGTACTTGGATTTCTTGGCTCAAGGGTTCCTACGAAAGTTACCTGATGATGGCAATAGGATGGGAAGTAAGCCCCTCCCTGATGTCATCATTCATATTGCTTTGGAACATGGAGTTAGAGATTGGTTCTCATTTTCTTCTTATTAATTTTATGTAAATTTAGTGGTTGTTCAAAGGTTATGATTTTTTTTGGTTTCATTTTAGAAGCGCTAAGAAATGGAAAGTGATATGTAATTTATTGAGCTTGTAAAGTGTTGTAACACTCCTTATTGTTCCCTTGATTGAAATAAGGACAAATTGTAAATCATGGATAATTTTAAGATTGGATCCCTAGAAATTTTATAATATGCTCATGAATCCTAGAGTTTAGGCATAATTTCATTGGCTAATCTTTAGGAAAATTGCCAAATAAGTGTAAATTAATTGACTATTATATTGTCTCTATAAAAAAAAAATTATATGGAGAATTAAACGTAATATTTAAAGAAAGATATAATGACATAAAAAAAAAAAAAAAAAGAATAAATATAACTAGAACGTGATCTTTCTCTTTCAAATCGATGAAAAAATAATGATGTTTGCCTAAAAATGAAAGTAACATGTAAAAATCAAGCCTCGGTATGCTTTCTTCAAGTGAATATTCACATTACACAGGCTTCACTGTCATGAAGGACTACTCCCAAATTGTGAAGTGACAAAGGCTAACTATAAATTGCACCTTGAAGGCATAATGGTCATGTTGATAGTGGTAGTGGAATTTAGTATAAGGTAATTAGAACAAAAAGTAAAACTATGTAGAGCATAGTTCAATAAAATGGAAAACAATTATTCAATGAAAATGTGTGTAATCAGATTGAAGAAAATTAATTTTAGAAGGTTTGTATGTGACATTACATACAAAGACATATTTGTTGCATGGTACAATCCATATAAATGGAAGTGTGCATTGTCTTGAATTTTTGCATATTGGTAAAAATAAAATGCAAATCAAAAGCATATGATAAATTCCATTCCCTTTATCTCCTCTACTAGCATGCAAATGGGTTTTTCTGAATGATGGTTTATGATTTAGGGAGTACAATTTTCCAATTTTTCTATTCAATTTCTTTCTTACTTTTTTCCTCCATTTCTTGAGAAGGTAGATCTTTTAATGAGATTATTTGCCTCATGTTTTTCCTCATTTGATTTTATTTCTAGGAAGTCTCTTCATTTATGTTTGCATGTGTTTCTTCAACCGGATTTGTAATAACCTATGAGGGATAAACCCTTTCCATGGGCTGGGTCAATCTACATGACATAGCTAACATCTAAATGGTATATTCTTAAAATTTATTTATTTATCCATTTCTATCCCACCAATGTCTAGTATCAAACAATCAGGGAGTAAGTAGTTGATTTTTGGGTGAAACTGTGTGCATGATTTTGATCTGAGGCATTTTGGCTCACCACCCATAATTCATCATCAAGAAAATACATGTATTTTCCTGATGATGAATCACAGGTGGTGATTTGAAATGCATCGGATCAAAATCATGCACAGAATTTCACCTAAAAATCGACTACTCACTCTCATGGACTATGAAAACTTCAAAGCTCTTAATTTGGGAGTAAATTATTTAAGTTTATATTAACGTAGATCCAAGAAATGTTAAGGACTCTTAGATTCTAGGTGAATTTTAAGGATGATGTATATTCCCTTATGGCATATCCAATATTTTATACCATATTTTCTTCCAAATATTCATTTAGTAATAAGGGAATACCTTCCCAAATTGTGACTATTATTGGTAGATCTTCCATGGGATTGAAGGCCAGTGACCAATGCTTCATGAATAACCCAAATTTCCTCATAAACCACATGCCACCTTGAAATATTTGATCTCTTCCCTATTTGGAGAAGTAAAGTGCCTTGAAATATCCCAATGGTGTCATTAGTGTTTCTACTGACCCTCATGTTCTCCAATTCTCAATTTCCTAGGTTTATAATGTTTTTCAACTTGGATATAAACTCACAAACCTAAAAATAATGTATTTTTCCTTTATTTCCCACAACCTATGCTTAAATTATTCTATTGCATATGATAATCTGAGACGTATGTCTCCCTCCATTATATTTCTTGATATGGAAACTTGTACAAGTGATTAAATTTTTTTGAATGCATATGTTCATTGTTGTTTCTAGGCAATAGGATTTCCTCAATGTAGTCCTTTTCTATATGATGCCTATGTGAAATTGATCCAAATTCTTAGAAACACTAACCTAAGAAGTGATCAAATTTATGAAACAGAACATAGTCACTTGGTTCGATACACCAGTATTTTTGGTTGGTCGCAAGTCCATACTTATTAGTATTGACTGTTGCACAAGGTGGATAGAGGTCATGGCCACAAAAACCAACACAACCAAGGAAGTGATGATCTTGTAAGTGAAAAATTTTACATTTAATACTATATTGAGAAACAACTAAAGAAGGCAACCAAGAATATCACGAAGAATCATGCAACAAGCAACAAAGAGGAACTCCAACAATATAATTATATCACCTAGATGTAGTCTTTGGCATCCTTCTCTATATAGGATTTTTCACTTGATTGATTAATAAAATTTAATTTTTTAAAAAAGGTAAAGGAATTTTAACGCAATATTATATATTATGAGGAAGAATTGAAATTTCTTAATTATAAGTGACAAACTATACACAAACAAAAAATTTAAAAAATAATTTTTTAGCAAACATCTAATAAGAAATTTTATATTATTTTATTTTAAATACTTAAAAATAATTACAAATATTAAAAATACAAAATTTGATGGATACCAATATTCATTTAGTTTAAATATAAAAATTTCAATAATATATATGATAAAATTATTAAATTACTACAAAGTAATAAATAAATTTAATATCTAAAATATAATTTAAAATAATTATTTTATATATATAAATAAATACAATATAGTTTTAAAAAAAGGTACTCCAAAAAATGTGAATACCTTTTTAAAAAAAAAATGGTTCAAACTATTATTAGTAACTTTTGGTAGTTCAAAATTAATGTACTATATTAAATTGTAAATTTTGGGATGACAAAATATGGGATCAAGCTATCACTAATAACCTTTAGTTAATATATAGTTCATTACATTAAAGTTATAACTTATAATTATATTGTAAGTTAAATTTGTCTATAATTTTTAAAGGATTGTAAAATGTAATGTAAATTTCAATTTTTTTAAATTAAAAAATATGGATTGGCTCAATTAATCCTAAATTATCATTTATTTAATAACATTTAAATATATTTAATAATATTAATTAATACAGTTTATAATCTAAATTATTATAAAATACATAACATTATTGAAATAAAAATATTAAAAAAATAATAATTAATTTCAATATTTAAAATAAACAAGTCATAATGCACATCATCAGATATTACATTCAAAATAAGCTCTCCTTTCCTTGGTTGTAAGAAGGTGATAATTGGCCCAAATTGTGGATTTGAGTGATAAAAGACTTCATATGCAGCAAATCTAAAATTAAAAATGTGTAAAAATTTGGGAGGTCTACTCAACATATCAGCAACTCAAGAGCAGTCCCCTTTTTGTACTTGCTAACAATCTTGAGATGATATGGTTAAATATAAGAAGCCAATTTAAAATGTTTTGTTCTTGAAACTTGGATTGTATATTCAAAAACCTAAGAAGCTGATAACCAGTATGAAGAAGTGTTTTCTAACCAAGGATGTTGTGCCTTCATTGCTCTAGTGCTCCAATCAATGCAAATAATTATTTACCATGTATATGTTGTAGTTTGGTTGTTGCAGGAAGTGCTCTAAAGGAATTTTTCAAAACAAATGAACATTAATGGATTGTTTGAGCTAACAATAGAAGCATACCAACTTGGATCTCCAAAAAAAACCTTCACCGCTGGCTGGCTATATTACACTTTAAATTATATATGGTGTTTACAAATTATTTGAATGAATAAATTAATTTGATAGCTGAACAATTTGAATTTGGAGAAAATTTCGAATTTCATATAATTTTGGCTTTGCTGAAATGATAGCAATGGTCAGTCAGCATGCTTATGGTCATACATGAAACTTAAAATATTCATAGTCAAAATATTAACAGAGGTAGGGAAGGTGAATTTTCCAAGCAGAAATGGAGGGAAGATTTAGTCAGTTGGCTGTGGTGAAGAGGAGCATACAACCGTGGAGCCTGCTGTTCATTTTCTCCAGAAAACGTTACAGTGATTTTTTATGAGTAATTGGAAGATTTGCTACAACCACCATTTAAAAAAAACACAACCTAATCTCAGCGATCTTTTTCTTTACCCAGCAACAAAAATTAGGAAATTTTTAAAAAGTAAATAAAATAATAGAATTTGTAGTTTATGTCATCAAGATCAAGTAAATTTATCCAGCATTCACAAATATTTTGATTTTATTTAAGCCTTTTCATTACATATTTGATGGTTTAGATTTTTATTAGTTACTTATGAATTAATAATTTATAAGTATCATTATATACACAAAAAAATTATGCAGCTAAAATTAATAATGCAAAGCGAAGGCTTTCTCTTCTATCTGAGACATTATAATTAAGTAATTTAGTCCTAAGGGCTATGTGGATTGATAAGTTATTAGCACTTATTAAAAGGAGATTTAGATTCAAAAATTTGGAAGCAAGTTATGTTGGGGTAATGGGAGTAGACTGCCCTGACTCCACTAAATACGCATTGGTTCTGGAAGTCTCCCTCACTCCAAAATATATCTACCTAAGAAAGACGGAAATTATAATAACATCTTCACAGATTCAAAACCTTGATAATATAAAGTAAAAAAATGTTACCGATTCCTTTATATAACCAAAAAATAAAAATAAATAAATAATTTAAAGGTTTTTATTTTGGTCAAAACTAAATTTGAGTTTTAAGTTAGGTTGAGAGTTTTCCAGTCAGAGATATGTTGTAAACCTACATTCCCCGTTGAGTTTTAGGTTAGGTTGAGTGTTGTCCAGCTTGTGCTTCCTAACCTTAACGAACGATTTTCTGCGTTTGATTTCTACACAGTGGATAAGCCTTCTCAGCGTATAATTCATAACATTAATATAGATGAAGTGTTAGTACGAGAAAGCAATATAAAATACAAAGTAATAACAGTGGAATCCAGATATTAGGAATCCAATGACTGCTACAGTATCAGATTTAATCCAGAAATAGTCATCATTCTCAATTGTTGAAAGTTGAAATCCATTTCTTTATGTGAAAGAAAACCATAAATATTTTGATACCTGGAGCTTATTTATAACATCAAGCTACTCTTTATGTTTCTATGCACCGGCCTCTGATTGACACTTCAATTTTTCTAGAACTTCTAAACGAACCTCTTTTCTCTTTCGTCTCTCTGCTGGCTCTATTCTTCTTCCGACTGTTGTTCAAGTTCTGCAATTGTTGCCTTTTGACTGCAATTATAAAAATGCAACAAGTACTGCATGTATTTCTACAAGCAGATTTTGACATAAGAGCCATGAAATGAATACAATATTAATTTTATTATCTATCATGAACTTTTACCATGAACCAAAAAAAGATATGTATTAGGCATGCTAAGTTTTTCTTGAAGCCCATAGAGTGTTGCATTTTGGGAGGGCAGGGTGGTCAGGGGGAGAGGTTACTGCTTTTCCTTAGGGGAAATAAAGCACCTTGGCTTAGATGCTAAGTAGCCTATCTTAGTAGTGGTAAGGATATGAGATTCAGGTACGTAGATGTGACAATTTTTTAAGCTTATTATATTTTTAGATACGGTTGTGTGTGTATGTATATATAAATAAAACTAATTACATAATATGTATAGGTTAAATAAAATAAGTTGAATTATCATAAAATATATTGATAATTTAATATCAAATTCAATTAATTAATTTATAATGGAGATTATTTATGTGAATCAAGGATCAAAGAGTAATGGATCTTTCGATAATCTTGCAAGTGACAAGTTTGTAGAAGAATGTAGGAAAGAACCACTATGTATTGAGATTTTTGAGAAGGGACTAGAAGAAATTTCAGATTATCAAGAGGAAGAGTATCATTTGGAAAATGAGGCAACAAACAGTGATGAAAATAAAGAGGGGTCTTCAATTAATTGTGAAGGGGTATTGGAGACCCTGAGGAATAAGATTGGTAGGTTTGTTTACATATTGGAAGAAGCCTCTACCCAAGAATTATCAACCTATATTAGGGTTGGTACATAAGTAGATATTTCAAGCATTGAAGGTCATTAACATTAGATCATATGAAGGAGCTTGGCTCCAAGATATTAAGTTTGAATTTATTCCTTTATGTTGTTATGAATGGCGTTGAATAGAGCATGTGAAGCAAAAATGAAAATATTATTTTATTTTTAATTATTTTTTGAAGTCTATATTTGAATTTTTTAAAATGAAAAAAAAGTCCCTCGGCATGGATCATACATGGATACGACATGATCCTTCGAGAAGACTGTGGATCCTCTCGAATACATCCCATGACATATCCAAGAAGATCCACAGTCCTCTTATAGGATCCTAGCCATATCTAGGTAGGATCAAACTAGAATTTGTGTCCCAAACATTTCGTACCAAGATACAAGTGTCTAGGGTGA
This sequence comes from Torreya grandis, assembly GCA_037957365.1. NCBI lineage: Eukaryota > Viridiplantae > Streptophyta > Pinopsida > Cupressales > Taxaceae > Torreya > Torreya grandis. Next base: position 3,244,193 of record JARHVA010001024.1, on the reverse strand, counting down.
AGGATCAGTAACATAACTTAGATGGCACAACTGAGGGGTAGCATTCTATCAAATTCATGTATCCATTGTTTTTAATATCATTAGATATTTTCTTAAGGTGCAAAGATAGAGGGCTTCCCACCCTTGGGTCAGCCAAACATTTAGAACATACAATTGTGGAGGGTGTTATGCCTAATAGAGTTTGAATTTTGACAAGATCCTACCTGAAACAAATTATAACTAGACTGAAAATTTACAAAACTAATCCAAAAAATAAACAGAAATTGACTAATTATATTAAAATAAAGCATAATTGCATTAAAATTATCACTGACCTCTTCAAGAGAGCAACCTCCTTTAAGCAAGCTCAATTTAGTATAATTTGTGGATGACTTCTCACTAGTTTAGACTCATATTTATATTAATTTATCACTAACTAAATACTATTCCTTGTGAATGTGAGATTATTACAATAGGCTCAAGGGATGTCTTACAAAGCATATGCATCTGTAGCCTTTTATTAAGGAAAGAAATTACAAAAATATGGTTATGACAAAGGGTCCTAACATGCCTTCCCCCTTAAAAGATTTATTTCAAAGCTACATGTGAGGAAACTACTAGTATATTTGAAGAGATTCCCAAGTAGCATCTTCCAATTGCATCTCATGCCATTGTACTAGAACTTTAGTGATGACCTGATTGTGGACCTGATGAGAGCACTTGTTAAGTATAGTTGCAGGTATTAAAAGGCGAGATCCTTTTGCATCAATCTCTAAAAGTATTGTCTAGTTGGTGGCATTTAGGCCAAGGATCTTCTTTAATCAAGAGACATGAAAGGTTATGTGCACAAAGTTAGGAGACAATTCAATGGACATTTGCCATAATGTAGTCATGTTATTAAATAATGCGATTGCATTATTAACATTATGAAATCATGTTATTTAAATTATGACTCAAAAATTATTGATCCATAACATAATTGTATTAGTAGATAATGTGATAACGTGATCCCATTCCTATTATTTTGGACATAAAATCAAGTGAACATGCACATGAAGACAATCTTGACTTGAAGCTTATATTTACTACTTTAAATGTTAAGTATAAGTTTATATTATTATATTTATTTCCTTATACTTAGAATTTATTTTAGTAAATATAAGAAATTAGGGTCACTCTACATCTGATAGATTTGGTCTCACAACTACATAACAATATAAATGTAAAAATTTAAACTCATAATTTAAATTTATTTTCATAAATATAATAAATTAGGGTCACTCTACATCTGATAGAGTTGGTCTCATAGCTGCACACCTTACAATGTGATAAATAGTTTTTCAAAATCTAAGTTGGTCAGTGCGTACGCATTTTCAAGGTCTAAGTATTGAACCTAGGGATTTTAGGACATAAATTTTACAATTGATGTCCATATTTGGTTAACATATAGTCATTTCTTAGGTTTTTGTGCCTTTTGGATTGATTCCTAACATTTCTAGGAGTCCTAGGTTTGTCAAAATTGAAGTTTATAAATCACTCACTTTGAACTTCATCTAAAGTGGTGTGATTGGGGTAGTATAGGTCGTATTGATGACCTATACACATCAAACGATCACTTGTGCTAATTTTACTTATTCATCATCCCTCCTTCATTCCTGATTACTTCATATTCATCCCTCATCACCATTAATCACTCTCTCCTCGTTCCTCATTATCCCTAATCTCTCCCTAATTGACCATCAATGTCCCTCATCATCTCTGATCACTCCCTCATCATCCTCGATTACACCCTCATTGACCCTCACTATCTATTATCATCTCTAATCATCCACTCATCATCCCTCATCATCCCTAATCACTCCTTCATTGACCCTCACCATCCCTCATCATCTTTAATCACTCCCTCATCATTCTTAATCACTCCCTCATTGGCTCTTATCATCCCTCACCATCCATAATCACTCCCTCATCATCTTTAATCACTGCTTCATCATCCCTAATCTCTCCCTTATTGACCCTCACCATTTCTCATCATTTATAATCATTCCCTCATCATCCCTAGTTACTACCTCATTGACCCTCACCATACCTCATCATCCCTAATCACTCCATCATCCATCATCATCTCTAATAATTCATTCCTCATCCCTCATCTCCCCTAATCACTCCCTCATTAACCCTCACCATCCCTCATCACTCCCTCATCCTCCCTAATCACTCCCTTATTGACCCTCATCATCCCTAGCGACTCCGTCATCATCTCTACTCAATTCCTCCTCATCCCTCCTCATCCTTAATCACTCCATATAATACCTTGATCATGGTGTTTTATTGGGGTTTAAAAATTCTAGGATATACAAGTGGAGAGTTGAGTGATAACATAAAATTTAAGACATAATGATCAAAATGATGTGGAGGCAAATTTGAAACATAAATATTTAGCAGTTATGAAAAAATGTGGGCCTATTAGAAATGATTTAATTCACAATTGAAGATCTGTCATAAAAAGAGAAGCAAATAAACCCACCATATCACCAAAAATGGGTAGTAAATATGAGGATCACCAAGTTATGTTATTTCTTGAAACCAATCAATTACTTTCCATATGAGGACATTTTATGATCCGAATAATTACATTGAAGACCTTCTATTTGTATGTCTATTGATTGAGTCATCATACTAGAGAGTGGAAAATAATTTTCAAATTATTAGAATAAGTAGTCCAAGATTGGAAAGTGGTGTTTAATTCATAACTTCAATATTCAATCCAATGAAGAGTGTCACACTATGAGCTCTCTACTTGCACAAGTTGAGAAGTGGGTACAAGTTTTATAGCACTATAAAAAGGTAAGTAGATAATAAATTATGAACCCAATGATATAGTCATTACTAAAAATATCTCTACTTTCACCAACAATAAATTACATGAATTAAAAATATTGTTTCATTAATAAATGTATATCAATGGCGAACCATTACACTTCCTCACTTCCAATGGAAGTCATAATAATTTAATTTCTCTTAAAGCATATTTTCAAAAATTAAACTTGAAATTGATGCATCATTCATAACCATATGCTAGTGTATGGTCTAGTGTAGGCTTTGAGAAATGGATCACCTAGTAGTGTCACTTTCTGTACAAAATCAACTTTTTGTACAAAATCAATTTTTTAAAGATGCAATCCTTTGTGACATGTCACCATTAAAGGTATGTGATGTTTTACATGTGGTCAACCATTTATTTTAAACATTAAAATGTAGTCTATGAAGTAAATCCTTAAAATGTTATGATAGATTGTCATGATCTTAAATACCATATATCGTAGTTAGTTCATAGGCTTTCAGTCATTAGTGCCAGGAAGTGCAAGAATATTGTTAGTTATAGTAAGAAGTATACTCTTGATGGTAAGAAGTAAATGTAATAAAATATTTATGGCACCATATCATAGTGTGGTTTGTCCAATAATAAAAAGGATAAAATAATTGAACCATAAACTAAATGAATACAAGGATATCTTTCACTCACCTAAATAAGTTCCTAAATACTGTACACTAAACAATACTATTGATTTTATCCCTTAACTATCTCTACCTCAAACCTCTTTATACAACATATAATTTATAGATAATGAATAGATCAAGTGTTAGATCCATGAAATTATGGATAATGGAGGTATCATGCCCAAATAATTGCCTTACAGAAGTCCAATTGTGCTTGCACCAAAGAAGGATGGGACATGAGGTTGTGAATCAATTAAAAATATTAGCAACATTAAAGTGAAGAACTATTATCCCCATATAAATATTTAGGCATTTTTGTACCATACCCATGGTGTAAAGTCTTTTCTAAAACTGATCTTAAGTTTGGGTACATCATCATATTCATGTTGAACGTCTAGACATTTCGAATATAGTTTTAAAAACAAAGGAATGATTGATTGACTAGTTGGCTATGCCTTTTAGGTTAACTCATGTATCGAATTCATTCATTGAGATCTTGAATGACATCCTTAGGCCCTTTAACTATTTCATTTTTTCAAGCTACCGTGATGGTATCCTAATATTTAAAAAACATGGGATGAACATCTACGCCATGATAAACTAGTGTTTCACATGTTGTAGAAACACAATTTTATGATAACATGAATAAATGTTCATTTTTAATGCAAGATATAAAATATTTGGGATACATTACATACACAAGGAGTGCATGTGTAACCTGACCAAGATTCAAGTCATACAGTAATGGGAAACACCAAATAACTTTGCATAAATTAAAATCTTCTTAGAATTAGAAAATTATACAAGAGATTTGTGTTTAATTTTTATCCTTTGAACCAAGCTACCAAAGGTGGAACCAAATAAATTTTTATTTAGTCAATTGCACAACAAAGATAATTTGATGAAATAAAATTCAGACTCGATTTTGTATTAGTACTTATGCTACTTGACTATAAATTTGGAAGATCATCCAATTCATTCAGTAATAAAATTGACTGTCACAAATTGGTATTGACAACACAAAAAGTCCTAAAAAAGAATTAATTTATATTATAATAGATTAAACAACATATGATTGGAATCAAAGATACCTTTAGAGTATATACTTATGTCAGATGATGAGGGAGTGATTAAGGATGATGAGGGATGGTGAGGGTCAATGATGGAGTGATGAGGGATGGTGAGGGTAAATGAGGGAGTGATTAGAGATGATGAGGGATGAAGAAAGAGTGATTATGGATTATGATGGATAAGCAGGGGGTGATTAGGGATCATGATGGATGGTGATAGTCAATGAAGGAGTGATTAGGGATGATAAGCTTGAATGATTAGAGATGATGAGGGATAATAAATTTCAATGATATAGTGATTAGGGATAAAAAGGATAAGGAGGGAGTGAATAGGGATGATCATAGATGATGAGGAAGTGATTAGGGATGATGAGGGATGATGAGGGATGAGGAGTGAGTGATTAGGGATGATGAGGGATAGTGAGGGTCAATGGATGAGTGATTATGGATGATAAGGGAGTGATTAGAGATGACTAAGGATAGTGAGGGTCAATGAGGGACTAATTATGGATAATAAATAATGATGAGAGAGTGATTAGGGGTGATGAGGGATGAGTAAGAAGTGATCAGGGATGAGGGAGGGATAATAAACAAGTGAAATTAACACAAAGTGGTCATTTAGTGTGTTTAGGTCATCAATGTGACCTATAATACCCCAATCACACCACTTTGGATCAATTTTATAGTGAGTGATTTGAAAACTTAAATTTTGACAAACCTGGGACTCTTATAAATTCTAAGAATCAATTCAAAAAGCATAAAAACCTAAAAAGTGACTATCTTTACCAAAAATGGACACTAATTGCAAAATCTATGTCCTAAAATCCCTAGGTTCAATATTTAGACCCTAAAAATTATTAAGTACTGACCAAATTGGATTTTGAAGAACTATTTTGCACATTGTAAGGCGTGAAACTGTGAGACCAACTTATTAGATGCAAAGTGACCAAATTTATCAGATGCAATCATGCTATTTGAATTTGAATTCAAACACCAAGGTTTTTGGCTTGAGAATGGATTGGATTCGTGAGCCAAAGTCTTTGACATGTCAATCTACAGTCGAGTCTTGGAGTTTTGATTAAAAAAATAACAAAATTCAACTTTGATCACCAAATACACTACGAATTTCAATGGTAAAATTCAAAAACTTAATACCATCATGATAACCACTCTCTCCTCTTTCCAAAAATATATTTTTAAAAATCTTTGGACTAATTTAAGGTTTTAAACTATGTTGATTTCTAATTATACCATTTTTAGGCCACTACATGCCACAAATATACATGCCTATACATATTCATGTAAATTGTTTTTCATCGATCTAAGTGCAAAACAAGTTATATGGTCACAAATTAAGCCTAATTATACACATGTTTAAAAAAATAGATTTTAATTTTTGTTTTAGGTAGTTAGGTGCATTGCATGGCTGGCTATCCATTTTTTTGTCAATTTTTAGAATCTATTTACTTAAAAAATTCATAAGAAAAAGTATTCATTGAAAAAATATAAAAAATATAGGTCACAAACTAGAAGATATTGTATAAATGTTCACCAAAGGGTTTAAAATAATATTAAACTCTACTCAAAAAATGGTGCACTACACAGACATCTATCTACTCTATTTTATTTAAAAAAATAGGAGTTCCTCTTCAAATTTAGATGTTTGACCTAGTTATACTTAACCATTTATAAAAAATTAGTGTTTTGGAAACTAGACTCAAAATTATACATTTCATGTTATTACACCATCTTCAAATCTGGAGTGTATATATTTCAAATTATCTACAAAATTTCAAATTTCTAAAATTTCAAGAAAATCATGTCCATGGGTAGGCCCCTTTTTGTCCCCCAAATTCATGCACTCACCCAAAAATGGGGTGCACATGTAATGAAGGTGGAACTTACAACTTATAGGTGATAGGACCAATCTGCTAGAGAAGTTTATATGGCCCATAGAATGTAGGATCTAATTTTTAGCAGTGTTTTAGCTTCAAATAATATTGATTATAAGGTTACAGATGAAGGGAAACCATATCTATAGGTTGATAGGATTATTTAGATTGGTATTGATCTGCTTGTTACTTCATGTGATTTTATTCCAAGTGGACATTATATTTGAGGAGATGAAGGATATTGTCAAGTGCACTGAGGGTAGTATCAACAGCCTGCACCTAAGAGATGCCTAGTATATATGAGAGAAGATATGGTAGATTTTCACCATACACAACTTTATGCAGGGTCAACTTGGTAGTCGTGTGGTAGGAGGTGTTGTACCACAATTCGGTGAGAGGTAATCATTATACCCATTGATGTTTCTACCCCATGATAAAATAATAGAGATAGGTCTCCAAACATTTATTGAAAATTTATGTCTGGCCATCAATCTATGGATGATAGCCTAAACTCATTTTTAGATGTGTGACAAGGTGATTGAAAAGTTATTTATATAAATGACTCATGGATATTGAGTCATGATATGATACAATGAAGGTAGGTATGCCATGAAGTTAAAAGATTTGATCAAGAAATGTTTTAGTTATGGTGGAAGTAATTCAGGGGTGGGCCAAAAGACAAAAATAATCATATTTAGAAAGCAATCCACCACCATGAGAATAGTTGATTTTCCTCTAGAGTTTGGGAGGCCTCCTATCAAATCCATTAAAAATTCAGTTCAAATACATTCTAAAATGGGTAGTGGCTTAAGTAAACTAGGTGGTGCGACTATTTCCCCTTTGTGGCATTGACAAGTATCACATTCTGTAACAAACATCTTGATAACCTACTTGATTTCAGGCTAGAATAAATTAAAACTAACTCACAAATATGTTTTTACAAAACTTGAATTGAAGGGGAGGCATGCAACCACTACAAAATATTTTTTTTGAACTTGGAGCCTGCAATTAATACAAGGCATATTTTATATCACAATGTTTGGCCATATAAAGAATAATGAGGTTTAGCATAGGAATCATAAGATAATTGGAGAATGAGTTGTATGGTGGGGTTATCATGATATGACTCCTATTGAATATCATGTATCCATGTGGAAATGGGAACAAATACAACACATAATCATGCATGTTCTTCAAACTGGCGAGAGACAGTATTGACCAGTAAGTTTTCCTTTCCTTTTTTGTATGTGATATCATAGTCATACCCCATGAGTTTAGAAACTTATTTTTGTTGATCTGGTGAAGATACTTATTGCTATAAAAAATATTTGAGGCTTTGGTGGCCAGTTTTGATGTAAAAGTTTAGGCCTACCAAATATGGATGCCATTTGTTGACTACATGGAGGATAGCTAGCATCTTTCTATCATATATGGAACATGCTAAATTATGCCTAGAGAGGACCTTTCTAAGGAATGAAATGAGACGTCCATCTTGCATGAGCATAGCACTAAGACCCATACCACAAGCATCACAATCAATAAAAAATGGCTTGGAGAAATTAGGGATTCCAAGACAGGTGTGGTGCACATTGCTTATTTAAGGTGATCAATATTTTTTTAGATGTTTTTGACCATACAAAGGAGTATTTTTTTAGCATATCATTAGTGGGGATAATATTTTATTATATAATTTGATAAATTTTTGATAGTACCTGATCAAGCCAATAAATCCACATAGAATTTTGAGTGTCCTAGGTTTTAGCTAGTTTTTCATAGCCTCAATTTTGGTAGTGTCAAAAAAACACCATCGGATGAGATAATATGTCCTAGGTAATCAACCTTTGGTTTCCTAAAATAAAATTTAAAACATTTGGCACATAAGTGGTTTTCAAAAAAAAGTTACAAGGTAGTGTTGAGGTGGTTGAAGTGATCTTCACAAGTTCTATAGTAGATTAGAATGTCATCAAAGAAGACTAAGATGAATTTATGTAAGAAGGGAAAGAATGTTTTATTCTTTAATCCTTAGAATGTGGAAGGAGCATTGGTAAGCCTAAATGGCATGACAAGGGACTCACAGTGACCATCATGTGTGTAAAAGGGCATTTTGAGAATGTCAACTTCATGAATGCAGATTTTGTCATAGCCAGAGTGCAGATCCAACTTGGAGAATATTTTGGCACCATGTAAGTCATATAGGAGCTCATCTATTACTAAAATAGTAATTTTTTCCTTAATGGTGAGCTTGTTTAGTTTTGAAAAATCAATTCAAAGCTACCAAGATCCATATTTTTATGAATAAGCAAGACTAGGGAGGAATATGGGCTAGTGTTAGGTCAAATGACACCTACTTTTAGGAGCTCCTGAACCATATTTTCAATATTTATAAAAAAGGGTAGTGATATGGCTGAATGCCAAGGGGTACACCACCTAAATTTTTTTGGATGTGATAGTCTTCAAGGCAATGAGGTGGAAATCCTATTGGTTTGACCAAAATATTTTACAAGTTTAATGGTTGGAGAGAATCAGTTGGGGAACTAGTGTGATGAGAAAATAATTGGGAAACTATTCCATGGGATCCTTTCTTGAGAATTTTCTCCATGTGATGAGAGTTGATGATACTATTAAATCTAGGAAGAAGACCTTTCAGTATATATTGATGTCTATTCTTAGAGAACTACATCCATAGCTCAAAAAATCCCAAATAATAGGTCCAAGAATCATTAGCCACTATGTTCCCAGAATAATATCACATCTACCCAAGGGTAAAGCAAACATGTCAGTCGTGAGGTTATAGTCTCCCACTTAAATTCATACATAGCGATACTTTCCCTTATAGTGAAATGTTCCACCATTGGTAATCATCATCTCAAAACTATAATAATGGTGCACAAAGTAGTTTGCCTACTTAGCCACCTGAGGATCAATAAAGTTATGAGTGTTTTCTGAATCAATAAGAATGATGAGGGGTTATTTCTTGAAAAACCTTTTTACATGTATTGTTTGTGGAGTGGTTACTCCTACCAAGGCATGCATGTAAATTTATGGATGTGAATCCAAGGGCCTTGAATTGTTGGTTTCATGCTCTAGCTCATCTAAATGAGAATTTATGAGATCCTTCCATTCTTTTGTATCGAGTGGGGAATAAACATTGAGCAAACACAATATTTTTGCAATGCATTTTTGACCTCTATCCTATTTGTCATCAAAATTGTAGTATAACCCCTTGTTGTGACGTGCATGCATTTTTACCTTGGTGAGATGTTTGATATTTATTAGGTGTTAGGGCACTAGAAGGAAGATGGCTTGGAGGGTGCCCAATTGGAATTGTGACACTGTAATGAGTTTTTTTTTGTGAGCTTAGCTAATCCCAAGAAGTCCATCATGGTTTAAGATTTGAACATTTTATTCTTAACTCGAATCACATCTTTGAGTCCACTATTGAAGTAACTTTTGAAACAAATCATTAGATAGGCCTTCAATCTAATTGGCTAGTTTTTTAAAATATATTTGATATTCTTGAATCATGTCAGTTTGAAGAAGTTTATTCAAGGCACTTGTGAAATCATCGTATGCACTAGGCCAAAAACACACTAGCAAGATTTTATAAAAATTAACCCAATTTGGTTTTATATTTGACTTGTGTACCATTGGTACCATTGGACAACTTCCAATTATCAAAGTGGAATAAAGAAACAGGTACCTTTTCTTCACCCATAATGGGATGTAAATTGAAATAGTTTTTTGTACGATAAATCTAACTAGTGGGTTCAATACCACCAAATTTGGGAAAAAATAATTTAGGGCTACATAGTGGTGCTCTAGAGGAATAACTACCATTGAATTGACAATCCCCATTAGTTCATAATGTTTGATTTTAAACATGGAGGCCAAGGATGTGATCATTTAGCTTAGAAATTCAGGATTCAAATTTAATTTGGAGTTCAGCAATGTCATGTGCCATGGTGTGAGTCCCTGAATTAGCAACAACCATTTACCAAAGCTTTTAGAGACACCCAAAAAGACTAATTTAAGCTATATATTAAATTTATCAACTTGACAAGATGATCACAATTGTGTAATTTCCACATATGAAAATAATTCAAAAAAAGTGCTTATAGGTTGTAGGTGAAAATATTCTTTTGTATGGGATTTTTTTTAGAAAATTTAAAATACCCCTTAAAATGACCAATGTGGTGATAAAAATAGAAAGGTGTGTTCTGCCTATGGGCTCCAAATATTTTCTATACATATTATTTATTTATTTAAATAGTTATACTTACAATGTGATCGATTGGTAGTATGGCCAAAACTAGATAAAAAAAATTGGAGCTTATAATAAAAAAATATAATGTGATTAGTTGTTTATATGGCCAAAATTGAGTCTTAATTTAAAGGCTATAATAAATAATTACAATGAGATCGGTTGGCTATATGACCAAAACTGGATCAGAATTTTTTTTTAAAAACTTTGATCATTTTTTTTTCAAATTATAATTGAAATTCTTTATCGGAGCTTGATGTTGACGACACAAACCATAATTGTCGACACATATTCTTGTTACAAACATTGCAACATGAAAAAATGATGCATACATGGCCATTTGGGGAGATTGCAGTATTAAAATGCCAATCCATTGTTATATGATTTAAAATGTCGATCTTTTGTAAAAAAACTCCAAATCTTGACATAGGTACAACTTTTAAAACTCCATTCATAGCTATGCTTGATTTTAAAACCCAATTTGTAGCAATGACATTCTAGGGTAAAAACTTAGTTCCACCACTTTGTTGTTACTTTCTAATCGCTAAGATCATGTAAAGGTTATATGAGAGCATATGATGGACAGAAGTAAATAACCTTAACTTACCGAAGTTGTTATAAAAATTGGTCTTGAAATGTGTTTTAATACTAAATGACAAGATCCTTACTTAAACGAATTAGAACTAGACTACAAATATGTAAACTTAAATCAATAAATAAACATAAATTAACTGATTATATTAAAAGAAAACAAAATTGTGTGATAATTATCATTGGCCTCTTCAAGAAGGCAACCTCCTTTGAACAAACTCAAATCAATACAATTTGTAGATGGCTTCTTACTAGTTTAGACTCTTAGTTACACTAATTTATCACTAACTAATAACTACTCCCTATAAATGTGAGATAATTACAATAGATTTGAGGGACATCTTACAAAGCATATGCATCTATACCTTTTAAATATTAAAAAAAAAATACAAAAATATGATTAGGAAAAAAAATATTAACAAACTTAAGTCTTTTGCATAGAGAAACCATGTTATATTATTTAATATTAATAAATAAATGACACAACAAAATTTTAAGGATAAACAACTCATAAAAATATAATAAACAAAATCAAAAGAATACAAGACTCTGACATGGATAAGATGTTGAATAATTCATAGCACATTATTGCAAGAACACCTCAGTGTAAAATGGTAAGCATGTTGATATCTTTAGCATATCTCTTGATGTGCTATAAAATTCCCTGTATACATTAATATTAGATCTTTAAGCCGCTTAACATCAAAAGCAAGCCAATGTATCCAAACTCTGAGCTACTTTACAAAGGTCAAGTGGGAAATTATAATATTTTAGTGGCATTAACCACCAACCCTGACTAAAAAAACAAAGTATATTGGTTTTGGTTTGGTAACATATTAGTTTCCAATGCATATTGATTTGGCATGTCTCAAAACAATGCTCAAAAAATATTTTTTAAATTTCTAGCCTCATTCCTTGATGACATGATGTAAACAAACTGAAAGATGAATTAGTACCTTATAGACTATGATTCAAGTATGATAACAACTTGTCTAATAACAACTTTTATTAGATGAACCAACTCTAATCTTCAATTTTAGTGCCAATTTCAAAGTTAGTACTACATTGAACAAGATTGCCAAAGCATCAAAGCAATAATTGCCTTTTTCCCTGATGCAATACACTTTTGTACATTAAAAGGGGGATCATAGCAACGGATGAACGAATATATGCATCTAAATCTTCTACCAGAATAATACATTTAGTCATTCATGTTAGACATATCAAATCATAATTGGAAGCAAATAATTACCAATGGATTATAATTCCAACAATTACTAGGCACACAGTCTGCTATGAAAAAATCCAACAAATTATATTTTCTCATCGCTTAGCATTCGAATTGAAACCATCCATGTTAGAGACCAATATATATATGAGATACCATAATTTTCCACCAAACCTGACTTGCTTCTTAATTTCCTTTTGTAACAAGACTAGAAATTATGTGATTTAAAACTTCTATTAAAACTATTCCCATACACAACTAAATCAATTCCTACAGCTCCAGATGCATTTACACAAATAGCCAATGAGGAAAATAAATGTCAATACACATTGTCATGGGTTGATTAAATGTTAGCCAAAAAATATGAATGTAGGAAAAATATTTTCTTTCTTTATAACACCTAGGGCCTAAATTTAATGGTCGTATGGTCATATTTACATTTTTTATCAGTAAATTAAGATCAAGTTTTTAAAAAGATGATATTAAATGTAATGTAAAATTTTAAACAAATCTTCAAAAAATATAAAAGATTAAAATAAATATATACATTTTTTTCTATGGTTTCCTCTCTCTCCACTATAGATTATATTAACATGCAATGTTGAATAAATAATCGTCATAAAAAAATCATAACATGTGACGGTCAACCTTACCTATCATGAGTTTGTTTGGTGATAGTTATCTATTAAACATTACGCTTCAAATGTTAATATATAATTCATAGTAGAATAAAGAAACATTAGTGAAAATATATTTATTTATTATAATCCTTTATAGTTTTTATGGTCTGCCTAAAATTTTACCTTTCATGTAATATGGTCTCCTAAAAAAATTGATTATTTTTTATTAAAAAAAAATGTAACTACAATGATACAACCATCAAATTTAGGTCCTATTTAAAATTGATTGAGGTTAAAAATGGATAATGGATAATTTGTTGTTTGCTTCTTGCCACATAAATTAAACTAGCAATTTCCATAAAGGTACAACTTATGCCAAAAAAGAGAGGTAATTTTATGTTTTAGTAAAGTGGAGTTTTGTAAAGTGAAAGAATGTAAATTAGTAGTTGTAATTCACTCAAAACCCAGGGCCACTAACCCCATATCACCTTCTGTGCATGAGGCATTTAATAACAATAATTTGATATTTCTAGTGGAGGTGATGGTGGAAAATGAGGTTGTGTTTCTTCATATTCAAATGAGCTATGTGGGGAGGAGTTTCGTTTCACATTGAGATTGAGCAATGGGGAAGTGGGGGTAAAGGGGTGGAGGCAAATAATGGGGGAGCAAGGCCATACAGATCAAGAAAATGGTGAAATATTTCAAGGTGAGTTCGGCAGTGATGGTGAGGGGCAATGATAGGGTATTTCAAGTGATGAACTTGAAGAAGCCCAGGTAAATACACATGTAAAGTTCAATGACATGTCACATTTATCAATGAAATATGTAACTTCCACTTAATTGTTTTAATTACCTTGTACATGATTTAAACATGTGTCATCTCAATGGAAACAAGTGTCAGATATCTAATGACTCCTCTATAAATGTAGAGAATGCACCATGAGTCAATTTAGATGAGTCTCAAACTATTTAGATGAAAATTATGATTTATTTGACTATTGAAAACCTGATTAGATGACTCTAGAGCCAATTAGATGAAGAATGGAAAAGGTTTCTTCAATGAAAGACATCTTTTGTATAATTTATTTGACTAATATAAGATGACATGTGCAAATAGATATGAATATAGATATTTCCAAGTTTTTCCCATTCTCATTCTCAATGACACTAACAACAACCTTTGTATTCATAATAGTAATGCTCAATCCTCTTTATTTGGTAAATAGAGGAAAGATAAAACTACCAAAAGAACCACAAGCATTGTCAATTTTGGGTAGTCTGTTGGACCAGGGTTCAAATCCTCACTAGTCTTTGCATTCTCTCTTCAAGTATTATGATGGTCTAATGTATCTCAAATTAGCACCACCCCAATTTTTATATTTTTTTTTGGAGGGTGCAATTTCCATACTAAAGAGTTTAAGTTAGAGACAGTTTGTGAATAAAATTTGAAACTAGGATAATTGGTAAAATCCTTCTGATAGTGATCTTTACCACACATGAAGTAAGTTACGGGACCATGGCCCTTGCCTATACCACTCTTCCTCTATGCCCAAGTTACTCCACATTTATCAGACCCTCTAGCTTGATTGAATCCACTACCTTGATTATAACATCCCTCTTGCTTCTGGGCATTCCCTCCATTTTAAATATGGTTAAAATCCATCTCACTTTCGGTTAAAACCTTAAGGGTGATTATAACCTCCTTGATTATGATAACCACATTGATGTTGTGGTTGTTGTGCAACAATAAATTTTTATAGCCTCATCTCCTTTGTTTCCTTATTCTCATCTATCAGTATGTAATTCTATATTTTTTGTGTTCATATCACATATATTATAGTAATACTTGACATTGATTTTCTTGGCACACCACAAAAATAAACATTTTCATGTTTCATGATTGCCCTTGGAAACTTCACATGACAATGTCACAAATTTCACCTTCTTATTTGGGTAATTATCTATAATGTGACCCTCCACTTCATGTGTGGGACACCATAATGTTTTTGACACCTCGTGCACAAAATTTGTTGAAATATTCTATAATTGTGTCACCATCTTTGAAATATGGGATTCAATAAATAGGCTTATTATTGTATTTAAGTTTACAACAACTTTAATTTTGAGTGCAACATTCAGTGCTTCATGCGCATCAACAAAATTATCCATTATCATTTGTCTTCTAAACATAAGTAATAATTCATCAAAAAACAATTGCATATGTTACCATGGGTGGATCCCATAATATAACTTTGACAATAGTGTCTTGGAATATGCATTATATACACACATGATTTCATTTGCATCAAGATTAATATCATTAAGGGCATGTATTATCTATTGCTCAAACTATAGATAATATAACTAAATATTTATAACATCTTAGTTTTGTACATTTGACAAATATCAATTAGGGTTCTATCCTTTAGTTCTAGACATGCATGATACCAAAAGGCTCACATTCACCATCTTATTATGCCTAAATATGTATCTCTTAGTCTGATCCATATCATTCTAATGACCCGAGTCTCATGTATCGTACATAAAAATTAAACCCTGATAAACATCTTTCACTATTAGTTTCATATTCATACTTATTTTATAGCCGTTTGGACATTATCAACCATATAGGTACACTACTGTCGATGATAGTGTCAAAATCCTTATCTAGTGTCTAGTTTCCAAAAGTTATCCAAATTTCAAATGGTTTTAAAGATATGGGTCGACCTATTCATCTTATTGAGCCCTACCATGAGATATTTTCAAAATGTATGATATAAATACAAGTTTAAGCCTTCTTATTCCCTATCTATAAAATACTAGGCAAACACATACTAAAGCTATATCAATTAACTACATAAGCACTATATTATTACCTATTCATCTCTATTTTCATATCAAACATAGGATCAGTCATATTACAGGTTTAAAGCATTCAAAGAGAAATCCATGAGTGATATTTATTGAATTACAAGCTAATCACTACATGTATCTTCAAATAGTATATTTCACCTGTGTACACACATAGAGGAGAACTACATAATTCTGAGGCCCTCCTTGGAGTATTGGCTATGTAGGAATCGCCCATGGATAGAGGGTTATTTGATGAAACTTGAAACCATGATCCCACTAACTTATTTTTTAGTAAAATAATTCCAAAGGTGAAGAGCTAGGGTGTGATCAATCAATGAAGAGTGACAACATGTAACCTAAATTTGAATACATAAGTATAAAGGTGACATAAAACCCATAAAAATGAAGTTGGTCACATCTATATCTAGTCATTATTATATATTAGACAACTACATCACATTCAGACACTAGCGTTGATGGTAGTGTCCAGATTTGATGGTAGTGTCTACGACCACAAAAGTATAATTTCCAAAATATGATGACTAATCCAAAACACTAATCCTGCATATTTTACATCTAATTTGATTCTCTATATGCTTGCATATAGTAAACCAACTAAGTACCATTATTTTTTATTTATTATAATATCATTAAATAGTTGTACTTTACTATTTTTAGCAATCTTAGTTGCATAAATTCATAATATTATTTGTATGAGTTTTCTATTCATTGACCTTTTATAGATTAGTTTATCACCCTTGTGTTAGAACTACTTCTATATTTATTAACCCTAGATGCCCCACATATCTAAATTTGGGGTTAAACATTTAGTGAACCCAACTCTTGAATCTTTTCATGCATCCATTATTTACTCTAGGGTTGTGTAGCTTCCTAGGGTTTCATATTTTATTTTTGAGCTATCTCATTATATATTTTATCAAAGATAAATGAAGGGTGTTTTTTTAATATCAATAATAACCTATGAGCAATAAGAGGTTTATTTTTATAAATCCATTGACATTGAGCACAAACAATTTTAAATTTTACCAAGTGAGCAAAAGTAGGCATGTTTGACCCAGTTCATTGAGAAATATATCGCTCAATATTCTATTAATTACCATATCACTCCCATCAAACACCCATATACTATGTTGGGTTCCATGGTCCATACTATTAAAAATCTAAAAGGTGGTGTATCACATCATGGTCAACATGTCCCTCACCCTCTTAAAATAAATCTAGATATACATGGGCAAAATATTCCTTTGTTTAGTCATGATTTTTTTAGAATATTCATAATGATTTAATGGCTAATTTACAAAATAATCAAAATAGAAATGTCCCTTCAATTACATTGATTCAAACTCCCACTTTTCCAACATTTTTTAACAATATCCCCCTTATCAAAGGTGATGAATCACTCGTTCCTTCATTTTATATTGAATTTTTTTGAGAAAAGAATAAAGATATCATGGAATCTTTATCAAAACCAATCAAGGCACCAATAAAAAAGGTGCATTAAAAACCAAAAGTGGATAAAATTTCTAATATTCTAAATAATGCATTCTTTCCAATAGCAACCAACATATCTAAGCAATGGGTTCTTTATGTTCCAAAAGATTCATTCATGCCAAAAGTCCCTCATGTACCAAAAGATGTGCCTTTACCAAAACTACCTTAGTTTCTAGTTGTTATATCATTACCAAAGGTGTATGAACCTTCAAGTGGTTTACAAATATCAAAATTTACAAACTTTAAAGATCCAATACCACTACCAAAGTATCATAAATTTAGTTATTCTAAATTTTCACTTATTGTTCATGAGGATGATAATACCAATATAATTAAATTTAGAAGAGGTGGTGGATTATAACCAATGATCACACCTTTCCCAAACACCACCATTTGTAATGATTATCTCATGTCTATGATCATTACTATTGGAGAGCTTCAAAGACAAGTATATATACTTCAAATGCAAATGGCTTACCATAATGCTAATGTCAATGTTACCTCATTCAACAATCAAGATCTTGCACAATGTATACTTGAATATCATTATCCACAAGGTTTTAAACTACCACATTTACCTCTCTTTGATTGTCATAAAGATCCCTTTGATCACATAAGTAAATATGTACAATATTTTGGTCAATAGGCTAAACATGTCAAAATATTGCTAAAAGTCTTTCATATGTGTATTAAAGAATAGGATTGCAAAACAAGTTATTTCAGTAATTAGTACATAAAATCAATGACAAGCATTAAGAACCAACATATTGAGCCTACTCCCGCGGGTGGGTTGGATCTATGAAATCAAGAAATCATGACAAGCTATACCTTCCCAATGTTATTCTCCTTCAAGATCAATCAAAAAGCATATTTGTGCTTGGATATGGAGCTCAAAATATTTGGCAACGTGGTTAGGCAAGTTCCTCCAACATCTTCTTATGCACCATTTAGATTATATTTGTGTATATCAATGGATATAAATGGTTTAAGCTTTAGAATAAATTCTACATTATATTTTTTCAATAAAAAACTTCCTAATTGTCCACTATGGTTCTTGCATTTATAGGCTAGGCAAATCAATTATGACATTTGGATCAAGAATGAAATGAATGGTCACAAATGAGTTTAATTTTGGAGGGACAAAAAATTAATATTTTTGGAAGAAAGGAGCATTAACAAGGCATGGCTAGCCTTAAGTAAAATATTTATCTCCATTAATGCTTGGTGCATGACACCCTTTCGATGATGTCATGGGTGATGTCATGGCCCTGATATTTGAATTTTAATTTTTCATAATTAGATATTAAAAAAAATTCCATGAATTTTTTACTTAAGCATTTGATTGGATTTTCTTAGCTAAGTGATTGTGATTAGGATTTTTGCAATTCATGGAATTTGATAAGTTGTCTTGCACTATTGGTCAATAATGTCAATTTGTTAGGTCATGATTTGACTGGAGATCAAGTGGAAGAAGGTGATGATTACATATAGGGTAATACCCCAATTAAAGACATATTGATGTGAATCAAAAATTACATGTGATGTGTGAAGATGAATTAGAGCATTTCAATGGTTTTGGTCTAGTTTGTGCATTATTACTAGAAGTTATTCAGACTTGTAATTTTGACATGATAGTGGTGAGAATATATATATATATATATATATATATATATATATATATATATATATATATATATTGATGAAGCTCACAATTGGTTTTATAGCTTACCAAAGGGTTCTTTTTTGCTTTCAATATACACAAGGTGCCTACACTTACATTAGAATATTTGCACAATTTCAAACAACATAATGTTGAATACCTTCAAGACTATGTTATTCGATTTAAAAGTACATCATATGCCTTAGCATTTATACCCTCAGATTTTGAATTGTAATTCATCTTTAGTACAGTTCTTCTTTCCCCATTAATGGAAAGAACATTACATAAACAGTATGAACCATTTATCATTTTTTTTTCATGGAAAAATCATAACTTCATATTAATTGTAATAAGAAATTTCATTTTTTAGACTAATAAGCATTCCAAGGAAAAAACTACAATGTAAAGAGAGAACCTTCCAACAAAAAATACCCCTAGGGTACAAAACAAATAAAATGCTCTTCACAACATAGAAAGAGACATCACAACAAAGTGAGGTCAACAACAATAAATATACCTTTCCACCCAACCTCCAAAGATAAGACTTTAATGAGAACTATGTCACATTTAATCTTCAATTCTGCCTTTTTTTTACCTTCATTTTTTTTGGCATCTTTCCAAACCCCATGAGAGGCCTTGATTGAGACCACTTACATATATAAATTTTGGTAATCATTAGGTAATTTAGTAATCAAGAGTTTAGAGCTCATATGGGTCATCTTCTCCTTATCAGAATCTAATGTTTTTTATTCATGTACTCTTTTTACTCCCCCTAATAGATTCTCTTTCATAATAATCCTCATAGATGTATTCTATTTTTCTTCTCCTTCCACTATAGAAGGAGAAAATTCCTGCCTCTGGGATTATGGTTGTTTGAGATTATTCTTTTTTGTTTCTATTAAGTGCTAACTTGACTCTACTTATTCATATTCTTCCTTATCATCCTTTTTCTCTATAAATATCTAGCTTTTGAATGTAGGTTTCACTCCCTTTTTTTGTAAAAATGTGTTCATGCCTAAGGGCAAGTAACATGAAGATGTCCTGAGAGCTTGCAGATATGACATTGGAAAGTAGTATTCTCAAAGTCCAAGTGCTGAGTATGTTGTCTTTTTCCACATCTAATGTACACTTTATCCGATAGTCCCTTGTTGAGATCAATCTCCATGCAAATGTGTGTAAAAGTGCATAGTCCCATTTTTTCTCTCTTATAATCAACTTTAATGAAAATTCCCAAGGAGTTTCCTGTCTCTCTAAAAGAACCATATAGATAAATAGGTAGATTGGTAGGTGAAACCATATTGAAATTTTGGTAACTGGGTGAGGATTTGGATTGAATTAAGCAAACCAAGGAGTGATATAAAGTTCTACATCCCCCCAAAACAAAAAACCATCCACAAAAACTCACTAATATGTTTCCTCTTCAAAGAAATGGATAATAAAAAATCCCTTAGAACAAAGATAGATTTCACACTACTTTGTCCAATTCAAATGAATCCATTAAAACAATGTCAATTTAGTTGGCTAAAAACCATTAAAAATGTAAATAACTACATCTTTTTCTAGATCTATCTTATATTATAACACATTTCCTCTAAAATTTCCATAATTATCACCTCTTCAACATGCTCCACAATGTAAGCACTAGTTTTGGCTAAAGGATTCATAACACTAGGTTTAGAAGTGGATTTATTAACTACTTCCTTGAAATAACTTGTTTTAGAGGGGGATGGCATCCCAACACCCATAGCTCCTCCTCATAATCTCAACACTAGAAAAAGAGTGGTGTCTTTCATTATGTCATAGCTCACTAGTGAATAAAAATCCACTAGTTATTTTCCCTCAAATAAAAGGCATTGACTTTTTGTTGGAATCCCTTCTAAGAGATCTATAAATCACTTAACATCAGTCACAAGGTATGTTGGTTGAACCCAAAACCATATGGTTTTCCCGAGGAAGTGAACCATTATCTGATATCCATTCTTTTTCTCTCCAATGAAGTTGCTTATAATCATTCCATCAAACAAATAGTGTGTCTTCATTTTTTAAAATGATTCAAAAGCTTCTTCATTCCTTATTCTTTGATGATGTGATGCTTAGAAATCTAGTCTTTGATCAAATCCTTTTCTCTCTTGAATTTTACCTCCATAGCCTTCTCACCTTATTAAAATATCATAACCATCATATTCCCTAGCACTAAATCCTCTTGGAGCTTATCTTTGAACACTTTGTAGACACCCTTTATCAACCCATAATTTTCATATACAAAAACAATAGCAATCCCATCACAAACTTTCAAACCAAATCCATTCTCAATCGAACAATTGAATAACTATTTTCCCATATCTGAGGCTCCAAACTCTATGAAAGCACTTAGAACGGATACCAAAATGTACCCATCTGGATTTATGCTAGCTAATAATAGTTGTTTAAAGAGCTACATAGACTCCATAGGCTCACTATAAGATGGCTTTTGAGCAAAAAATGCACTCAAATCGACCCATATTATAACTTTTTGATGTCGCATTTTTTCAAACACATTGCATGCATTCTCAAAACTTCCACATTTGGCATACAAAGTCAAAATAGTAATTTCCAAATCAAAAATCATATCATAAGTAATTTTCAACTTGTGTGAATGGATAAATGCATCATGTTTAAGGGATTTTATAAGTTCAATAATATAAGAAACAGATACCAATTATTTTGCTTCAATAGTATTAACCTTCTCTGTAAAGTGCACAACAACCTTTCTAAGTTCTTCCATGCCATCCATGCCTATGAGTGGTGTGAATATTTTGTGAGTATCCAATATCATGTTGAAAATTCTCTACCTAGATGAGTAGGAGAGACTCTATCTTCATGTATCCATCAAGATAATTTAAAATTTTGTCTAGGTTTTCAAAGTTAAATTTTCAAGTAACTTTGGACTTTAATGGAAGAGAGTATTGTTTATTCTTTGTATTTATACATTAATCATTTACCCATTTATACATGAATGCTCATAGATATGCTTAATTCATACTCAAGTATCCAAGTAAACTTAACATCTCTCCTTCCAAATAAAAAAGTTTTATTCTAAATATAAATGAGGAAGATGAATTACCAAATGAACACTGTGAACAAGCGTTTGGTGTTCCTCACATTCATAAGGGAACTTTACAAAAATTACTCTATATGGTACCAATCCATGAAACACATCCAAAAACAACACCTCAATTTGAGCAAATCAAAAAGTATATGCACCAACAAGATTTAACAATCACATCATTCATGGGTGGTGCTTATTTTTGGAATAACCATTTTGATCCTATTCAAACAAAAACCACTTTTAATGTAAGACATTTGCAACAACTTGTCTTTGATCTAAAGGACTTACAAAACTAAGGGGATTAAAAAGACTCCTTAAGCAACCTCATAATACCAATTGATTGTGGTCATAAAGTAATTCAAACATGGGTTTGGGTTATACCACACACATCACAATATGCATTTACATTTTGAACTCTTTGGTTTACCAAATGGAATCCAAAATTGACCAAAAACAACAAGGTATCTCCTTTTCCCCTTGATGGAAATTTGACCCATATACCACATGATGGCATCTGTTCTTCAAATTCACATGTAAATCATGAATAAAAGCATGCCATGCACATTTTCACCTATCTAACCATGATCCCAAAAAAATAAAATGATCCAACCTAAGGTTCAAGGCATCTAATAATTCAACATTCTCATATTTTACTAGCTCATTGGCATCTATGTTGTTTGATTTATGTTAGTAAATATACTATAATTTCATTCATATATACACACATATGTTTTATGCATCTTTGAGTGTGATACAGGCGTACTTAGATGCATTATCTATGCATTTTTAGACGTTGGACCTTTCCTCTACTCACATCATATAGTACATTGGGGGCATCTACTTTTTTGATCACGAATAATACATGATACATATCTTTTATGATCATTTTTGCAAAATCATGTTTGAGCTTATATTCTAAGACTTACACATATCTATATACATGCTCATATCCATCATAGTGTACTTGATATGTTATGTTACATAATTTGTATTGTTAACATATATATGCAGGGACTAGTATGATATGTTTATGCTAGTTAATTATGATTCATCTATTTTTCACTTCCATGAGTGTATTAAATTTATTTTTATTGTCTTACTTATGGAACATTTTAATATGTTCCTTGTGTATTGGCCCCTGTGCCATTGTATGTTGATTGGACACTTAAATATGTCATTCCATGTTGATTGGACATTTAAATATGTAATCACTTTTGATTGTGCAGTATTTGAACATGTCCCTTGTATGAAGTATCCTTGGATCATTATTTTGAATTAAATTAGGTGATATTATGTGTTTGTTTGATTACTTGTTGAGCTAGTATTGCTAGCCTCTAGACATTTACATGATCTATATCATGTACCTTAGGACTTGATGTGATCACATTTGAGTGCCTAATTAATATATCTACTTCAACATGTTATCCATATATGCTACATGATTCATACAAAAATTACACAGCTACCTTATCCTTTTGAGGTAAGGTACTTACCATTTTCTATCTCCCTCACTTAAAAAGTGGGGCATGTCATAGAAGCGTGACCTCCACATTTTTCATAGTTTCTATATTTTAGTGGGGCATGTCATAAAAACATGACCTCCACACTTACACTTACTCAATATCTCCAAACTTCAGTGGGGGCATGCCAAAGACTTGACCTCCACACTTGCCTAATCTCTATTTCAGTTCCATGACTCAAATATACACTTGGGTCAGACACTTATACATTTCATCGATTTGGCATAGATCTGAAACATTTTTTTTGATACATACACTCCAATGCAGACATATTGGATGTGCATATACCATACTATTACACCAAAATTTTCAAAACTTACTAATTATACTACTCACTAAGATAAACTGAATACACTAGGATGTATTATTGTCAAGCCTTTTCTACTATAATAGTGGGTTCATTTTATAGGTTGAAGTGATTAAATAATTAAACCTCACTACAAAAATAGATTAGAGTGATTAACTCATCCAATCTCACTAGATTTATAGGATGATTTGATTAAATCACTCACCCTCACTAAAGTATATATTCACACTTGAGTTGCGTGATTGAGATGTAATGATCTCAATGGTCGTGTCACAACTTGTGCCCTTACACTAAATTAGGAGAATAATACCTTCCAATTTCCCTCTTCAAATCTCCAAGGTTTAGGTCTAAATCTCTCTAGCTGCATTACTTCATAAGGAAGCATATATACCAATTCAAGGTATCAAGAGGCAACATGATTGCATTGACACATATATGTACTCCTTCCTTTCTCTCTTTCCTTTCAAGCATTTAAGTTATTTCAAATTTTATATTATTTGCATTGATTTACACTATAGCATGCTCTTGTTTATAGTTCACACAACAACAAAGCACTCAAAGTGGGCTCAAGAAAAGACAAGGTGTGTTATACACACTCAAGTACATATTTCTTTCCTTTAACCTAGTAATTTCATCTTTATACATTACTAGCTTAAATGAAGAGCAAATGTAGATCCTAAAATTAAATATTTATAGCATCTCAATATTGTACATTTAAAAAATATCAATCAAGGCTCTAACCTTCAATTCTAGACCTTCCTTCTACTGAAAGGCTCGCATTCATCATCTCATTGTGCTTAAATTCATATCTCTTAGTCTAATCCATATCATTCTAATGACCTAGGTATCTTGTACTACACATAAAGATTAAAACATGATAAACATCATTCACTCTTAGTTTCATATTCACATATATTTTCTATCTTTTTGGCAGTACCAACCATAGAGGGACACTACTATTGACGGTAGTGTCTAATTATTTATCTAGGGTCCAGTTGCCAAAATTCATCCAAATTACAAATGGTTCAAAACTTATGGGTCAAATTATTCATCTTATTAAATCCTACCTTGAAATATTTTTAAAAGATGTGGTATAAATACAAGTCTAAGCCTTCTCATTCCCTATTTATAAAATACCAAGAAAACATCTACTAAAGTTAAATCAATTAATTGCACAAGTATTTTACTTTGATATATTCATTCCTATTTTCATATAAAACATAGGAGCAGTCATATTATATGTCTGAAATATTCAAAGAACATTTTATGAGTGATATTTGTACAATTACAAGATAGATCACCACATGCATCTTTATATATTATATTTCACCCTTGTGCACAAAATTTTCCACACATAGGGGAGAATGCTGAAGTTTGAGTCCCTCCTTGAAGTATTGACTATGTAGGCAGTGCCCATTGACAAACAAGTCTTTGGGGTAGCTTGACACTATGAGCTCACTAATGCATTTTTCAACAAACTCATTCCAAAGGTAAATAAGGGTGAAGAGTTAGGGTTTGATCAATTAGTGAAGAGTGATATTTTGTATCCTAGATCTAAATACATAAGTATCAAGGTTATAGAAAACCTATAATATCAAATTTGGTCACATCTAGATCTAGTCATTATTTTATACTAAACGTCTGCATCATAGTCAAACACTAGTGTTGATGGTAGTGTTGAGATATGATGTGAGTGTCTATGGCCATAAAAGTAAAATAAATAAAATCTAACAACTAATCCATAACATTTAACTTGTATATTTAACCAAGTACCATTATTTATAATTTATCTCAATATCATGAACTAGATATACTTTATTATTTTTAGCAATCTTAGCTGTATGAATTCAGAATATTGTTTGTTTGAGTTTTCTATTAATTGGTTTGTTATAGATTAGTTTATCACCCTTACATTAGAATTACATATATATATTTTAATCCTAGATACCCCACATATATAAATTTAGGGTTGAAAAAACTAGGGAATATGGAATTCCTTTAGAAAGGAATTATTTACTTCATTAAAGTTGGCCATCATCTGATTTGGGTCATATTTTTCATTATTAGGTATACACCCAATCTAAAAATGTCATGAAATTTTGGTTAACCTTTTTCTCATATGCATTGACTCCTTTTATGACACACAATCTCACATTTATGAATGTGTTTTTTGGCATCCTCAATCCCGTATTTTGTGGTAAATTCATAGAAATTTTGGACAAAATTGTCAAATGAGTCACCACTTATTGTTGTTGTACTATCATTCAGTATTTCTCCCACATGAAATACCTCTTAATAATCCACTAAGATATCCTCTTATTTTAGTTATATTTGGACCTAAGATCCCCTATGTAATGCCTCCATGACTTGTAAATTTTGGGTTTACTAATGGACTATTCACTGCACCTAATGGATATCATGCAATGGCCCCTATTTTCATGCAATATCTTCTATAATATTTCTAGCATGCACTCTCCTTCTACACATGTATTACATTTTCCTTTTTAATTCAAGACAACATTTTGTCCAAAATAAAATACTCATGCCTCATCAGTGTAGACTTATTTACCTTGAACAATTCCAGATTAATTTCTTCCTCTAAATGTAGATGCGTAAAAGTTTCAATGTCTAGTGAATCAGATTTAGATCCTCATCCACCTTTTGTGCATCCCACATCTTCATTATATTTATATATCCAATCATCATCTTCCCAAGGATTATCTTCAAATAGGGAAACTTCCATGTGGACATCACTATAAACAAAGGAGTGTCTTTCACCTTTATGCAAACCCACCATATGCCCTCTATGCCTCTCATTTATTCTAACAACTTCTCCTTGGATAATATTTCATGTCCATCTAGGATCTTTAGTAGTGATTTCCTTATCTATTTTTTCATTATATGTGTGTATCCTCCTTTTCCTCTCATTAGTAGACTCCATCTTCATGGAAGTTAGATTCACCAAAATTGTGCAACACTAACTATACTCTTCTCCACACTTTTATCTAACCTCAATTAAATTTGAGATTTTTAAGTTCAAAGGTATGGATTTACTAAATCCTTTCAATGAGAAGGATATAATGGATATTTTTCAAATAATCAAATAATATAGAACGTGTCTTATGGATAGACACTTTAATATGAATACAAATCATGATAGTTTAAAATACTTCTTGGAACAAAGGTTGTATTTGAATAAATAAAAAAGTAGGTGACCAAAATGTAATGATATGACTTTAAAATAATATATAAGAAGGGAAAGGATAATGTAGTGTCAGATGCATTACCCACAAGGGATGAGTCCATAGAGGAACTATTATGTGCAACATCCATATGACAGGCATATTTGGTGGATGAGATAAGATCAAAGTGGGAGAATGAAAATGATACATAGGTTCTAATTCAGAGGCTTTATAATTATTCTAGCATCCCAAAAAAAATTGAAAGGAAATTCCCTCTTTTACAAGGATACGTTTTACGTATGCAAGAGTTGTTCCCTTAAGCACAAGGTCCTTAAAATCTCCATGTTTCCCCAGTAGAGGGCATTCAAGATTCTAGAAAAATTATCAAAAAATCAATAAAAAAACATTTTTAGGACTCAAGGGGGATATCCAAAAATTTGTGGCTGAATGCATGTTTTTTAGCAAAACAAGGGTAATAAAATTAAGCCCCCGGGTCTCCTACAACCCTTATCTATGTCTAGCCAAAGGTGGGGGGAGGTTTCCATGGATTTCACAAAAAAATATCATCATGTTAATCATGGATAGACTCACAAAACATGCCCATTTCTATGCATTTTCACATCCATTTGTAACAATCACAATAGTATTTTATTTTTTGGATACAATTAAGAAGCTTCATGAAACCCCCGAGACCATAGTAAGTGATTGTGATCTTATCTTCACTAGATATTTTTTGATTGATTTATTCTAATTTTTGGGTACTCATTTAGCTCATATATCCTCATATCAACCTCAATCTGATGTGAAATATGTGGAAAAAAAAATTCTATAGTGTTATATTCATTGTTTCACAACACAAAGAGATGGGTTCATCGACTACTACTAGCGGAATGGTGGTATAACAATTCCTTCCATACTTAATTATAAATGTCTCCATTTTTGGTACTTTATGAGTACCATCCCCCATCCATCACCTCATCTTCGATGGTAAATAAAAAATTCAATCTATTGAATAACATACTCAAAACCACTAGGAAGTACGAGCTAGTCTAACAGAGAACTTGGTAATGACACATAACTAAATGTAACAACAAGTGGATCAACACAAAAATGAAAGGAATTTTTAAGTGGGCGATTATATCTTTGTGTGCCTAAAACCATACAAGTAAATTCCCTTGAAGAAAAAATATATAAAACTTTATCCTAAGTATTGTGTCCCTTATCAGAGCTTACTAAAAATAAGTAATTTTGCATACATTCTGAAATTACATCAATCTACATGAATACATCTTTTATTTCATGTATCATAATTAAATAAGATAATTAGATAGAAAGTATCCATCCAAAATTATTTAATAGATATGGATGAGGAAGGTAGACTCATTATGGAACCTAAGGAATTTCTTCAGACCTACACTAATAGGTTGCAAGTAATGGAGATTAAAGAGTATTTGATCAAAATCTGACCAATGAGGATGCAACATGGGAAGATTAAGAATTCCTAAAAAATCTTTCATAATTATTCATCATTGAGGAAAAATTTATTTATAATGGGAGGGGCATGCAATGTCCTTAACCTATAACATGTATAGGAATATGTGTGGCCAACTTTTATCCAACATAACCTTTTACCTTGTCATATCACAATTCTCTAAGTTTTCATATTGTTAGGAGGGTCAACCTATGGAGTAATGATAGCCTAGCCTAGGTAGGGAATATATAGGGGTAATGGTTAGTACTTAGGGATCATGTTACAATTTTTGTTTTTTTACATGGTTTTGGAGGTTTTCACCTCAAAGTGCCTAGTTTTATATTTTCATTATTATATTTTGTTGTTAACATTTAGTGTGGATTTACTATATTATGATCTTATTATTACAATCTATTGTTATGCATTTTCTCTCAATAATTATAATTATATTTTTTAATTTTCTAATCTATCTAAGTAATTTCATTAAAATGTCCACTTCTCATCTAGCTTATCCAACTTTTTGACCCACTCTTCAGTCCAAGCATACTTAATTTTAAATTTTCAACCCCTTCCAACCACATATATAATTAACCATGCTCTGAAATGCTCTATAAACTCAGAAAATATCTCATGAATATCTCATAAAATATGTTTTTCCAACAACATATTAGGCTTCAAACCTTTGCTTCCAACAACATTTTTCAAAAACTCTAAAGATTTATTTTCAAACAATGATTCCACATGCTTTAGAGATTTACATCCCAAATTTTTCAAATCTAATCTACTATAGATGATATTTTGTGATTATGTAGCACCTCAAACTTGTACACTTGAAAAATCATGACCTTCATTGTTTCTCTTAGTTCTACACTACCTTGCTTCCATAATCCTTGCACCTACTCATCTTGTGCCCTTTGGCCTATCTCTTAGTCTGAATAGCCTTATATTGATGACACAAACATCTTATCTTACCCAGAATTATTTAAATGTACTTATCTTACACTTATACTACTTTTGAACCTATTCCTACTCTCCTTCTCTTTGGACAATAATGTCTGGGTCAGATAGTAGCTTCAATGTTACTATCTTGGCCCAAAACAAGTGTCTAGTGCCCTAAATTCATCCAATTTTCAGATTAAATATATTAAAATAGTTAGCCTAAGATCTTTAATGCAAGTTATCTCCTGATAGGATTGGTATAAATATAGTATCAACCCTCATTCATTCACTACCTAGAAAAGACCAAAAAGACCAAGGCACTTATTAGAAAGCTCTCTATCAAGCACTCAATTGATCAAAGCTTCCCTATTTCCAAACCAGTCATAGGTACAACACATCTATAGGTATGAAGTACTAAAGGAGCAGTCATAAGTCATATTTTCCAATTTACAAGCTAGGTCACGATTGTACTTGATTTACACATTGCATGATTCACAGATAAACTAACACGTAGGGGAGAACTACATGAGTATGAGGCCCTCTTTTGGTGTATTTTTCATGTAGGTAATGCCCTTTGATAATGGGGTCATTGCGAGTCAACTCAACACCATGTGCCCACTAACCCATTTTTACCCAAGGTCACATTAAAGATGTAAAGCTAGGGTTTTGCCATTTCATTGGAGTGACAATCCATGATCGAGATCTGAATGCATTAGAGTGAAGATGAAGCCAAACCTTGAAGCATCCAAGTGGTCACAACCTATTTGAGCACATATTCCATACAGGACACTAGCATTGAACTCAGACACTAGCGTCAACACAACTATCACAGGCTGATGTAACTGTCCAAAGATCCATAGACACCAAATCCAAAATTTGATGATTGATTCAGAACTATCTTCCTACCTAGTTTCTACTTGTATCAAATTCAACATTGTACTAACATCAGAAACAACTAAGTAATTTCTTTTATGTCATTTACATATCTAGCATAGTTTTATTTCTCATTAATAACCTATATCTATTTTATTAATTCAGCATATAGTACATATGAGTTTAGCATTTAATTGGTCTATTTTAGATATGATATTCACCCTTGTGCCCTATCATTTATATATCTTTAATTCTATTTACCAAGTAGGATTCCTCAATCCAAATTAGGGTTAAGCATCTACATGTTTTCTTCAAATAGGGTCTTAACAGTGAAACCAAATTGTTGTTCTTTTTTTTGTTACTTAATTAAGCCCTGTAAGCTATGCTAAGCACAATAAATTGACAAACACTCAAATCCCACTACTCTAGTCTATTACTAGCCCTTAAGACCTAAACACTCACTTGAGGTATAAAAAATAAATATTGATAACCTAGTTAAGAAAATCAATCATGAGAATACACACATGCATCATTTTACACTAAAAATAAAGGTAAAAAATATCATCCATGTATATTAAGATTACACACTAGCATTTAGAATATATATTAAAAAAAATCCCTTTCATTAATATACTCATGTTATCATATAAATAATATAAAATATACTTTCATCACAAAGCAAACTACCATCCTCTAATGGATATTTTTACACTCAAACCTCAAAACTTCTACGATAAAACTCTAACACAATGTTTCTTCACAATAAATTCTAACTCTGCAACCCAAAATGTCCTAACATGAAACATGTCAAGGAAAAACATATTGAAAAGTCTTTCTTACACACACACACACCCACACACGACTATGACTGACAATTCAAAATAACTAATACATGTCTCATATAATTTCAGGGCAAATGAGACCCACACATACATAGTAATTATGATGAAACTTTTTTCTCAAAATATGTTAGAACATATCTTATTGGATGATTATAAGTATAAATATAAGAAATTATATAAGATTTGGGTTAATAGACCAATATATATTTTTACACAATTAATCATTTTCAAAATTACCAAAATCCAACTATAGTCAAATGATTATAAATATCCACTATTATTACCCCTAATTAATGGATTTTAGTATTTCAAAAACTTAAGTGATTTGTAAATGTTACTTATAAAATTTTATCTTGCTAAATTCAATACAATAGTGAAATGAAAATTTTCAATTTTTATTTTCATTATTTAAAATGACTTACAAACCCTTAAGCCCTAAGAGGATAGTTTATTTCCCATAATTTTTTTATATTTAAAACTCACTTAAATGTAATTTTATTGTGTGTGGACTCCGCCATGATTATGTGGCATTTCGCAGAATCATTTTAAGAGTTAAGGTTTAATTTTAATGAATTTTTAAGTCAAATTAGCGATTCTCTCAAATCCTTAAGAAAAATAACTTGAGTTCAATTAATTTTTAGACACACTTATTGAGGTAGTGGAAAAAAAAAATTAAAATAAAATAAATAGTATTCTAAGTCCAACGAATTCGTTTGGAAGTTTTTGGATTTTTCATGTGACCATAGTGAATTGTTGGAAATAAAAACTGTGGGGTGACGTTTTACACATGCCCTTAGAATTATAGGGAGTGCCCTGACCTAAGCCTGTAGTCTCCAATATGACCAAGAGATAGGTTGTTGAGGGTCCAAAGGGGTCGATTATGGTTTTGCTAGTGCAAGCCTTAACCGTGCTCTAAATCCACATGGCCAATCCAAGGTCAATATCCACAATTTTTTGACCACAATCATTTCAAAGTTAACCCTCATAAATTTCTAAGTTAGTGTTTATTTATTTATTTTGTGTGTACACATACATATATATGTAATACATATACAATTCAAATCAAACTTCATGAATAAATTTGTATATTATTATAAAGTTATTAAAGGTTATTAGAAGAAGGGTGGGGTGGGTGATCCAAAAGGGACACCCCTTTTCATTGTCCTCCACATGGAAGTGATTTCAGGGCTAACAGCGTGTATTTTTTGCATAAATAACATGTTTCTCAAATAAAGTCCATTTTAACTTTTTTGAATTTTGCAGGGCCTTGGTAGCCCTAAGAGGGATTGACCCATAAAGATCCCCCTTAATATTTCACCTTCTACCATATGAAACCAATTTACAGACCTAAAACTAAAACTAAAATATATTTTTTAATAAATTTGAATGTTGATGGCTATTAATGGTTGTGGAGGAGTGTGAAGCTCTCAAACACCATTTCGCACACTATGAGACCATGAGAGCTCATGAAGACATTATGATAAAATGGATACCTGAAAATCTACCTAACCAACTTTGTATTGATCCACAAAAATTTAAAGGAAATAAAATGAATTTTGACAAAATCTTGGAGACCTCATTAATGGTTGTCATCCAAAGATGAGGAAGGTAGAGAGGGATGACTATGAAAAAAGCATCCATTAAACCTTCCTTCTAGTTTACCCAAATCTCACTTTTTAACTTGAAAAGTGAAAATAGGACCCTTTATTGGATCCCATAAGGATTCCTAGGGTTTTCTCAACATGGCATGATTTGATTGTTGAGAT
The DNA here is from genome assembly GCA_037957365.1 of Torreya grandis. Lineage (NCBI taxonomy): Eukaryota > Viridiplantae > Streptophyta > Pinopsida > Cupressales > Taxaceae > Torreya > Torreya grandis. The sequence goes on along the minus strand of JARHVA010001024.1, from coordinate 3,211,038 downwards.
AGAAGAGATCTAACAGTTGAGATGGATTTCTCCACCCTTGAGGAGCTAAGTAAAGATATTTGTTAATAATTTTCCATAAAGGTAAGTCAAATCTAAAATAGAATTTATTTATGACTTAAGGTGCGAACCACGCCCTATGATAGGTCAAAATTACTTGGGGTTCCATTTGAACCTCGTTAAGAGTTAGGATGAATTATTTGAGCCAGTGGTTGCTCAGACCCACATCGTGTTACTAAAGTATTCAGTTCAGATGTTGGGGTTAAGGGGACCGTGAGGTCCACATAGGTAGTTATAGTTTAGTGGGGGTATTGTGTTCTAATTAGAGCTAGTGTGGTCAACATGATTGCATAGCAACCATGTAACCACTTGTGCATTACAATCCATGTCATTCAAGCATATGCATTGATTTAGTGCATTGTGTGTCTTGTGCCATGAATTTGGTTAGCTTGTTGGCATTTTGGGTGTGTATAATGTGTATTATACATTCTCAAATAAAATGACATGTTTTGTGTGGATTTATTCATGTGAAATTTTGAGCATGACATTTTGGCATCAAAACATGATTTAAAAATAGAGAGTTATGGATATTTTTGTTCAGTACAACTTATTCCACAATGAATTGATTTACGTAATTAGTTGTGCAATATACCTCGCTAAGGAGGTAGGCACAATACATAAAAATAGTCTCCCATGATCATGATGGGCATGGGATCATGGACTCTTTGGGCCAAGTAGAAGATGCTTTGTGACCACTTAGAGATATTTTATACAATTAGAGAGTCTCACCTAAGACTTCTAAAGACTTTATCCCTCAACTTGACAATTTTTTTTGTTTTTATTAGTATAGATGCTCAACAATTGAGCCTATCTTTTTTTTGCCTTCGCATATACAATACCCATGATAAGACTCATAGTATGTTCACATACCTAGGAGAGTAGATGTGTTTGGAGAAGTCTTGGAGTAGAGGCTCCATCCAAGTTTAAGGAGGACAAGATTGTCATGAGGGAAAGTGGGCATTAGCTCACAAGTGAGTTATTGTGTGCTAGGCTAATGTGACTCCCCCATCATCTTAGGAATACATGTCATACCTTTGAGGATTTCAAGCATGGTTATTGGGACAGATTGACCTTGGTTCTTAAGATAAATGGGATTGGTCATAGTTATACCTTAGAGTTTCGTGTAGGCATGGGGTCAAGATGGGACTTTCTAGGTTCAGTGACTAGCCCTTTCAAAAAAACATAGCCTCTCCACTCAAGTGGAGTATGCTAGAGGGTTGCTCAATATGACTATCATCATAAGTAATTGAAGTTGGGAATGGATCGAGATGATTTCTTGAGATACCATCTCATTTCCCTTAGTTTTCTACTCTTGTCATCCAAGTAGTTCTAGGAAGAGTTTTGGTTTAGTCCCTCCTCAAGCCATAAGGCTTATCTTGGTAGACCATTGAGGTTTACAGAGACCTTAGGGGATGTTTGGTCCATAAAAAGGGCCAAGTGCCTCATTATTTTATGCATGGTTTTCCACTCGAAACCTAGATGTGTATATAAAATTGTTGCATGATAATGTAATCATCTTGTGTGAATGAATGAATGATGCCATAGAAAAGGATTTATCAGGGAACCTTATATGGATCGTGTTGTTTGCATTTTACTCATGGTGAGTGCTCTTTGTCTCTTTTTTGTTAGTGAGTTAAGCCTTGTTGGTGACCACGTGATGGAGTGAATTTTCATTTGAGTTTGGCATTGGTGATGGTTTGAGATGAATATTGAACCTTGTGTGGCATTTTTATATCAAGTAGGTCTGATCATTGAATTCATTAAGTCATGGCTATGTTAGAAATGTGCAAAATTCCTCTTGTAGGATGTTTTTGTAAGGCTCAAGGCATAGAGATCTAGTTTGGATGTTGATATATAATTTTTTTAGTCATCAACCCATTGAGTTTATGACCCATTTCTTGTAATAATTTATATTGAGAACATCCTTGTGATGAATCAACTAGTGCCTCAAAGGTGACCTTGTTAGGAGGCATCCTCAATAGGAACATGATTTTACTCATTATTCAAAAGGTTTGAGTGACACTTCCTACTTCTAAAGCATATTACTATGATTGATGTATCCAAGATAGAATGATTTCCCTTGAGTGTAGTGAGTCTCAACCTCATATCTTAATAGAGGAGTATTATTCCATGGTGGTGAGACCCAATTGAGTGGGTTTCGTATGATATGATATGGCATTAATGATAGGGTAGCCAATTTTAGAGCTAGAAGTAACCTTAAGCCATGAGTGGGTGTGCCCTCTTTTTCACTTAAACATGATTATGATAGAAGTATTATGTTACATTTGTAGCATGTATTCTTGTTGCCTAAATCATGTAGTTTAGATTAGATTGTGACATCTAATACATTTTTGTTATCTACATTTTTAGATGTAACCCTTTTTCTTTCAAGTTAACCATTGCTTCATATTGATAGTATGTGTTTCAAAAAATCATTCAAACTCTAGTCACATACAACACCTTACTTAAATTCTCATGTTGATTCATAGGGATTTTAGTTCCTTGTTTTTGAACCATACCACACCCTTGTATGGGTTGTGAGGTTGGGGTCATCCTTATGTATGGCTTGATTAGGAGTGCATGTGTTGCATCTCCATGACTCTTGGAAATTTATTTTCTCAAAAAGATGCATTTTAGAGAGGTCTTATTTTTAGATTTATCTAGGATTCTCACTTTTACCTTGACTCCTTATGCAATGTATTTCCCATTTCTTCATGAGGTTGACATTTTTTTAATGTATGATCTATCTGGAATTCCCGAGAGAGTGTAATTGTAAGTTGGACCTAGTACTAATGGAGAAGGAAAATTTTATGGCAATGTATTGAATACACCACACCAATCTTGGAAGTTTGGGATGACTTTGTAGGATTTTTTTTAGATGGGGCTTGTTAGTATGAGTGTGTCCTTGAAAAACACCTTCCCCCCTCCTAGGTTAGTAATTGGTTCCTTCGACCAAAATTTGTGAGTTCTTCAGGTGTATCCTATTGAGAAGGTTAGTATCTAGCATAGTTCATGAGTTTTATGAACAAGAGATCATAAAAACTTCTCGATCACATTATATCAAGAAACTATGGTGATGATTACACATTTTTAAATTTAGGTTAATCACATATAGTGGGTATTGTATAAGCATGAGATGTTGCTCACCCAATAAAGTGTGCTCCTATTTGATAGTGATATTGCACCAGGGGCATGTTAAGTTCAGGAGAGGGAATCCTAGTGGAACCCTCATAAAGTATACCACCCTTGAGATTGGCATCCTCCTCATAGTTTAGAAGTGTAATAAGTGATGTTATGCATTATACCATGTTTGGCATAATTGTTTTATGGATTTATATTACATATGTCATGTCTACATAAGGGAAGATAATTTTTCAAAGTTAGAACATATAAAACCTCAACAGGAAGTTATACTCTCTCATTTTCAAATGATAACACAAGCCTCTTGAGTGGATGTATATTTTTTATGATAATAAATGAAGTGTTCCTTCTTCCAAGTAAATTTTTTACTTATCTAGATTCAATGGCATTGGTAAGATAGAGACCTTTGTTTCTTGTTGGCTAGGGAGGTTGTGTAGCTAGAATGGCTTGATGCCTCCATGCATTTTAACATTTTGTCTTTTGTTGGGTGATTATTTTATCTTGTTGGGTGATTTTTTAATCTTTGGCACTTACATGTTGGTAAGTGTTTGTCACTCAAGGAAACTTGGAGTTTCTATGCATACTTCATAATGTGCAATGGTATTGAATATTTTTATTTCTAGTTTGTTGATACTTTAGCTCTCTACTCTCATTTAGTGGCCTTCTAGAGCTATTATTCAATATTATTTTAGTTTGAATTGTGAATTTTTCCACTTTATGTGGTGTACTTGATAAATATTGTAGTTGTTGATTGAGACTTAAGTTCATTTGGAATCATTTTTTTTAATGGTTATGCGATTTGAGGTTGTTTAGCTATTTAATATTTTGATCTTTTAATTAAAATTTAGAGATCCTACTTTTCTTGCTTGTCTTCAATTTTGATTGGATTGGGCTACTTAACCATTTTTCACTTTATTATTCTTTGGATTATATTGGATTGTTTTAGTTTTTCATTTGTCTCCCTTTGGGATTGAGCTAGGTTGCTTGGTCAATTTTATCTATACTCCTTTATTGGATTGGGAAATTATCACTTTGTTAAGTATGTTATTTTGATGAACCATTTTGTGGTACCTTTGACCCTGTGCAAGTGTGGGAGTAGCAGATGATTAGTATGTTGTTAGTCTTAGCATATACCTTTCCCATGTTGAGTAACTTGTTGAGAAAGTTGGGAGAAATTCACCTTGTATGTTTTCTTCTCAAAAGGATATAATAATGATGTGATTCTTAGTCATGTTTTTAGGTTGTTGATGGCATGCATTCCTTCCAAACTTTGAGAGTGGAGGTGGGGTGTGTTGTGATTTTGGATACACCTTAGTATGGATGGTTTAATTACAGTTGGGCATCGGGGATAACGTCCAAAGACATCCTAATGGATTGAATGATTAGGGTTTGGGCATCGATACTAACATCTTAAGTCCTCATAATAAGATCTTTGATTAGGTTTTAGGTATCGAGGCCATGTCCAAAGTCCTAATAATTTTTTTGATTAGAGATGGGAATTGGGACTAACGTCCTAAGTTCTCCTAATAGATTGAGTGATTAGGGTTCAAGCATTGAGACTAACATCCAAAGTCCTCCTAATAAGTTATTTGATTAGGATTTTGGCATTGGGACTATGCTAAAAGTTAGCCTAATGGATTGTGAAAACAGGGTTTGGGAAAAGGAGATATAATATTGCAAGTCCTCTTATTGTACCTAAACGAAGGGTTTGGGAAATGATGATAAATTTTAATCTCAAAGTCCTCCTTCTATGATCCCATTGATTCTAATGTAGATAGTCTTGTCCATGTAGTGAATTATGAACCTCTTAAGACTTTAAATGATCTCTTATTGTTAATCTTATGGGTTACATTACTTGGGAAATTTTATACATTATTGGCATATTAAGAATGGGACAAGAAGAAAATTAAAATGATCTTGATCTTCTAAGATAAAAATAAAATAAAATAAATGAATGAATCTTTACCTTTTAATTGGGCATGACACTTGGCACATATTTAATCGTGTTATTTTTGTTAAGTGATAATCAACTTGAACAAAGTCATTTTTAATTATATAATCTCATATCTTGAAAACCAAATATTAATGAATTAGACTTAAATTATGCCCTAGATCATGACTCACCTTTGGTGGAATTCATTTATCTTTAATCATGGACATCTTTATATTTTACTTATTACACTTTGTGATATGTTAGTTGAGAATCTTTGAAATCATTGGCTTAAAGAGATCACAAAATTGAGTTAGTACGATCCGTAAAGGTTTTATAACATCATTTAAATTATATTTTAACCATTTTAGTGACTTTCAAGAGGAATTATAATAAGTGGAGGGGAATGTAAGGCCCAATTTCTACCTTTTCTATTTAATTGTATTGTTGTATTCTTACATTGATATTATGTTGTTTAAGAAAATGACTATTTTTTATATTTCAAATTTCTTCACGTGATTTATTGAGATATTAAAATCCATATAATGATTATGTATATGCTTGTGAGAATATATTTAATGTTTCATACAATACAATTAATTCAATTGTTTTGGATATCATAAACATAAAATGTTTTGATGTGTGTGCTTGAGTGTGCAAGTAACAAAAGACCAAGTGAGGAAACTTGAACTACACATAGCATCTATTAACCATTATTCCCCTAGGGTGTTAAATGTGTTGATATTTTTCCTACCCTTGTTTGATGTATTGAACTTGTTGTCAATTTGGAATTATATGAATTTTAAATTTTTTATTCTCATTTCCAACCTCTTCCCATTTGACCCTTGACCTTTATATGTGACTAAAATACTTTTGGGATATTTTTTGAGGTTTATTAATGAACAATTGT
>JARHVA010001024.1:2125000-2517500 GCA_037957365.1 Torreya grandis | reverse complement strand
TTCTCTTATATGTGTGGATCTTTTCACTCTTTGTGAATAGAGCAAGTTACAAAAGTGCATGTCTTGTATAATGACATAAGGAACTATATGAATTCAATATTGAAGTTTGTAACACTTCTCTTCTATAATCTTACTACACCATTGGAATGTATAATTTTGGACTAACCTTGATCAAGGATTAGAAGAATAGTGTAGGAATTGCATACTCCTGCATCTTAAGAATTTACTAGTAAAAAAGGGGGGGGGGGATGCATTATATATAAGTAAATTTTCATAATCATCTTGAAGTGTTTTTTCATATTGATTTTTGGTATGATGTTTTTTTTTCCTTACAAAGTTGGCACCAATTGGTGATATCAGTTTCTTGAAATAGCATGAACATGTGATTTCAAGAATGGGTTTAAAAGGATTGAAATTCAGGGTAGCATGTTGGATATGAAACTTGAGATATGAAATTTGGATATGGACCGAGAATTCCTTTCAATTTAAGTTTTCTAGGTGCATTTAGTGAGTACTTTGGGGCACCCATAACTTCCTAGAGTTTTAGATGTCTGGTTTGACCATATGTTTCGAAGGTGATTTTATATATCATTTTAGAAAGATGTGTACCAACTATAGATCATAATTTTGGTGTAAGAGATTGATAAAACCATTTTAATCACTTGAATTGAGCACCATGGTGACCATTAGATTTCAATGCTTTATAAGCAAGTCATTAAGGTCACTTGTGTTCTAAATAATGAGATATTATGCAAGCATGAGATGTTTCTCACCCAAGTAAGGGTGCATTATAACTAGATTTTTGTGTGCCTTCAGGACATCAATCCTAGGAAAAGGGAGTCTTGGGAGACCCCTCAGAAATGGCATCACATAATATAATGGGAAACCTCCTCATATTAAGAGTGTGTTGTGATCGATAAATGAATTTTTGCCTGTAAGTTAATCACAAAATTTGTACTCCATATGCTTCCTTAGTTTGTGCAGAGTTATTGTTCCAACTTATAGATAACATTGAATTCATTTTATTACTCTCTTATCATCCAATGATATCATGAAAGGTTTAGTGAGTGAATTTGTATCATTATATGGATGATTAAATGATCCTTTGATTGGATATATTTTGATAAAATATTTTGGAAATACCCCTTAAACCTTTGTAGGATGATATACTCTACTTATTGATGGGTATAGGAGTTGTATACATGAAATGGCTTGATATTTCCATGAGATTAATCTTTTGTTATGTAAATGTATTATGATATATACCACATACAGGTTGGTAAGTGTGTAGAGGTTTTGACAACTTGGTTGTAATGCTTCTCTATACCACATGATGTTATTAGTTGATAAGGTGTTAACTCCCTACTCTCCATTTGTGGTCTTCTAAAGCCATACTTTTTAACACAATTCAAATATGAACTTGTGAACTTTTGCCATGAGAAGTGGAATACTTTGAGTTTATCTTGTTTGTGATTTGGAATTTATAAGTTTATTTAGATTCATTTTTCATGAATTACCTTATACTAGATTTCAAAGTTGTTTGATTACTTATTATTTTCAATAATTTCATTGATTGATGGAGTCCTAATTTTCCTTCTTACATTTTGTTGTGCATTTATTTGGGTTGTTTAGCCACTTTCAATATTTTTAGATTAAATTGGTCGAAACAAGTTTGGTTTGTGTGCCACTTTAGTGGATTGAACTAGGTTGTTTGGCCAAATGTTTTACTCCTTAATTAGATAGATAATTCCCTCATTTCACTTAGATGAGTTATTTTAGTGAGTCTTTTTATGTACTTTTTGCCTTTAGTGAGTGTGGAGAAGTAGGTGGAGAGCATCTTGATATCCAAGGTAGGTGAGATAAGCTACAATTAATTGCATAACTTGCTAAGTAAGTAAATAAGATTTGTCTCATACATTAATTTTTTTAAAGGTAGGAAAAGATATTATGATCCTTAGCCTTATATGTTATGTTATGTTAATTTTAGTATTTTGGCTCCTAAGTATAAGAATAATAGGGATGAGCTAAATTAAGAAGATGTTGAGGAACTCTTCCTAACAACTTTTGGATTTCATAGTAATCTCTAGTGTACCTTATGCTAAGCATTTTGTTTTTTGAAGATAGGTTCAAAAAAAAAGAGAAAGAAAGAAATGATAAAACTATTTACATAACACAATGTGAAAGGTATATAACTAATCATTCTCATGATTTGGATTGGGAATCATTATAGGTTCAGGATCTAAGGGTGATCATTGTAGAACCAACCAGAATGATTAATACTCACAAGTTTAGCTTGTATATATAAGAAGTATCAATATAAGGTCTAGTGGGACCAATATCCCAAGGATATTGTTTTATAATAAGTTTGAGATGAACTATTTAGCGTGTCTTCTCATTTATTCAAATAACATTTTATGTTGAATGTTATTTATATGTTATTGGACATTGTTTTTATTTTTGAACTATTGTTGAAATAAGCATCATTGCGATGATGAACTATTTTAGGGGGGAAGGATGTCACACCTAGTTTCCCTCTAAAAACTTTTTAATAATTAAATAATGTATTAGGAGACTAATTATTGGTAGTGTTATTAATTTTTGAGTTAGATTTGTATATGTTATTTGATTGATAGATAAATCACTTGTTTCATTGCTAATATCTAGGTAGATAGCTATTACATATATTTTATTATACTTGTTGTCACTTAAACTTGCACCCAATGAGGAGGTGACAAGTCACTCCTCATTCAAGTGAGACAATGGAACCACCTCAAGGTTGTGGGTTGCCTAAATTTGAGGTGGATCTCTAGATTAGGGGCTAGGTCCCTTTGATGCATCACTATAGCTCAATCCTACTACTAACACTTGGGGGGGATGAAAAGGGATAAGAATAGATGAAAGTAAACCTAGTCTATGGGAGGTGATACACCAAATGTATGCTCTACTCACACCCTTTAACATGCACTTTGAATTAAGGATAAGTTGCATATACACTTCACTCAATGACAATCTTTCCTTTCACATCAATGTTTTAAGCATGGGGTCTTAGGGATAGCATAGTCTAGGAGGAATTAGAAAATTGGAATTATAATACACCCTATTTAATAGAATACTCACTACACCTACAATCCAATCAGACACTTCTTGCTAACCTGTAAAAGAGAGATTATAAAGCACACAATGTACTAGGAAGAGTAACATGTGAAGGTAAACAAAACTACACTAGAAAAATACTAACATCCATTATGTACACTTTGTGAAATATTGAATGAGGTAAAAATAACTATATTTATTATCTCAAGGCAAAAAATTTGGCAGGGCTTCACCATACCAAGGTAGAGAGATCCTTTACAATGCTAAAAAGGTCAACATTTATAACAATTGTGTGTGTGAGAGAGAAAAAGAAGTTCAAGAGTCACTTTTACATCTATAAACTTGAGAAAAGTAGTTAAAAATTTATGTGAGATAGATATAGGGCAAGCCATGTAATTTTAGGAGCTACAAGTGTCATCTCAAATCATCCAGTCCCTACAAAGTCGTCTAGAAACTCCTTTCCTTGCATAGAAAATTGCCCCTCATGGTTTGCCTTCCAAAACTACCTTATCATTGAAACTAAATAGGTTTGATGATGGTTATGAGTGGGAGGGATTACTAACAGGTCCTCACATGCATTGGACTAGCTTTTGATCACTCCTATTCTTTTGGCCATGCACCATCATCCATGACAATCCCAAAATGAGCTCTCTCTATGCACCTCTCGCACTTAGCACCTAAAACCTTCCAAATTATTTAGTATAATCCATGAACAAGGAGGGATGACATGTGTCAATCGTTTAAATATCATCAATTTCATTAAAAAATCCTTAAAAGGTTTCCCTAATGGAGTTTTACCACTTTTCCTTAAGTGTTCACTATCTGCCCACTAGACTGGCTGAAATGAAAGATTTAGAAGAGAGGCTTAAGAGCTGAGATAGTTGATAAAATGTAAATGAGGACTTATAATAAGTCCAAAAATTTCTCCTAGAAGTGGTTTCATGCTTTGAAAGTTCTCCATGCCTATAAAACATAAAAAAATGTCAAAATAATCCCTATTTTGCACCATTAATACAAGTGTAGTACAAAAAATTAGCATGGGATAGGTCTATGGGGAGTCCTATACATATTGAAGCCACTTTAATGGCCTTTAAACCCCTTCTAGATGCCTCATTTTCCTCATCTTTTCCATCAGGTCCTTAAGGAGGTTTTTTAAGGGTTTTGGAGTGGTTTGGACTCTTAACATTTATTCATAAAGAAAAAAAGTTAGAATACCTCAAAAATTCCACTGAGGGATTCTTAGGGACCCTCCATAACTTTTATAATAAGCTACATGTCCCATAAAAATATTTGTGGAAGTTCCAAGCATTTGAAGTTGGCATTCGAGCTCTTTTTTTGCATTTTGGTAGGGTCTGAGCACACTTTAGGCCAAAAGTGGTTTATTGGGAGGTTTTCCTACAAATAAAAGGTTGAAAAGCTTCCATAAACATCCAAATCACATGCCTCAATCGTTATAATATCTCACCAAGAGCTAGAAACAAGAATGGTCATCCTTTAGAACTAGGCCTAAACCTTGTTCAAAGGGTCTGCCTGCAACCTTATGTTCAAAAGACCTTTATTTGATGAATACCCTACATTACATGGCTCAAACATATCCAATATACCTATACATACATGAAAAAAAGCATTTTAAAGCTTGGAAAAGGTTGTAAATTGAAGTGACCTTCCATTTGGAGCTAGACTTGCATGTTATCTCACTAGGTCTATCTACAGACCTCCTTGTCTGGACCACCTTGCATATCCTCTAACCTTATAGACTAGATTTTTAGATTTTATCAGGTGTGATATATCTTAAACAACCCTCATTTGAGCTCTCCTTGACTTATGGTTCATTTTTTAGCCCATTTCGCAATATTTACAGGGTTTATGCAAGGAAAAGAGTACTCTATTTCTGAGACAAAATAGGGAGGTGTTACCCTATTAGTATTAACCATTTAAACATTGGAATATTTTCTTAAACTCTTAAGGGTAATATATACTAATTTTTGGCATATAACCCCAAGCACAAGTCCTCAAAATTTACACATTTCATAGGTAAACTTTTGAACAAGGCAAACTGTGAGGGTAGGCAGGGTATGAGACTGTGCTTTATGGAAAATGGAGGTTCTTGCCATGCCCTATGTTCATGTAAAAGAATTATATAAGTTTCAATACCACATAGGATGACTTCAAAGGATATTTACAATAAATTGACCTCTTGAACCATCACTATGCTCTTGCAACACAAGATTGTCCACATAACCTTGACTATATGTTGTATTGACAAATCCCTGCTTTTTCTATTTACATGGATTAGGATTTTGGACATAGTGCATATGAGACCTCTTCATATTATATAATAATTATTCCATGATTTTGACTAATTGATATCATGTTATAGTTTCTTTCATCCACCACAACACTGTCATTTTGTTCACTATTTGACTAAGACAGTCACCTATTCCTACTTGTAGGTTATCATGGCTTGAATTAGGTTGATTATAGTGGATTATAGGTACCCTTTATATTCCCACTTGAAACACAAAGATAAACACCTTATATTATCCTAGATCACTAAATCATATGCAACTATTCCTCCTTTATTCCACTTAATTGACCACTGTTTAGATTGAGACATTCTGCCCTAGTTGTAGGTGTTGATGGCTTGGTTTAGGCTTATATTTATCCTTAAGCATTTGCATATGGGTCACATGATATGTGTTTAATTTGGGTCTTACTTGCTTATTCAAAGGATCTTAAACTATGCACTTATTTACCTGAGACCTAGTTCTTCAAAACTCTACCTGTAAACACAACTTTCCAAACCTATTATAGGTTGTCATAGCGATGTTTAAAATTTGCTTGATGATGCTTTGATTCTCCTTGAAGGTCCTGAAATTAGAAAACACTCTTATGCCTTATACTCACCTTGAAAACTCAAGATAAGATCAAAAACTCAACCTTCTAATTCACTGTTTGAAACCCTTACTGTAGGTGCCACCTCCTAGTCCTATGTATGGACAGGGGATGTGAGTGTGGGGTAGAAACCATATTCAAACTTTTTGAGGTGATCCTTTAGTCATTGGTTGTATATCTAGGTCAAAGGAGAGTTACTCAAGCTTGAGATATATTTGTGTGTGGCTTGAGGAGAAAGCCACGTTTAGAGCTCCTAACTTGTATACATTACTGACTGTCTTCAGTGTGTTTAAGGGCACTTTTAGAACTATAATACTACCTTCTCCCTATCTTTTTATTATCAAAGTTTACATAGACATTTTCCATGGATAGGGATATAAGGTGAGAATATTATGATCCTTCACAACCATCATATCCTCATTATATGAAAACAACAAAAACACTCAGGAGCTCTATTTGTGTCTTTTTGGTACAGAGGTCCTAAACATATAGTCCTCATCTTGAAACTTTCATAGCCCCTACTGATTCCTCTCCATCTATTGCAAGATCAACATAACTCTCAATGTGAAAGGACTTTAGATAGGGTCAATTTACATGCTTTAGCACTCCTTAGACCATCTTAGTCATCATTTTAAACCACCTCTAGGTGGTGATTAGTTACAACCAACAACGAATACAAGGATGGTAGAGGGCATTGCCATGATCATCTCCATCAAGTGTGAATCAACTCAAACTCTCAAAAGTGCACTTTAAACATCTCTAAGGGATTAAAACCATTATCAATGTTATTATCTAGGCATGATGACATCATGGAAACCTTTGACTGATCACTCCCTTTGAATATGCAAATAGTGAAGGGAAAGAGTGGACCAGGTACAAGATTTAAGCCTCATGGTTGCTTTCTTTGGTCATAAAATGCACTCTTATGACTTCAAACATCTAGGTTAAGTTCCATTCCTTCTTCCTCACATGGAAAACCTCCATTCAAGGCACTTGAGATGACTATAAGTGTGAAAGGACTACTCTGTAAGCATACACAAGCCTAGAAGAGGCTTTCTTAGGCAATTGAGCTATCCAAAACTAATAGAACCATAGAAATGTATTATAAAGCATGGAGAAATACCTAAAAGAAACAAATCCATCAAACCAAAACAAGGAAATTTTAAATAAGTGCAAATAGTGACCCCCTCATGGATGCAAGTGCATAAAAAGGCTGTCTAGAGTCTAAGTGATTGTTCATAAAGAAGGAGGCACAAAAATTAAAGATCTTACTATGTATTTTAAGTAAACTTATAACCCTTCATTCCCCAAAAACATTCCTCCCAACTCTAACTGTATGGCCCACACCAAGCATTTGAAAATGACCTTTCTTGGCTTACAAGGAGAAAGTGGAAGAAATAGAAGTTGAAGCTGAAAATTTTGATATATTATTAGCAAACCAAGAATGTAAATGAGTCTAGGGAGGTGAAGAGACACTTAGACATGTTTTCACCTGAAAATAAGATCATCAATTTTGTACAAGTGCCCAAAAGGGCCTAAAATCAAGGAGAAACTTCCCATTTCTGCACATAATTAACTCTTGAGATGACACTAACCACTTTATGATAGAGATTGACCTCCTTCATATTTAAAACCAACTTGGTGACAAATTTGCCTCCTTAAAAGTCTGTACAAGTCATTTATTATGCTAAAAATGTGGCCAAATGACACCTTTTGCATATGAAACCTAACAAGTGACCAATTTATGACTTGAAGACACCTTAAAACAAATAAAAGACCATATTAGGACATGTCCAACACAATTTGGAACTTTGAATAAGTTTGAGCAGGGTTCACCAACTTTGACTTTTGTTGACTAGGCCATTTCAAGAGAGATGAGCTTAAACAAGGACCAGGGGAAGGATACGAAAGATGTATAAGACAATATGTGACCCCATAAGATATGTAGACACTTATAAAAAGTTTAGAAATGTATAGGTTGACCCAATTTGACTATAATTCAAATTTGGTCAACACTTTGGTAATTCCTAGGGGTAACATGCTTGCCTATGTTAAAGACTAGTAGCCTTATCCTATCCATTGGGTGAAGGGAGTCAAAATGCACCTAGAAATAGTAGTACTAGACCTTGAATTGGCCAAAAAGACAACTGATTTACCTCAAAACACACAAGGGAAAGAATAACGCACAAAAAGACCAAGCAAACATCAAAACAAGACACACTTGTGCTACTAAGCACTTAGGGAACATAAGACACAACAAAAAGGAAACGAATTATGTACATTCAACTTGATCATACCTCCCTTCCTGGATAAAAAGACAAAGTACCTTGAATCTCCTTCATAACTAGATGAATGAGGATGCCAAGCATGTTTCCTTTTTGATGTGGTGTTAGATGACTCATGTTTTATTTTTGCTCCTTGACTTGACATGTCATTCAATGAAGTCATCTCAAATAGGTCTCCAAAGTAGATGAAGTTTTCTTGAACCTAGAAACATGCCTCATACTACTATCCTTTTGTCTCCTTATGATAGATTTGCAGATCCATATATGGGACAACTTGTTGCAAATTTATGTTTTCTTGAAAGATCTCATCATTCTTCTCACTTGTTACAACCTCTTCAAAGTCTTCAAGAAGCATTATATCATGATAATTTGGAAGTGTTTCTTGCTCACACATTTCCTTGTTATTGATAAGATCAGCTTCATAGGTGGCTCTAGGATCAAATTTTGAATCATCCTCAAAAGGCTCTAGATCATCATATATTGCTCCATCATGAGCTAGACTCTCTTGATGATGATGTTCTTTAATATATGCCTGCTCTCCAACATCTTGGACTTATTTCATTAGGATTTTAGTCTTCTCACATTCTTCATACTCTTGGAACATTTTCATGTAGGTCTACCACATATCTTCCTTTTGATACACAACCTCTTACTTGTCATGGCTTGTAGTTAGCTCCAAAGGACTTACAGGCCCCCTGAGGCCTTCTAATTCATTTCATATGTCCTCAAATTTATGCCACAAGTCATCACCATTTGACTGGTCAACATCATGGAAAGGAACAACAAGAAAGGCTTCTTCATTTTCTCCTTTGGGTTCCAAAAGAACATCTTCTAGGACCTTTTCTTCAAGACGAAGAGGATCCTTTTCCTGATATCCACAAATTGATGTCTCCTCACTAGCAGTTAGCTCCCCTTTATCTTCAATCCAATCTAAAATCTCAAACTCATCCTCCTTATTATTAGTGGCAATGTTAGGCCTTTCAAAAATAGGAAGTTTATCTAAATAATATTACCAAGGAGCAAGGGAATCCTCAACATTAGAAGGGAAACATTAATTAGTTAGAGAAAGTGGAAAGATAGGCTCAATGGATTCTTGAGGAGGGGTGGGAGGAAGTTGAGGGGTTTCAAGTTTCTCTCTTCTTTCAAATTCTCCACCTAAACATGATTTATTTTTTTTTCACAAGCTTCCACCACTTCTTTCCATCTTGGGAAGGTATGCTTAGAGGATTCTTCATGACGTTGAGATACTAATGAAGGGGTGAATGATATGCTTAGGAAACTTGAAATTTCTTTGGACTTGGAATCTTGATTACAACTTGGAAAAGTAGGCTTAGAGGATTCATTTTCTACTACCACGATGGATTGCCTTAAAATGTGATTGGCCAATTCAATCTTCTTTTCAAGATGAACCTCAAAACTCAAACCTCCTTTCTCACAATGTTCTCCAAATACATCAACCTGTTTAACCATGATGTCCTCCTTCCTTTGGCTTCTCTCTTGAATGGACTTCCAAGAAGGGAAACTTTGGGGAATGCATGGATGACTTTGGGCATTTTATAAGATGTTTATATTAGCATCTTGAGTAGGCAAGGTTGACACACTTAAAGTTTGATGTGGGGTATATTGGGTCTACCAAGACTAAGCTGGTTCATGAACTCTCAACCTCTCCTCTAGATGGAAAATTAGGCCACAAACATCAAGCATCTCATTTGAAAGACTCAACCAATTATCTCTCTCTATAGGTATCCATTTTTCCTTGACTTGTTCCAAAGCATCCCTTACACTCTTAATACAAACACTAGGGATGACTTGACCACAACCATATCTAGTTTCAAGGTCTAACATCTAGTCTTGGTAACTGATGGGAGTATTTTTGAAACTTTCAATAGGATGACTTGGAGAGGAACTATATGGACTAGGTGAAGTACAAGCTTGATAGGGATGATTATAGGCAACATAGGGATTATGACAAGTTTGGACAAGTACTTGCTCATATTGAAGAGGAATAGGCAAAGCAGGACATATCTCCTTCACTTGTGTTAGGACAAACTCAACATCAAAATAATCCATGAGACTTGTGAGAAGTGTGTAGGACAAGAAAAAAATTTTAATAAAAATACGTAGACTGCTTAATTAATAGATTTATGTATGGAGTCACCACTGGTGCTTATTGAAATTGACTCCAAAGGTTGGTATCTTGAGGAGAACACCAAAACTCCTCAATCTCTTGAAATAAGAGTCCCACCGGGCATGCAAAAAATTGTTATCACCTTAACTTGAACCCAATGAAGAGGTGACTGACAAGTCACTCCTCATTCAAGTGAGACAATGAAACCACCTTAGGGCTGTGGGTTGCCCAACTTTGAGGTGGATCTCTAGATTAGGGGCTCCCCTAATCTAGAGATCCACCTCAACGTTGGGCAACCCACAGCCCTGAGGTGGTTCCACTGTCTCACTTGAATGAGGAGTGACTTATCACCTCCTCATTGGGTACAAGTTCAAGTGACAATGATACTTATGATCATGATTTTTATAGATTACTTGTATTCAATAGTTTATTATAGATATATGATGATATTTATTTTGAGTTTTGAATAACTAGCATTTTGTTTGATGAGGTGGATGCAGGACTATCCTACCATCACAGGTAGTTCAGAGGGAGAGTGTCATCAGAGAGGGGGTGAAAATATTGATAATGGGGGTAGAAAGAGCTCAGTTGAACTTGTGAACACACCATAATCAATTCTTTGAATGAAATAAATGTTTCTTTCATTAGTTATTCTAAATATTGGTTGCTTTGGTTGTATTTTGAGTCATGATTTGCTTCTTTATGTTAATCCTCTACTATGTTATGATGTTTTTCACTGCATTATATCTGGTATAAACTTGAGTGCATTGATTTGGTTGATTTGATTATGTATCTCATTGAATAGTTATAATATGCTTATATGACATAACTCGGATTAGGTTAGGATGTTTGATTATCTCACAATACTATAACCTTGACTGTAATTTTGGTTATTAGTGGTTTAAAGTGTTATTCATCTTATTGCTTAATTACCTTGATTGTGATATCATTATTGTATTATTAACAATACAAAAGATATAATAGAAGCAAAAAATAATCCGTATCAAAGTAAGTTGATTTAGTTTAAAGTTTTTTACATTATGAGTTCTTTTGCATACTCAGGGAAATAGATAAAAATTTGGGTTTGTTTGGAAGTTTTGTGACATCTTCATTACGATGTTATATTTTCAAATGTTAAAAAAAAAGTAATAATGAAAATCAAATTAGGGATACGTTAGACTGAACTCTTGAACTATTGAGACTCATGGTCATGTACCTACCAACTGAGTTTTATACCTTGTTCTTAGATAACAAATGTATTGAAAGATATATGATAGAAATTTGCTCTAAATCCCTTTTATGTAGTTCTAAGGGAATGAATAAAAACACAGGTTAGCTTTCATATGTTGATTAAGAAATAGTTGACTGAGTATTATTATCAGTTTTATGTTATGAATAAAAATTGTGTTTGAAATGTAACTTATTAATACTTGATTCTTACTCTAGTCTCTTATGCATAATTATTTGAATGTTTCCTATATTTTTGCTTTATGGTTAAGTGAATAATGTCAAGGGTATTTTATATTTATGATTGATTGTACTTGTTCATCAGTTGGACTATGTGTATTCTAAAATCTATAAATATATGCATTTGAAAATATATATATATATATATATATATATATATATATATATATATATATATATATATATATATATATATATATAAAACTATATTTGAATAATAGGATATTATCACCTGATTATGCTACAGGGTAACTCATATACCTATCCCTTGTTATCATGTGATAGTCCTTATTCAATAGTAGAGAGTTCTGTGTGAGTGAAAATGACTCAAATTCTTAAATCTAAATTCTATAATGAAAAATTTGGCCAAAGTAATATCATAGCTAAGATAATGTCATTTCACTATAATTTTAATTTACACATGTTGTCGATATCATTTAGATAGAGGAGTGGATTGCATGATTTATTTGATCGTTGCATGTAACAGTGATAATACACACACGAGTTTTGGTTGATTCCTTGATATTTGCAATGTTTTTATCTTCCCTTCCACAAATGGTAGGGCCACTTTTCATGGGGAGGTGTGTGGGAGACTATTGGTTTGTGGTTGGAAGTAAAGCACTAAGATGATGCTCTCCCTTTGTCAGTTGATTCAACCTTGGAATTATACTTAAACTATGTTAAGGATCATGAAGCTATTTGAATAGCTCATGTGTATTGTAGTACTCATTGTATTGTATATTTAACATTGTACTATATTGTACCTTATGCTTTGATGGATTATTCGACACAGTAGTGCTCATGTAATTTGTAATTTATTTTGAAGTAATAAAAAATAGTGGCTATAAGCATATTCATGGCTAATTTATGGATCATATCAGTATTTGTGTAACTTGCTTCATTCTATTTTAATTGTTTTATAGTTATTCAACTTGTAGTCTACTTTAGTGTTTGAGTACTAAATGGATTGGATTTTAGCCAGTGGGTTGATTTTATTACAACATTTACTGCTTTGAATTCATTTGGTTGTCAAGCAATAACAAATGGTTGTAAATGATTTTATAAGTAATTTCATATTATAATAAGAAAATAGTGAAAATGTTGGTTAGCCTAATGGGGTCTAACAACTCCAAATAAATCCACTCACACTAACTAATACCTCGCTTATATCCCTCCCATACAAGAGATTCCTAGACCTAATGCCACCACTAGACTAAATGGGCTCATCAATACCTTGGTGAGTCACATTCATGATTTAAAAAACAACCAATAATCTCTAAATCAAATAGTGAACCCAAATCCTCTTACCATATTTAATTCCTCCTATTTTCCCATCCAAACAATGGATCATCAAACATTATAACAACTAGGTTACATACTTCCACCACAACAATAACATACGCCTCCACCAAACTATGCCTCTAACTAACCCCTCAGGGACATCATGACTTATGGAGTCCCTAACCTAGATTCTTAAAAAAATATTGAAACCTACCAAACTCTTACCCAAAACCTTATGAGAGGTGTATTCATTTACACTCCACCCTTGCAAACCAAAGTGGTGACCAATAACCCACCACTCTTTGCCTCTTCAAGTTATGTGCCTCCAACATACACTCTTCCTATGCATACTAGTCATGTGCCACCTTACATTCTTTCAGGCTATCTACAATCCACATACACCCATCATCAACCAATCACCAACCCTTCTACATCTAAAAATATTCCTTCCTCTTTCCATATATTCTCCAAGTCTACTCATTCAAATAACTATTTTTGGCTTATCCCACTTCACCCTATCAAGTTTCTTCAATTCCTCTTAGTGGTTATTATTGACCAAATTTGAGCCCAAGTCAAATTGGCCACCTGCCTATAAATTCAAACTTGTCATATGGTCTTTTCATACCCTATATGGTCCCTAGAGTCTTCATTTAACCTTGTTAGCATGATTTAAGGTTAGATTGGAGAAGTTAAGGTAATTTCATGTCGTGGTCTAAGGGTGTCATGGAGGGAAAAAGCATGATTAAGTTGTGTCATAGGTTATTATGGGTTTATGAATGCATTTTTATGTCCTAAACATCTTTTCATAACATTTCATGAAGTTTTGGAAAGTTTGAGGCTCATTTGCTAGTTCTAAGGTGTTAAAAATGCATGAAAATGTGAGTTTTAGCTAATTCAAGTGTATGTAAAAGTTACATAAGTTCCAAATTAATAAAATAAACATTAAAATATTCTTTGATCATCTAATTAACTATCAAACCTATCAGAGGAATCATAACAAAGTCAGATTCTTAAAATTCAATGCCACTTTGAGGAGTTAGAGAAAGTGTACAGACTTTTGGAAGTCATGTGCAAGTGAAAAGAGTTGAAGAGTGTCATTTAATCTCATATAGGTCAGAAAAAATCTTTTCAGGAAGTAGAAAGTCCAAAATTTGTATAAAACCACTTATCTCCTCCATCACTCCATTCACAAGCTAGTGAAGGCATATTTCAATCAAATGGTACAGGCCATAAAGTTTGATTTGGGGGATGATATTTTGGCCAAAGTTTGGGACCCCTATGGGCTTACAATTTGTATCATTGGTAATTGGATTGGTTATCTTATATTTATGAACAATCACTAAGAGCCTAAACTACTTTTTGAGAGCTTAAAACCCCACAAGTTGAGTTTTGAGCAATTTTAGAATAAAGTGTGAATTCATGGTTGCATAAAACTAGTTGGAGTGAGTTATAATATGTGTGAATGACCTTTTAGTGTGGAAAGTGGTTCTTATTCATAGTTTGAAATGACTATTATATTTTTTGAGTTTCTAAATTCTCTAGGTGTTTTTGTGCATTGGAATGGTTCTTAATTGTCTTATATAATCCTCATAATCCATTCACAACATATGATCAATTGAACATTTAGTACATGTCTCAATATTGATCACTTCTTCATTCATTTTATGGACTATGTTTTCTTTGTTTGAATAACATAGGTGATTGGAATGGTTTGAATATGCATTTACAAGAGATTTATAGTTGAGTTTTATTGATATATCATGTTGATGTAATGGGACAATAATATTTGAGTCATAACATTCATATTGTACTTTCAAAGCTCTAAACCATAGTGTTGTAGTCTTCATCACCTACCACCTATAGGTCTACAATTCCAAGGAAACTCAATAATGTTGACACCCAAGTTGAATGTCTCAGACATGAATCAAGGTAATGGATGTGAATTGAATAGGTTAGTGGACTAATAATAGGTCTCCAATCACCTAAAGTAACAGAGGTTGAAGACTAAGCTAGCTATCTTAAATGTGCACATACGGGATTATGACTATGTAGATAGTGAGCACAAAATTTGAAAGACGTCTTGAAGATGAAATAGAATTGGGAATAAAATAAGAAGGATTTCTCAATAGACTAGCCACTATAAGATATATGTGTTTGTTTGAGAGGCGTAACTCCTAAGAACATAATCAAATTACCTAAAACAATCACCTACAAGATTGTAAGTGGAAGTAGAGGGTGCAAAGGGTCAAAAGTTTGTTTGAAAGGGATAATTAAAATTAGAATGAATTAGGAGAGATCTCTAGGTAAGAGTTAAGCATTGACAAGATGGCATGACCTATTTCAAAAGGTGAACTTCAGACATGTATGAGCGACCCCTAATCAACATCTACAACAGGCATGAACAAGATTTGCCTTGAACAAATGAATGATGGTAAGGTATAATGATTCAAGGGATTGAGAGAAGTGTTTAAACTCTCAACCAGATAAAATGAGTCATTCAATTTTTTTTAATATTGATCTAAAGACCTAAAAGGCCTAAAACATAGTCAAGTCATCTCAAGGGTCACCTACATTCAGTCAAGTTGAAAAGTTGTCTTGAATAGAGATCGGAGATGAAGCACTAAGTTTAAAAATGTTAGAGGGAGACATTAAATCAATCAAAAACATGACAA
This sequence comes from Torreya grandis, assembly GCA_037957365.1. Taxonomy (NCBI): domain Eukaryota; kingdom Viridiplantae; phylum Streptophyta; class Pinopsida; order Cupressales; family Taxaceae; genus Torreya; species Torreya grandis. The sequence goes on along the minus strand of JARHVA010001024.1, from coordinate 2,501,679 downwards.
TGTTTTAAGAGCTCCAATATTTCAAGAAGGGTCCTCAAAATACCAAAGTCTGCAAACCCTTTCCAAATAAGTGCACACAGTCACTTCTAGGTTTGTTTAGAAACTCAAGGTTTTCAAAATGTAAGTTTGTTATTTGTGTGGTGCTTGAAATATGGAAAGGAGAATCAAGCTATAAAATCATTGAGAACAAAAACCTCTAAACAGGGGAGTAAGGTAGGCTCTAAATAGGTATCACATAGTCCAAACACACAGTCTTTATTATAAGCCCAATCATTTAATAGGTCTATGTTGCTTAGAAGGACTATAGGGGTTTGTGTAAATATGAGAAGGAAGTTGAAACATATAAAAATGAGTCTCATGATGACAAAAATATTAAATCACACCCTTAGACCCATCATAAAATAAAACATCACATAGTCATAAAACCCTCCATAGTCTTAGTTGCATACTCTCATGCAGATATGCAAACTTGTAGGTTTGCTTGAGTAACCTAAGGAATATATAAAGTCTTGAGATAGTGGTGTTTGAATATTGGAAGGGTAGATAATATATTAAAGTCCTTAAGATATTTAGGTCACCAAACAATTTGAGATAAAGTGATCAAACAATGTCACAGGCCTAATTATCTACATACAATCCTTACATAGGGTTGCCTTGTGAGAAAGAGTTGTGTTTGCCTAAAAGGACTGTATGATATCTAAGGAGAGTAGGATAAGTGTTGAATATGGTTGAATAGTGATGTAATTACCCAATCACACTCTCAAACTTAAGCAAATTCAAACACCATACAATCAACCCTTGTTCAATCTCAAGTAGACTAAGTAAATGCACATGCATGTTTAAGTAGTAAAGTTGAGAGATGGTCAGTGAAGTGGAGTGAGTTGAGATGAACCTTAGAGACCCTTATAAGATGGTGAAAAGCATGATCAAACATTAAATGAAGCCTTAAACATCTGATAAAGATAGAAAATGTGAGAACATAGGTAGTTTACAGTATAATTGGCAAATTGGCTTAAGAACCCTAAGTCTGAGTGGATGAGATGTAGCTAAGGTTTAGTGGAGTGTGACAATGTAGACATTGGGATGTGTCAGGGAGGACTTAAAATACCTCATTAAGATCATTATAACTTAGAATAGACTTAGGAAAGCTCCTACAGACCCAATTTCTTGCTCAGACCTCTCAAAATGCTTAGTTGTAGCCCAAGAGGCTAGTTTGCATTACTTGGTATGGAACACGCTTGCTGCATGGGACCCTAAGATCCTAAGGGAAGTTAAATACCACAGTGAACTTGAAGTTTGTGGAATTGGTTTGTGGTTTCATAACCTGAGCTTTATGAACCATCCTTAAGAACCAAAGGTACTTTCATGTTGTTTAAGAGGGCTATAAAGACTAGGTGAGAGAAAAATCAACTTTTATGCTTCTAGATGGATTAGATGGAATTATAAATGACCCAAAACATATTAAAAACTCCCTTGATCATCATACCATTCCATCATATGGTACATTATTGTATGAAAATGTATGAATTAGGGCTAAAATAACCATTTTTTTCTATTTTGTAGGTTCGTACAAAGAGTCAGAACTTCAAATTTGGCATGGAGATACGGGAGGATGTTGTCTAATTAAATCACACACTTGTTTGGGGTTTGGAATGTGTGGGGATCATGTATATCTTAGAGTATATTATTACTCATGCTTGTTAGGTTCTAGCTAGGTATTAGTTTTTACCTAGTTTTGTCCTTTGTGAAGATTTATCCCACATTGGCTAATTTAGCTTGCATATTATTTTGCCTTTCCTATATAAGAAAGTGATATTATATGTAATATACATGATTTATAATGTTATTTAATCCTTTTTAGATATCATTGTGTGTATAATAATTGTTTTCTTACAATTGGTTTTCTCCTTTTGAGTGTAAGCTGAAGCATCAATGGTTGTGGTAATGAACCAATGATGAGATCTTGGGTGAAGAATTTTGATAACTCTTTCATGGTATCAAAAACACCCTCCAACAGTGATTACCCAATTTTAACTTTCTCCCATTAAAAAATACACCATTATTATGTTGATTGAGCTCTTTTTTATAGTGATTTCCATAGCCTTTTGAGCCACTTTTAGTAGTCAACTATTTTTTGGTGTATTTTCAGGTCTTCTAGCTTATGCCATTGAGTCTGGAAGGCCTCAAAATGTTAGGATCACCTATCAATTTATCAAAAATAGATTTTTTTTTATAAAAACTCATTTTTAAGTTATTTTTCAATGTTTCGGTGACAAATTTGCACATAGCCATACAATGAATATATTTACATTTTTTCAAGAAAATTTTCTAGGTTCTATGAAATATTTGGTAGGTATTCAAAATTTTCTATGCTCTGGTACCCTTATGATAGATTTGGTGAACCATACAATTTTTTAGGCTTTATGGATGGTTATTGTAGTTTTTTACAATGGTTTGAGGATTTTTGAACCATTCTAGAATGCAAACTTGCACATGGTAGAGGAGAAAAGTATGGTGGTTGGCCTGCCTATGTAACTCCCTGATTTGATCAATTGGTAGATTCTCTTACGTAGGTATACCCCCTAACTGATCTTCTCCATGAAAGGGATTCTCTAGTTGGACTCAGATCTCCATCTATAGGTATATTTGATCATGGGATTCTATTGAATTAGGGAACTTAGAGCGACAACAAACTTAACATATTTTAACTTCAAACAAGCTACCTCGTACATGGTGTCATCTTATCCCTGCACCTTTCAATGGTCTCAAATAGATCCATGATCTACTTTCCTTCAATGACACCCTTAAACAACAAGCTTATACAAATATAATTTATTTTCTTTTGTGCCATTTGACACCCTCCACTGATTTATGCCATTGCATCCCTACCCCTCTATCTAATCACTCAACCTATGCCAAACTTGTGAGCCATAAAGCATAGTTTTTCTAGTCAATCAAACCTTTCATTGACGTCCACTACATAACTCTTGGGTTCCTCACCGCTAGGTTCTTTGTATAGGTATTTGGTTTACATCCATGATCTAATCACCATGGCCAAGAGTACCCTCTCCTCTATTCGTGACTCTTTCCACATGGGCCTCCATGCTGTCTACCATAGACCAAGTGTGTAAGAGGGCCATTATGATAGGATTATTTCAAGGGAGATGTTTTTTACCTGGTGCAACTTTTCTTGGTGGGGTAAGTTTTATTAATGGGGGATGAACATTTTTTTTAAAAAAAGTGGGGGCTTTATTTTTTTTAATTAAAAATAATCATTTGTCATATTTTATATTATTTTTATTAAAAATAATAGTCATTATGGAATGGGAAATTATTTTTTATTATAAAAATAATGTTATGGGCATCTAAATTATAAAGGATATATTTAAGATTGTTTGGTCACTCAATTTTTTTCTTTGATCTCATTTATCAAAGATTAGAGGGTGAGGCTCGGTCTGGCAGGAGGCCAAACTCCCTCATAAACAATCATACTTATTTTTCTCCTTCCTTGATTTTACTCTCTCATTGCAATTTTAGATGCATTTTCGACTGCGATCGACATTTTATTAGCATGAGATTTGGCCCACATTGCTCCTTATTGGCCCACATTTTATTACTTATGCCACTATTGCACTATGCATTATATCAAACACATTTTTGGCTGAGTTTGATGTCCTTTGCATGTGTTTTGTAGATTGTCATTTTTTGAAACTGATCATTTCAAATGTGTTTTTGCATACAAGATGGTTCTTTCACCATTTACCACACTCTTCCATTAGCCCACTACATGCATTAGTACTTTGACACACTGGTAGTTGTGTCATGTCTCCTTGAGGCCCCTTTCTTAGCGCCTTACCTTCTTCTATGGAGACACCTCTTCACTCCCTTATTTTTGGAGCATCTCTCTTGATGGCTTATTTGACAAGTCAACAAGCTCCTTTTGTAGAGCTATTCTGGTGAAGCCCAGTGTCTTCCTTGTTTCCATTTGATGTATTTTTGTGTATGGGTTATATTGTACTCACACTAATTTATAAAGTGCCATGGGGGGGTTTGTTGATTCAACCTTGTCTACCTTCATGCATTTGTGTGTTCTATTATGGGCACCTTTTCACTTCTTCAGTTGCTTGTCTCTTCCATCACCACCATGAGCCATCATCTTTGAGAAACCTTTTTTTTCTCCACTCTACCTAGTCAACAATATAGGGGGGGTGATGTACATTCTACTTCTTGGTGTTGAGAATTCCTTACACATGTAGTACTCTTTTGTACTTTCATCACCATTGATAATCTTCTTAATTAAAGCTATTTTTGTGAAACCCAATGTTAGTTATTTTTGCGATCGAGTAGTGGATTTGGAACACTCGAGTAGATTTATTTCCTTCATGACTTACAAGTACTGGGAGTGCAGACCACTTCAACATCATCTTTGGGGGGCCTTTTGAGCTCTCTTTTTCTTTTCTCTCTTTTGGGGGGGGGGAAGTTTTTCCTATGGATTTTCTCTCTTTTCTCCACTTTATGACAATTATATGTTGTTTGGATTTATCCTTTGTACATGGGTATCTTATTCAAGTACTTTATTTGCCAAAACCCATATGAGGATTGTTACTTCACTCCATGGCCTTCTTGGTGATTCTTATAGTGACACCGGTGTGGTATCCTCAACATTAGCACTAGTTTGGAAGCCCCACCAGAATTTTTGATCACTGATCACCATCTTATTGGAGGGGTTTCAAGTGATGCTTCCTTGAACTCATCATTCTACCTAGTACTTTGGAGCATAGTGTTCATATTCAATGATCATCATATTCAATGCCATTCCTAGTTTAACTTGGTGGTTACAGTGTCTCAACATCCATGTACTTTGGCATGATGGATTGACATCCATAGGGACATGTAACTTCACACTGCATCCTCTATTATTATCCCCTAGCTTCACTTGAAGGGGGGTGTTAGAGTATCTTATTACTCAGGCTTCCTAGGTTCTATCTAGTATTAGGTTTTACCTAATTTTATCTTATGTGGGGATTTATCCAACATTGGCTAATTTGGCTTGCATATTGTTTTACCTTGCCTATGTAAGAAAGTGTTATTATTTATATAATACATGCTTCACAATGCTTTATAATCATTTTTAGATCTCATTATGTGTATAACAATTATTTGTTTATAATTATTTTTTTCTTTTTGAGTGTATGCGGAAGCATCAATGGCTGTGGTAATGATCCATTGGAGAGATATTGGCTGAAGAGTTTTGATAACTCTTTCAGTAGAATCATTTTTCACTCTCTTGGCATGGAGATGTAATCCCATACTGGGTACTTGAATATGCTTTCATATTCTCACCATATTCTGTAATTTATTCCATAAAAGGAGGTTTTCATCATTTTAGGGCTATAAGCAAGAAGGCTAATTTGGGGCTTTTGGTATACAACTACTTGTTGGGGCTAGTTTGAGGCCTCAAAATAGATTTTTGAAGGTCCAAGATGGTATGAATAGGCCATCCATGAAGTTTGGATGAGCTAAAGTAATTGAAACCAAGTTTTGACATATGTGTGCAAAATAGGCCTAAGGAGATGAGCCCTCTAGACACCTTACATGAGAAAGAGGTGATGTATCAAAGAGAACCTATTGGGGTCAATTGAGAGGTGTCAAAATTAGATCAAAGATTTAGGATAAATTAATCTGACCATCAAGAAGGCCACTTTTCCTTCAACATGTCAAGAAGAAGAGAAGTTTCAAGAAGTTAGTCAAGGTGTCAAATAAGCAATTTAAATCCCATGCCACTTGGAGGGTCAGAGCATATTCAAAGGAGCTACACATGATTTCTAAGACCTTTTGAGGTAGTTCCATAATTCCCCTTCTTGTTTTAACTCACATGACACTTGTCTACCTTCTCTCTCCTACACCCTTCTTCTCTTCTCTCTCACTTTCTCTATATATTGAGCCATTTTTGGCTAAGCTTGTATATTATACCTAAGGATGGTGAAGCCTTGCTTATTTTCAGCCTTTGAATAATAAAGAATGATCTAGTTTACCTTCTCCATGAGTTGTTTCAAGTGTATGTTAGACTAGTTGATCTTGTTAAGTGATAGATTCTCTTCCTTAACATGTCGTCCTTATTTTGCATTTATATTTAGCTTTGAAAGTTTGTTGTAGGTATCTTGAAGTGTTATAATGAATTATTTCATGATTTTAGTGAGTTTTATCTCCATTAGTGTCATGTTATGACCTTTTGTTTAGTCCTCCTAGCTTAAGTTACCTTCACAAACCTCCATGATAAATACTGATGCAAGGGGCAAATTTGGATTAGTGTATGTGTATATTAGGTTTGTGTTTGAAGTGTAATTTTAGTTGGTTGGAAATGGTTAGATTAAATTTGGTGTATCACCTTGATAGGATAGGTGTTCTTTATGTTCTCTCTCTTCCTTTTCATCCAAATGAGCTAGTAGTTTAGGTGATGAGCTTCAATAGATAAAATAAGGGAGCTAGAACTTCAATCTAGAGATTTACCTCTGCTATAGGAAACCCATAGGCATAGAGCTAATCCCATGCTCCACTAAATTTAGATAAGGCTTAAATTACCTCTCCAAGGGTGAAAAATTGAGTGACAATGGTTATATGAGCAAGCCCTATGTGATCCCACCTTTCCAGTCTAGGTTAACCATGCCAAACAATCGATTTCAATAAGATGGGGACATATGTTGAGTACCTCAAGAAACCCCTTGATCTAAGCATACAAGGAGTATTTATTCCATGTCCCTAATATAGATATTATTTGCAAGGATAAAAAATGTATTGTTTCAATTCATCTCTGAACCAACACAGTACGAAAGAAGGCTCTAAGAGCTTTTTGACAAATTTTATGGTTCATAAAATGGAGTCTGTATGCGAAAGATATGGCTGTTCTGAGTTTTGGTCAATTGGTCAAAATATTCAAAGTGATGTCGACTAATAAAAGACTGACATGTGGCATGGACATGTCACACAAATCTAATGCCCAAGTCTTCTCCAAACAAGGTGAGGCAAAGTAAGGAGATTATTTTTATTATCCACACATATATGTATCAAAGGTAAAAAGTTTAAAACACATAAATGGTGGAAAAACACATAGGGTGGACTTGGTCCCCCACCCCCACACTAAAAATCCACTTAAAAAAATGTAATATGTGGATAAAATGCCTAAAACATTAATCGATGGCTTTAAAAAATAGGATATGATGAGCTGGCCATTGAGCCATATAAAAGGATTATAATATAAGATTATACATCCACATTAAAAGATGGTGGATAATTATAAAGGTTTAAAACCTATGGGAATTATTAAAATTCCACATTAGAAGGGGATAAGCATGGTCATATAATTATAACCCCGAGAAAATTGGTGAGGGGATAATATTAAATCCTACTACTATTGTAAATGGATAATTATCCAACCCACCAAATGTAGACCCTCAACAAGTATAAATATGGGCCATGGGGTCATTTGTAAACAAAATAAAAGGGTAAATTCCTTCAGAAGCTTAGAGAAGCAAAAGTATAGAAGCAGAGCGAGTCTTTTCTAATGAGCAATTTGAAGAGAAGTGTTAAGCGAGTTTTCTACACCATAGGCTACTTGCAAAGAACATTCTCAAAATTTGTAACATAATAGATGAGTTATTATGTCCAAGTTTTAGTGATATTTGTGACTCTATTTGTTTCTAAAGTTTTCTCATATACGATTAGATTTGTGCAATCTCCATTGCCATCAGTCAATGTGTGACTGATATAAAGATCATGTACCAAATAGCTAAGTCCACGTTATTAGATTTGTTCATACTAGATGTTTGTGAAGTTATTTCCTTTTCCATTCAAGATTCATTATAGGAATAATTCATTGTAATGTGAGTTTTTTGATTGTACTTACATTATATTTTAAATGAATTGGTTTGTCGATTTAATAAGCCTAGAGATGTAACCCAATTTGGGTGAACTCATTATCAATTCTGGAGTATTTTGTATTTTGTTTGATCATAAATTTTCATATTGCTTTCCATTTAAGTTATATTTGTGATTTTAATGGATTTATAAGCAATTTGATAGGAAATATATGATTAAGTCATAAAATCAATTTAGGAGTTTTTCAAAATTACTCTCACTGACCAAAATCATTCAAAGTGCTAGTTTTCTATTTTATAGAATGGGGAAAACTAAGATAATTAATGAGTATCTATTTTTAAACAATTTTTAATAAGTGGGGGTCACTTACTATTTACAGATGAAATTTTGGTATCAAAGTGGTTTAGAATGCTATATTTGCTTTTGATTGCGTGATATACTCTTGAATAGAGTTTTGAAATCAGTTTCAATATTCTATTCCATTAGGTTATTTACAAACTTGTTGGCTTATTTTTAATCTTCCATTTGTAGTTTACAATTGTGTTAGAAGTACAAGTTATTTGTAGGAAACCATGGGTAAAACCTTGAAACATGAGATGCTAGAAGACTTAGAAGGAATGAATCATCATATTTAGGAAGAGAATCCCCTTCTAAGGAAGAGATTGGAAGAGGAAATTGAAAATTTTCAATCAGATTACAGGCCAAAGATGAGCTCTTGGTGAAGATGCAAAATTATGAACAAGTAAAGGATTTGCCTTACACCACCAATGCAAAAACAATGATGTAATGCAAAGTAAGTAGTTCATCACATGGTTATTCTTCCCATTTAGATTTAGATGAAAATTATTTTGGTAAATTTGAATAACATATTAAGGGAATTGGTTTAAAATTACTGTTTAAAATGGGATATGATGGAAAAGGCCTTGGTAAGAATGGCCAAGGTTTGATTAACCCAATATAGGTAGAGGATCAACCTTGTTTTATAGGTTTGAGTTATGCTAGTATGGAGATAGAAACTGGAGAGTGTTCCAGAACTATTGAAGCAAGACAAGCTTCCAACAGCCAAGTGTTCACACCATTAGCTTTGAAAAATTCTTCCATGCAGAGGAATGTGATACAACCATAAGTTGATGAGAAACTGTGTAAGAAAGTAGAGAAAAGAAGGTAATTCAATACCACCTCCTTGTAATTACACAAATCATAACATGAAACATAATGGTAATTGTAAATCTTCTCATGTTCTCTTTTAGTTTAAACAATATGGCTATGCCATATAGAAAATGTGGAATACTTCCTATGCACTTTTTGTGGGTTAAGTAATCATTATGTGGCTAATTATTGGAAGAGGATATCTTTTATGAATAAATTGTTTCCTTTTGTGAAAAACAAGATAGGTGATAAGGATTAATCTCATAATCTAGATGCGAGAAATGACAAACATATTTTCTCATCCAAGAAGAAGGACAAAGGAAATTATTGCACTCATTATCATATGAGAGGGCACAAGGTTGAAACTTGTTGTAAAATTCATCCATCATGCCATCATAAATACGGTAAGAAGAATATGGTTTATGTTCTTATTAAAAAGATAACAAATAATGAAGTTGTTAATACACCAACATTTATTCAAACAACGTAGGATCTATCCATAAATTTTCCATAGATGAGTCCATTTTATTTTGATTTGGATATTAAGAGTTCATTTATTTTGATGGAAGATTTTCATAGATGACATTGATGATTAGAATACTTTTATTATATCTCTTCCCAATAAATTTTTGGGTTTCCAAATAGATTTTGTGAAAATGAATTTAACTCATGTTTTAAACTTGAAGATTTGACAACAGATTGAGGATTTGATTGGGCATCTTGTTCAGTGACCCTTTTTCCGAAATGATATTTTGAGAAGGAGACAAAGAGGATAAATCATATTTTTGGGTGTTTTAATTACACTCAAACTAATGCTATTGTTTTTGGATTGCATCTATTTTGTACAAATGGGTTGGATGCAGTTTAAGATCCATACATGGGCGATATCGTATTTGCAGTTGTATACAGTGGTTATAACACTATTTTGAAATGCAATGTTTTAAAAAGTCATTTTATCTTATTTTTAGTATGAAGATGGAATGTATACAAGGAGAGATTTGATAGTTCTCTTCATTTTCTAGCTTCATAGGGATTCAGTTGGACAAGTTACTTTGTTAAGAAGTATTTTAATGTCTATTTTTGTAGCTAATTTATTTTATGGTGGAGTTGAAAAATTTATAGTTAATTTTCTCTACTTGATCATTATGATTGGAGTATTCTTGCAAATATAATCTATAATTGTGCTCCTGATACTTTGGCTAGTTACAGGAGGATGCTGCTGATAGGAGAAGGTAATATTGGCTTCAATGTTATTTTTTCTCCTGTATGTTTTGTTCCATGTGGGAGGATGTTTTGGTAGAGAAGAGATACATGAAACTCCTCAAAGGGGTAAAATGGACCTTCATTTTAGTGGTTATAAACTTTTGGAGACTAAAAGCCTTCTTAGTGGGGAAGTGTGATCTAGAGGTCATCTACAAGGACCAAAAATGAATGGTCTCAATTTTTCTTTGAACTATAATAGTATGAAAGATGGTTTTGGTAGCTTTTTGACACATTTTACAATTCAAAAAATGGAGTATGTATGCAAAAGATATGGCCGATCAAAGTTTTGGTCGATTAGTTAAAATAGTCAAAGTGACGTGGACCAATAAAAGATTGACATGTGGCATGGACATGTCACACAAATCCAATGTCCAAGTCTTCTCCAAACAAGGTGAGACAAAGTAAGAAGATTATTTTTATTATCCACACATATATGTATCAAAGGTAAAAAGTTTGAAACACATAAATGGTAGAAAGCCACTTAAGGTGGGCTTGGTCCCCCACCCCCACACTAAAAATCCACTTAAAAAAAGGTAATATGTGGATAAAGTGCCTAAAACATTAATCGGTGGCTTTAAAAAATAGGATATGATGAGGTGGCCATTGAGCCACATAAAACGCTGATAATATAAGATTATACATCCACATTAAACAATGGTGGATAATTATAAAGGTTTCAAACCTATGGGAATTATTAAAATTCCACATTAAAAGGGGATAAACATGGTCATTCAAACCTTTGGGGATAATTATAACCCCAAGAAAATTGGTGAGGGGATAATATTAAATCCCACCAATATTATAAAAGGATAATTATCCAACCCATAAAATGTGGAAGCTCAACAAGTATAAATAGGGTTTAGGGGATCATTTCTAAACACAATAGAAGGGGGAATTCATTCAGAATCCTAGAGAAGCAAAAGCACATGAGCAGAGTGAGTCTTTTCTGATGAGTGATTTGAAAAGAAGTGTTGAGCGAGTTTTTACACCACAGGCTACTTGCAAGGAGCATTCTTAAAATTGGAAACATAGAAGATGAGTTTATTCTAATCAAGTTTTAGTGAGATTTGTGACTCTAATTATTTTTAGAGTTTTCTTGTATATGATCATAATTATGTAGTTTGCATTGCTGTCAGTCAATGTGTGACTGATATAAAGAGCCCGTACCAGACATATAAGCCCACATTGTTGGATCTATTCATACTAGACATTTTTGGAGTTATTTCCTTGTCCATTTTGGATTGATTATAGGCATGATCCATTGTAATGTGAGTTTTGTGATTTTACTTTATTATATTTTAAATGAATCAGTTTGAAGGTTTATCAACTCTGGAGTATTTTGTCTTTTATTTGCTCATAAGTTTTCATATTGCTTTCCATTTAAGATATATTTGTGATTTTAATGGATTTATAAGAAATTTTATGGGAAATATATGATTAAGTCATGAAATCATTTTAGGAGTTTTTCAAAATCACTCACTGATCAGAATCATTCAAAGTGCTAGTTTTCTAGTTTATAGAATGGGGAAAACTAAGATAATTAACAAGTATCCATTTTTAAACAAATTTTAATAAGTATGGGTCACTTACTATTTATATATCATTCCTAAGTTTAAAGGGGAAGGATATCCCAATTCACACATCAAGGCTTACACAATGGTTAGGGAAATTTTACCTTAGGATGGTGTTGTGTCTAAGATTTTCCCTAAAAACCTATAAGGAATTACTCTTAACTGGTATTATTGCCTCCCTAAGGGTTTCAATTATTCCTTCAAATAATTAATGGTTGAATTCAATAAGACCTTTGACATGAACAAGCTTCTCAAGACTATTATTCAAGAATTATTTCATATCAAATAAGAACATAATGAATCAGCTGCCCATTCCATCACGAGATGGTAATAGGTTCTATACTCATCTACCAGGGCACCTCACATGGACCAAAGGGTATTATGTGACCTTTTACTTTACTCCTTTAATATGGAAATACGGGAGGACATCCAAAATTTCCCTTATTAGTCTTATGAAGAGGCCCTCAAAAGTTCCTTATGGATTGATCAAACGACCATTGATAGTGGTCATCAAACCTATTGTGCCAATGGACACATTATCACCCTGAACCAAAACAATGGGGGATTTTAAAATATGAGCCAAAAACTTATAAATAATCAAGGCCCCAAAATCCTTAACTAAAATAGGAATGCCACCACTAATGGTGTGACCAACTAGGATAAAAAAAATGTATGAACAATAATCAATCTTTGCCCATGAACAACACCAATAAAAATAAAAATATGGGTATTAGGAACTAAAACCATCCACCTGCAGTTCATGTGGTTGAATTAAATTGACCCCCACCTCATAACATGCAGTATCAAAACCAAAATTAGAACCAATTTCAACATTTTGAACATTTTCCCCAATTCCATAACCAAACCTACTATCAAAGGAATAACCAACAAGTGTTTGTTCAACAAGGACAAAACTAGAGGCCTAGAGAATATGATCACAACGTCTATTTTTTTTCCCACTAAATCATTGGTCATGATACTCAAAATTGTAAAGAGTAAACAAGTTAATCCAAATCCTCCCTAAGGATCAGAGGCAAACTTTCATAGACATGTTCTTAGGCAATGCAAGTGCAAACCCTCATGCCATTTATAATGGTATTATTACACTATAGATCCAAAATCTCCAAATTTACCAAAACCCTTTTCTGAACCACCAAGTGTGAGCTACCCCAAACTAAACTCAAGGTAACTTACAAAATCAAGTGGTTCATCATAATCAAACTACACAAATTTATACCAATGATGTTAAGGCCTCCACTTTTGGAACTTCAAATGCCAATGCCAATCCATAGTTAGGAGTCCAAGGTAAGAGAAAAATGATAGGAGTTGTAGAGTTGGAAGATGGCGAGGAATTGAATATAATAACTCATGTTAGGGAATATCAGTCCATGACTATTCACCCTTCAAACATTTTAGATATTGAGGTCATCCCTAAACCTATGGGGAATTATGATTTGATATCAAATATTATAAAGACTTTATCTCACATTTCATTCCTTAACTTGATCAAGAAATTACCTACCCATCATTCAACATTGCTCAATGTTTTAGGATTGGGGCATTTGTCCACTGTAACTCCCCCACTTTAGGCCTAGATCAATCACATTTATCTAGATTTATTTCCACCTATTGAAGATTATTGGGATGATCACTATTTATTCAACCTTAGCAGTCTCCATCCCAATTCTAAGTTTGTAAGGAGGGGATTCCAACCTTATTTTTTCTGTATGGATTAATAATAACTACATAAAGAGAACTGGTTGATGATGGGGAAATCATGAATATTGTCCCTTTCTCTTTGTTGCATAAATTTGGATATGGGGAAACCAACTGTTCCACAATGCATAAGACCCTGTGAGGCTATGATAGCCACAAATCCACCTAAATAAGAAGCATTATGATTACAACCACTATGGGTCAAAAAAACATGTTAATAAAATTCTACGTGATTGATAAGGACACAAATTAAAACATGATCTTGAAAAAAATGTTGATTCATAGGATGAAGTCCATCCCTTCAACCTTCTTCCAACAAATCAAGTTCCTCCATCTATGTTAGGTTTTCATGTCCTAAGGGGATCCCAAGCCTTTTGACATCCTTCAAACAATTGAGCTTCCACATTGACTATCACGTACCCAATAACAGGGTCAAAAGAACCCTATAGTTGGTGGATATTAAAAATCCTATGAAACCCAAATTAGTTGTCTTGAAGAAAGTAGCAGAAATACCTCAAGCCTTATTAAAGGAAAAACCAAAGGAAAAGGAAGCAGTGACCACTAAAAATGTCACTATTTCATATCCAATCATCATTCTAGCAGTTTACACCATGTCTATGGCCAATAGTATCAATACCTTGGAGAAGGACACACCACTTATCCTCACGTTTGACCAATGAGGTTAGAAACCCATAACTTATCTAAGTCTCATAATTGATAACCCCAAGAGGGGTTAATTTCAACACATAAAATTACCATTAAGCTAAAATCATGCACTTATGACCATAATTTTACATGCTTAGCTCTAGACCTATCTTAGGGCCCCTTTTGATCACTTTTAACCACCTTACACACTCTTCTAAGTTCATATATGAACCCCGAATGAACTTAGCCCTATTATTATCAAACTTAGACACCTTTTAGGTTTTTCCTAACACTCAACATGATGAAATCACCCTAGGGGACTATAACACACTATTATAGTGTCCTTACTCCTCTCCTATCATCCCACCAAATAATGGCTAATTTGCCAAATTCAAAACTCTAAGAAGGTTGATCCATGTCCCTAATGAGCCCCATTTGAATTATTTTCAATATATGATTATATAAACAATTTTTAAACCATTTTGAAAGGGGAGGATTCCATACTAAAAAGCACCAGAATCACACTTGCATAGAGACTAGAATACCAATTTCTCCCAAATTCTATTTGCATACAACCCTAATAGCCCAAAGCTCAAGTTTGAATACATTTTATAGGTCAAAAGTCATGGTTAAAGCACTTAATCACACAATTATTACATCAACATCTAACATATTGCATTAGTTATTCACACACCACTGTAACACAAGAGAACTACATGAAGTTTGATCCCTTTCAAGAGTATTGGTATGTAAACAACACTGAACACATGGGGTGTGTAGGTCTTGCCCAAGTTCAACCATTGAATCCTTTTTACCAATTTATTTGTATTGGTTTCACATGTCAATGAGGTAGGGTTTTAAAGTAAAATAAATTACATAGTGGTCTCTATAAGTGATCATAAGCTCTTGCACCAGATACATGCTCTGTAAATGAAGGCATAGAGAACCCAAAAACCTTGATTTCCTCACTATAAGTGGATAAGAGTGTCTTAGGTTAGACATGAATGCCACCCCTCTAATGTCATCTTTACAACACTATTATCCATGCCTAAATCTAGTTCTAGATTCCTTATTCCAGTCATCAGACCTCTCCACACATCAAGTTTCAAACCTTGATTCCTCCCAGAGGCATAATTTTTATCTAAGTCTTTATTTTCTCTTTATACTTGCTATTTTTAGTAAGTTTCTAGAATACAATAGTTCTAAATCAGTGAATGTTATCATTTTTATATTATTATTCTAATTTTGTATAGTCATCATTTAGGGTTTTCACATATATCCCAAATTTGATAAAACATATTGGTACACCCATGTCTTATTTGAATGTTGTCAAACCTTAACTATAGATGTTTTAGGGTTTGTATCCTTATTTTTCGTATTCCCATTTATTATTTTTAAATTTTTAGATATGTTATATTATATTATAACAAGTTTATAGGTTTTAGTGTTATATCTTATGGATAAAAAAGATTCTCTTCCTCCTCCTCCTAAACCTCAAGGTTGTGATAGCTACTTTCCCTATAACTAGGTCCATGTTATCATTATCAGAAGAGGTAAGGTATCCCATCATATAGTTCCATATGAAGCTAATAAATCTATCCTTCCTTAAACCCCTTTACCTCCCACATCTCTTGTTTAGGGTGTATGTATGCCTATTCAATCTGAAGCACCCAGGGTTTATGTTTGTGAGGCTCTAAGATCAAATCATCATTATGGGAAAGTTGATAGAAGAATTACAAAATCAAAATTAGTTTTTCAGTGCAAATATCACATCATTGGAAAATAAGATCACATGTGCCAATAATCTAGAATATGCTAATGTTAATCATGTATGTGCATCTTCATCTAGCAATATTGTGCCTAACAAGATTTCATGTCAAAATTAGAAGCTATAATAGAATACATATACAATAAGTGATTCAAAAAGTATGCAAATTGATAATAGGAGTTTAAAAGAGATTCTAAGGGTGATGATTTGAAATAATTTGATCAAACCACATCCTTTAAGGAGAACAAAATACATCCTCTAAGGAGATCAAAATACTATTATGCATATCATATAATGTATGGGCATCATATTGATCATTATTTTGGATCTAAAAAAGAAAATACAAAAGGTAATTGATAATGGGTATCCTGTAAGTGACACATCAATCAAAAAACCCATAGTGGAATAAGAACAAACATAAGTGACAAAATTAGAATTAGTACAAAAATGGATACCAAAGGATAATTTAGAGCAAGAAAAGGTTCATAAGGCACAATTAGAACAAGAAAAGATTCAACAAGCTAAGTTAGAGCAAGCAAGAGCACAAAAGGCATGAGATGTAAAATATTGATTACAAAGGGAACATTTTGAAAAGCACAGGCTACAACATAAAAAAGTGAAATTACTACAAGACATGTTGTAAAATCAAATTCAAGATAAACAAAAAAAACATTCATAAAAGAGGTTTTATAAAAATAGAGTCTCCAAAGCATGAAATACCTACAAAATATATAGTTTCAAGTATGGTTGCAAAGGAGTTGACTAAGAAACATTCATATTTTCTAGAACCTTTGATTTTTAATCCCCTCATAAATGGCAATCAATGCACCAATGTTGTGATCAATAACACTATTGAAACAAATGTTTGTAGGATGACACTCTTACATTTTCTTGGATATAATAAGAAACATTTGGGTAAGAGTACATTATCTAAATCTTTTATTGGATATATTGAGTTACCTTGCATAGTTGGGCCAAAAACATGTTCAATGGTATTTCACATATGTCATAGTTTGGCATAATATAACGCTAAATTAAGAAGTTCGTGAATGAAATAAATGGGGGAAACAATGGATAAAGATGCCAACCATGTCAAATTTTCACATGAAAGTGAAATGATCACATTTTCAAGAGAAGATAGATTTTATTCAAAGCAAGAACAACCAACAAAATGCATACTTTGAACTAGCATATAAGCAAATACAAGTAATGGCATATCATTAAAGGCATATGACATAATACACATTACACAAGAGAAATCAAGAAATTCAATACCACATTATGGGGCAATTCATTATTCATATAAAGATATAATAGAAGATAAGAGTGGCATTCCACAATTTCAAAATCTAGATGATGATGATTATAATAATACCAATTGGTATGATTATAATGATACTAATTATGTAGAATATGAATATGCCAATGCTACAAAACCTACTCAACTGCATGATAATATTCATTTGTAAGAGATCACCATTCCTTTATTAAAAATAAGATCTCTTAATGGTAAGACACTTAATGGAGTCATCAGTTGATATGTTTCTCTCTATTTCTTTGTTCATATATATGCAAAAATATACAAAAGTGGTAGAATATTCTAGAAATTAACAAAATAAGGACTTATGCATGCTTATATGTATCTTCTCATACATCAGTTTAGTTGTGCATAGTATTATATATATGTTTTACCTAGTTTTATATCATATATGCTTCACCAATCTACATGAGTTATTGTGGATTACATAAAACATCATTTCTAGATTCAGTTGTAGGTACTTTCACTATTACACACTCACAAAATACATTTAGACATGAATGTTATGAAGGATAGGAGTGCAGTGCTCTAGTGTCCTTCACCTGATTATTTTCCCAGTGAGCTCATATTATCACTACTTAGTTTTAGACTTCACACAGGCTTCCCACAACATGTACATTCATTCGCTAACTCACTAGGGGCATGTTAAACACAAGTTTTATCCTTTTTTTCCCACCTTATCTTACTCACACATTTAGTACTTTACATTGTATTACATTTTATGATATTGCTCACTCACTAACATTGTGATATAAGATTGCCTATCTTAGTTACTAAATATTGCTTAGATTACAACTTAACTCTTGTTAATTAGAATAAATAATCATGAATGATTTTAATATTTATTTTCCTAGCTTCATATCTTGTATGTAATTCTCTATTTGCTTTGAGGACATTTGAACATGTTTTTGCCAAGTGGATCTAAGCATTTATATTTTTGATTCTATGTGTGTGAGGACATTTGAACATGTCCTTCTATGTGTCTCTAAGCCTCTATTATTTTCATGTATGCATGTGAGGGCATTTGAACATGCCATTGTATGTGTCTTTTATTCAAGTGAGTGACATTTGAACATGTCCCTTGTTTTTGGCCCCTTGGCCCTCTATTACATGTTTTGGGTATTGTGCATGTACTCTTTGATTGTGTACATCATGTCCATGACACTTTACTTGATTCTTTGTTTATATTTGGATGCCATTATAGACATCATGCACCCAACCCCTTCAAATTCCATGATAGACATGATGCATTCCTCCCTAAGTATTTTTATTCAGTGTTATATACTCAGTTGATCAAATTATCTACGTGCTTCATTGTCACATCTATCTAGACACACTTAATTTTAATTCTTATTTTCACATGCATCTTACATTATTATTATGCTCAATTTACATACATCATGATGCCATGTTTTTCCATGACGTCAATATTACTCAGATTTAAATTTTTTTACATCATAACAACCTACTGCATAACCTTTTCTTTTGAGTAAGTTCTTACGTAGGCTCAAAGACTCACCTCAAAAGGGGGGCATTCATAGAGGTTTATCTTAGAGACTTGACCTTCCCAGACTAGTACACATGATTTAATAGTGGTTCAATAGTTGACACAGTTTTAGGCTAAAAAAACACATAAAAATTCAATTTGGAAAAGAACACCACATTGGATAGGGGATCACTCCTCTAGTGTCCTTACCAACATTATTGTTTAAACTCCTAAAAAATAAGCATTTATATAATTTATAATAACCTCAAGTTACTAAGGTTAGTACTCAGTAGTTTCACAATTTTAGTTTCCAGAATTATTCAAAATTACACAATTTATCTTAGATTTACTTAGTTTCAAGGTAATCATATGCGGTATGTTATTCCATTTCGACACACATGTTTCTTCTCAAAATTACAATTGTTTTACTCAATCTCAGAATCTATATGCACCAAATATCAGTTGGGGGCACGTGTGTGACAGTTGCTTCCCCATTGCACAATTACTTACACCATTTCATAGATGGAATGATGATTTATGTCATTCTCCATGATGTATACACTAGACCTAGATTATACTAAATATTTTCACCAATTTTATGCTAGTTTTACACTAAAATTGAACCTTATTCCATCTATAGTGGTTTATTCATTATTTGCACTAGTATCTACATCAATTTTTGCACCAATATCTACACCAATTTTTTCACCAGATATATATCAGGTTTCATACAGGGACTCCAAGCTACTCCAATACTATGGGATGATTATGATGGAGTCAAGCACACTTGAGTTATTGAGCACACCCACTTATCACTGAGGATTGGGGCATGCACAGTCCAATCTAAATTATTCAATGTTAATACAAATACACAACACTCCACAATCCCAATTTTTCACACCAATTTTTGCACCAAAAAAGCCACAATGGTTTGTGTATTCAATCAGGGGTATTCATTCCTTGTCATTCTCTATATTTTTTTCTTTTACTTCTTGATATTAATCTTAAGTAAAGATTGATATTACATATGTTTCATTGTAGGTTTTACATGGAGCACAATTCAACATTATGGCTTACATCTAAGACTCCTTCCCATAGGTAACTTTAGGTAAGCACTCTTTTTCATTTTAGTGTAGTAATTTCATTTTAATTTAAAGATGCAAAATTAGAATTTAAGATAAAATCATGCACTTGTGACCACTCTTTTACACACTTAGCTCTAGACCTATCTTAAGGCCCCTTTTGATCACTTTTGACCACCTTAAACACTCTTCTAAGCTGATATATGACCCCCAAATGAACTTAGACCTATCTTTATAAACCTTAGACACCTTTTAGTCCCTACCTAACACTCAACATGATGAAATAACTCATTCAACAAGAGTGACCTAGGGAAATATAGTGCACCACTCTAATGTCCTTCCCCATTTTCCTATTTCCCCACCAAATAATGACTAGTTTGCCAAATTCAAAGCTATAAGAAGGTCAACATATGCCCCTAATGAGCCCCATTTGAAATATTTTAAATAATATGACTATATAAACACTTTTCAAACCATTTGGAAAGGGGAGGCTTTCACACCAAAAAACATCATAATCACATTTGCACATTGAGAGCATATTACTAATTTCTCCCAATTTTGAGTGCATATAGCCCTAGTAACCCAGAACTCAAGTTTGATTACATTTTAAAAGTCACAACTCACAGTTAAGATCTAGCATATTACACTAGTTATTCTTACACCACCATAACATGAGATAACTACATGATGTTTGATCCTTCTTCAGAGATTTGGTATGTACACAATGCTCAACATACGAGGTGTTAAGGTCTTTCCCAACTTCAACTACTAACTCCTTTTCCCCCATTGATTTGCATTGGTCTTCATATGTCAAAGAGGGAAGTTTTGAAGGAAAATCAATTACATAGTGGTCTCTGCAAGTGATCATAAGCTCCTATACAAGATATAGGCTCTGCAAACAAAGGCACAAAGAACCTAAAAACCCTAATTTCCTCAGTATAATTAGATAAACGTGTCTTAGGTTGTACATAAGCTCCAACCCTCTAGTGTCATCTTCTTAGCATTGTTGTCTAGGCTCATATCTAGTTCTAGATTCCTGATTCTAGTCATTAGACCTCTCTGCATAACAAGTTTCAGACCCTAATTCCTCCTAGAGACATAATTTTTAGCTAAGTATTTATTTTATTCTTACACTTTACTATTTTTAGTAAGTTTCTAGAATATAATAATTCCAAATTAGTGAATCTTTTCATTTTTATATTATTCTTCTGATTTTACATAGTAGTGTTGTCATTTAGGGTTCTCACATAAATCCCAAATTTGATAAAATAGTTAGCCAATTTGCTTGATCTTTGCATGATAAATATGTCATAGAATGGAGAGGTTTCCATTGATTTTTTTTTAACTGCGAATACCATCATAATCACCCAACACTTAATCACATAGAAGTAAGTTGTAGTTCACATACTACTCTTCTCACTTCTGAGCCTCTTTAGAGCATGCTCCTTTATCACACTATGATAGGACCATATCGGCTTTTCAAAGTTCCCAATCCATCAGGATTATTTCCTCCCAAGTTGTTGGTTATTATAATAAGGCCCATACCTATTTGTAATTCACATCTCATTCCGAGTCCTTTGATATATGGTTAGATCATTCCTCTTACCCCACCCATGTTAGTGCTTAAGGAGAATATTTGTACCTTAACAATAGGTACCATAAAGGTCAAAATTGGATCTCATGATTATCCAAAAACCCATAAAGCAAATCCTTCTCTCTCCTTTGTGAAGAGGGAGACCCCTATAGAGCCACTCATTGAGTTCTTACTAGCTTTTCCATATTTAATAATGGGAAACCCAAAATTATGCATGTCTTATCAATGGTACTATAGGTTGCATAACTATGCTGGCATACCTCCCATGCTAAAATGAGATCATAACTATGATGACATAATTCCCATAACAAAAATACATCATAACTATGCTCACATACTTACCACACCAAAGGGAAAGCCTCACAAACAACATTTCAAGTTCCCATAAGTGCTTACCTACCTTTTTCCAGATCATAAGAGTAAGCCTTTTGAGTTCCCAGAAGTGCTTACCTTCCTTCATCCAGACCATAAGAGTAGGCCTTTCAAATTTTTGAAAGTTATTTCGTTCACCCTGTAAGGGGTAAATATTATTGTTTTTTGAGTTTTGGGACCACAAAGCCCAAGAGGGGTTAACTGATACTCTCTATATTCATATGGTTGTGATACCAAAAGACCAAGAAGTATAATCAGATGATATTCCTTATTTTATACATAATCAATGGGTCCTCTACTATGATGGGGAAAAATGCCACCTAGGTGTAGGGGTATGAGTTATTCTAATTTCTCTTGAGGGATGAATCATGCCTTTTAGTTTCTAACTAGACTTTGAGTGTATGAAAAATTAGGTTGAGTAAAAATCCCTGTTGCTTAACATGCTCAATGAAATTTTTTTAGACATTCAAAACTTAAGGACCCAAGGTGACTCACAATTCATTGTTAACCAAGTTTCTAAGGTCTATAAAACCAAAGTTGAACATCTTAAGCTATATCAGACCATTGTGCATGAAATTACTAAAAATTTGACTTCATTTCTATAGAGGCAGTCCCTAGAGAAATCAACCAACTTGTTAACTCAATGGTTGTTTCAACCTCATGATTCGACCCTCATCTTATTATATCAGATTTTGATTTCATAATCCTAGTTAGGATAAAACCTCTTATACATAAGACTTACAATGACCAAATCGTTGCCCATATTATAAAGGATGATAGTTTTTTAGTCCTTGACTTAAATAAGAATAATGAGGCTATTATTTAATTTTTATGAGCCTATGATGACCTCCTATATTTCCACCACAATAGGGGTTTCTACCTCACATGTTATCCCACATCAGCTCTTGGACATGAATTCTACAATTCTTATTATCATGTTGAGAATTAATTGTCTTTTGATGATGAAAATAATTTTTTCAATACAGAGGGTGAAAATACTGATCTTATCCCAACCCCTAACATGTTTAAGGAGGTAAATTCCTCCATCATTGAGTAAACCATTGATATCAACATTAGGAGTGAGGAGAGTCCTAGAATTCTCAAGCTTGGGTATTCACTTTCATTGTAGGAAGTGGAGGGTCACCAATAATTGCTCATTGAGATTTTAAAGGCTTTCACCTTCTCTTGCACTAATATGGTGGGCATCAAGCCTGAGGTTATCATTCATAATCTTATTATTGTGCCTGATGCCAAGCTAATTAAATAAAAGCTTGGGCTAACAAACCTAAAGTTGCATTTATGATAAAAGAGGAAGTTATAAAACTTATGAAAGTTGGATTTATCAAGCCATTGGACTATTCCAAGTGGATTTGAAATATTATCCCCATTCTCAAGAATATTGGTATGATCAGGATATGCATAAATTTTTGAGATATCAACAAATCATGCTCTAAATATGACTTTACTCTTCCATCCATTGTTTCCATTATTGACAATATGACATTATATGAATTATTATCACTCATGGATGGCTTCTTAGGATACAATCAGATCTAATTTTTTTATTAAGATCAATGTAAGACCTCCTTTACTACGTCATGGGGGACCTTTTATTATGTCATGATGCCCTTCAGTCTAAAAAATGTAGGGGAAACATATTAGAGGACCATGACCCATATATTCCATGGTCATATTCAAAAGATAGTGGACATTTATCTAAATGACCTTATAAGGAAAACAAGGTGATGAATTAACCACCTAGAGGTGTTATGCACCATATTGACATGCTTGATTGAATACGGTGTTACTCTTAACCCAAAAAAAATTGTGTTAGGATTTAAAAGTGAAAAAATCCTTAGTTACATTATCTGCTAGTGCAGAATTAATATTGATCCCATAAAAATTTCACGTAATTATGGATATGCTTCCCCTTATTGATGAGTCAAGGATTAGGTCATTCCTAGGAAAGTATAGGGCCATTCAAATATTCGTACTAGATCTCACCTATGTATTTCATCATATATATAACTTTCTTAAGAATTTAAGTGGCTTGATTTGGATAGATGATTGATAGGAGGAATTTGAAGTGGTAAAATGATTTCTTAAGTCTCCCCCCATGCTCACAACACCCAAGCCAGATAATCCCTTAATAATTTACATTAGGGAAACTAAGGTGTATTTGTTTTGCATGTTGGACCAAGAGGGTGATACTAGAAAAAATTGTGCCATTTATTTCATAAGTTGCACTCTCATGGATTATGCGACATGCTACACACAAGTAGAGAAGTGTTTGTAAATTATGTTCATAGCTAAGAAATTATAGCATTATATGTTTATGATGTAACCTTTTTAGGAATATTCATGTATTATTCTTAATTTAGTTAAAAGGTCTGAGTAGTAAAATCAGTAAATAAATATGCTAAATTAACTTACTGATTTATATAATTTGATTGCAATGTGAACTTTTCTAAAAATAGTAATAAGGGAAAGAAAATAAGACTTATCTAAAAGTTGACTGATACGACTGAGATAGAGGTTGGAATTAACTGTTAAAGACTGAGACACTATCACAAATTAGGATCTAGCCTTCATTTTATGATTAGATATGAGCACCAAAAATAAGACACCCTAGGTTCCAGTGTTATAGTCCACCTCTACCACTATTGCTTAGGAGACTTGAGCTTTTTGGGTTTTGTTCACTGTGTCTCTGAGACATTGTCTATGAAATTTAAATTATTGGATGTTTGTAGAACTCCTTATAGAGTTGATTTTGTCTTCAAGCCCTAGACTCCATTGTGCTTTGACTAATTTTGAGAAAGAGAGGGGGGTTTAGTAAGATTCACTGAACATTTATCCACACCCATTGTGTGGGCACGCTACCTACATACAAATATTTCAAAAAGGGATCAAACAATATGTAGTTCTCCCACTTGATGTGCTTTGTGAAATAACGTGTATGAAGATGTAAAATGCTAAACTGGGTGTGCTTGAGGTATCTAGGGACTGGTTTAAGGATTTAAATAAGCTAGAAATGTTATTGAATGGCTGTATGTAGAGAATAGGTAAATATACTTTAGTAGTCTTTCTTGTATTCTTGCTTGCTTTGTGATATTTGCCAACCCTTTCCAAATGACCTTTGAATGGGCTTTTATAGGGATTTGTTAGTCATGGGTAGAATGTGCTCATATTAGGCTGACAAGAAGGAGGATAGGAACTGGAAATAAATGATCGTTTGGGCTTGAAATGTGATTAGACATGAGCACCAAAAATGGAATACCCTAGGGTCTGGCACTATAGTCCAAGTTGGGTGATATAGTCCTGAGTTGACGGGACCTAGGGGGATGGATCTATCATGGAAAGAGTAGTCTGGCTCAGCCAAGATCAAGTCTAGAAGGCTATGGATGACTAGGAATCAATGAAAAGATGCCTATGAAAGGGTCATGAAAGCAAGTAGGAGGAACCTATGGGATGGATGTCACTAATCACACTCAAGTTACCAATTTTTGTATTTTATATGACTATAATTTAATCAAGAAACACATGTCATAGTGAGGTCTCGATCCTTGCAAATTGTTGACCCATACAACCCTCTCACAAAAACTTGGGCATTAAATCATTCTCTTAAGTAAGTTTTAACTTACGTCAAATAGAATTCCATCAAGGGACAAATAATTTTGAATTGGTTGGCAGACTCTCCCTTGAAGGTCATTGATCTCTTTGACACTGATTAATTTATTACTTAGAAAATCTTCCTATCATTTCTTCTCCTTAGTATGACGATATCATTTATTAATTAAATGAACACACTTATCCTAAAGGGGAAAAATCTCAATAGAGATGGCATCTTCATGTTATCATTTCCAAGTATGTAATATTATACAAGGTCCTCTACTACAAGGCCTTTGATGACATGTTACTGAGATGTGTAAACCAAAATGAGTTAGAAAGAGTCCTTTTCCATTATCATTACGAGGTTTATGGTGGTCACTTTAGTGGCCATGTGAATGCTCACAAGATATATAGAATGGGATACTTTTGGCCCACTCTTAAACATGATGTCATAAAATATGTTAGGAAATGTAATAAGTTCCAACACTTCTCTCATGAGATAAACATTCCTCCTCAGGCTCTATAACCCATTGTTATGGCTTGGCCCTTTTCCACTTGAGGTTTATATTTGATAGGTAAGCTTTCCCTTGATTCTTTGGATGCTCACCACTTCATTATCACAACCATTGAATATTTCACTAAGTGGGTTTAAGCAATGCCTCTTACATCTATTATTTTTTCAATCATTGCCAAATTTATTTTATACCAAATCATTTGTTAATTTGGGGTTCCACAAATCATCATAACAGATAATGGATCCCCCTTAAGAAACCCTACAGAATGTGAAGTATGCAAAAATTATCCATATCACATCACATTACCTCTTTGTATTATCCACATGCTAATAGTTAGGTCGAAGCCACCAATAAAATCTTTAAGTTGATTTTGGTCAAAATAGTCAAAGATTCTAAATGAGATTGGCACTTCCAACTTTATCTAGCAACTTTAGGCCTATAGAATTAGCATTAAAACACCCACGGGGGAACTTCATATTCTCTGTGTTTAAATATGAAGTTGTTTTACCTATTGGGGTTGATATACCTAGTCTCCATGTTTCTCCCAAGGGCTTACTTGATCATGAGTAGTATAAGAATGCATGAATAGCTAAATTTTAGACTTTAGATAAATAAAGACTAGTTGTTGTGTAGAACCATGTTATATATGCAGATTACATGGGTAAATAATATAATAAAAATGTCCATGAACACCATATACATTTAGGAGACTTAGTCCTTCGGCTCAACAACTACATTGATAAGAAGAAAGGAGAAGGTTGGAAGTTCAGACGTAACTGGTTAGGCCCTTAACTAATGATTGAGTATTTCAATAACGGAGCCTATTACTTATGCACTTTTAAGGGCAATGAGTTTGGTTAATCTATGAAATCTTTTAATCTTAAACATTTCTATATTTAGTTCTTGACATTGTCGTGATTGCATTGCATTTTTCACAGTTTGTGTGTTCATTTGGATATCAAATGTTATGTTTGGGGATTATTTGGTTGTTAGTTTGCATAGTATGAAACCTCTAAAATGAAGCTTATCATCTCATTTAAATTTTCATATCACCCTATTGTACCACAAAAAACATTTTTCAAAATCAATGTTATATTAGTTCTTGCCCTAGTTCTTATGAGCAAAATACAACTATTTTTCCTATATCTTCTTGCAAAACTTAGAAAATGCTAGACCATATTCTAGTATAGAATTTTTTCCATGATAGGGTTCCATCTTATGGTTCCTTTTAAACTAGAATATTAGCATGCTTCAAAATAGGTAACTTTACCCACCTGACTTGGTCTTCAACAATGATCCCTTACATCTTACTAGTTGCACAAGGCCAAGATTTGGGGGTAAAGGCTTAGAAAGAAAAAATACACTCTTATCAAAAGCTCTAGTAACATCAAAACTAAATCCCATATCTCTCACCCTTATTAACCTTTGGTGATGAGCCCTCACATCTTATAGTTGCACGGGGTTGGCATTGGAGAGAGGTGCCCTTACTTATCTACATCTAGCCTTTGGTGATGAGCCCATGTGTCTTTCTAGTCACACGAGACTAAGTGTAGGGGTCATAAAGAAAAATAAAAGCTAAAATCAAAAGTAATATTAAACAAAAAAGTGTTCAAAGAAAAAAAATTTCAAAAATCTTGTGTCCATGCCTATGCTGAAAAAGGTAACTTTATCCCACTTACCAATTCTATCAGGGCTAGTTATCTCTAGATGAAGCCAACAAAGAAAGAATTTTTTAAGTCTAATATAGAAGTGTATTTCCTATTTACTCATAAGGATTACATCATCTTCATTTCTCCTATAAAGTTTTGATCGATGGTTTTCAATCTTTATCACCTCACACCTATCATATCTCCCTTTTCATTCCCTTGCTAAAAATTAGAAGTCATGTGTCATGTGTAGAGAAATAACTAGGTCATTACCTAAAAAATAGTTGTTAGTGTATGCATACTTTCATATATATTCACCATATTACATCATTCACATAGATCTTATTTTCACATATACAAGCATTATCCATAGAATTTCATCAAAAACAAAGAAATACATGGTATATTATCACATGCCTAGTCATGTAATGTGCATAAACTAAGAAGAAAACATGAAAATCAAAATCCCATAACATATAAATGATAAGTCATTGGAAGGTAAACTAATATATATATATATATATATATATGTATATATATATATGTATATATATATATATGTATATGTATATGTATATGTGTATATATATATATATATACATACACACACACACACATATATATACATATACATATATATATGTATATATGTATATATATATGTATATATATATCTGTATATATATATGTATATGTATATATATGTATATATACATATACATATATATATGTGTATATATATATATACATATATATATGTATATATATGTATATGTATATATACATATATATGTATATATATATATGTATATATATATGTATATGTATATATGTATATGTATATATATATATGTATGTATATATGTATATATATATGTATATGTATATATATATGTATATATATATATATATATATATGTATATATGTATATGTATATATATATATATATGTATATATATATATATATATATGTATATATATAAAATTGTAAATACCCTAGGTTTATGATAAGGTATATTACCTATGAATTTTTTTATAGTGGTTTTAACTACTTGGATAAATAGGTTAGTTGGTTTGACGGGCCTAGCTATTGTACATTACCCGATGATTGTTGCTTCACCCACCTACTATATTATCGGGTGGTTTTTTTATGTCTATTTAATAGGATTCTCATGTATTATTTAGTATGTTGGTTAAATGATTTCTTCATCTCTTTTGATAAATATAATATGATCTTAGAGCTTGCAGTGTCAGAAGCTTGGGAGGGAGCCTGTGGAGTGAGAGAGGACTGAGTTATTAGAGAGGAGCGTGAAGTGCCTGGTGGAGAGCCGTGAGAGGAAGAAAATTGATTTTATTTTTTTGTGACCATCTGGAAAACCAAAAAAATAGATAAAAGAAGGAGAATGTCTATTAAGACCAATACAGAGGGAGAGGAAGTCAAAGGAGAGGCTCTAAGGCCTATTATTTTCCCCCTTGCCCCCACATGTTGTACGACATTGCAAGGTGCCATAAGAGAAGCCAAAAATTTATTTGTTGACTATTTTTATTATTTCTTGTTGCTGTAAAATTAAATTAGTCAAGAGAAGCTTCCTGGATACGATGACATTCAATTTGGTTGAGAATTGCATCCATAATCAACCTCAAAAGTTTTGTAGGCAGGCCATTTCTTTGCAAATGCACAGGGGTTTTTCTATTGGTGGATTTATTTCATGCAAGTATTTATCATATGTTTTAATCCAAATAATCAGAAATAAGGTGCATTCATTTAAATTAAAAATTATAAAAATCAAATTCTTTTTTAAACTTTAGGAAAATTGATTTTTTCATAAATATTTGCCTAGAGGAACACAATTAATTATATTGGGAGCAAACCATAAAGCTAATTTGCTTGAAAATTTCACCATTTTCTGGGTTTTTTATTTGAATGTTGATGGAGAAGGAAAATTTGAAATCAGTATTGTAGATCTCCCGATTTAATTATTTTTGTCCATTTTTTGGTGTTTTTAAATATAGAAAGTTTAAAATTTCCTAAATGGTGTTGAGTTTTTTGCTAAAAATTGGATGAATAGTCAAGATTATGATTTGAGTCCTTGTGTAGGATTAATTTTGTGTAAAATCATTATATTTTTTTTGGTACATTCATTTTTTGGAAAAACTAGATCAAAATGGCTAGTTTACACCACCTGTTATTGCTAGATTCACAAAAATTAACAAGTAAGAATTAAAATTTATATAGTCATAAGGTTTTGATGATATGTGAATATAGGAATATTGATCAAATAGTGCTCAATAAAGAGCAAAAGCCTACCACTAATACTGATGACTATGATAACTGTCATTGAGAGGCTCATATGTTGTTAAAACTATCAGTAGTAGATAATCTAATCTTAGAGGTCAAAGATGTGATCAATGCATCAACCCTATAGAATAATCTTACTTCTAAATATCAGGATTCTAAAATTGGTAGGAGATTATATTTAAATAATTTATTATTTTCCACTAAGATGCAAGAAGGTGGCTCTATTTTTGAGGTTTTGATGTAGATCAAGGACATCAATGATCAGTTGAAGGTTGTGCATAAGCCTGTTGATGAGCAATATTTGATTGCTCTTGTTATGGAAAATATTCCATCTTCATTTGACTCATTTGTGGAGTCCTTGCACATGATTGCTGAGATGCAAACTTTGGACTTTGAAAATTTGTCCACTTTGTTATTGCAGAAGGAGAGGTGGCAAGAGCAAGGGGTTTTGTCTACATCTACTTCTATCGAGTGCATTCTTCATCAAGGGAAAGGATAAATAGTTTGGTAAATATTAAATTTCTTTTATATAACCTTCACAAGTAAGTGGTTCTAATAAGATATCTAAGTGGAAATGTTTTTATTGTGAGTAACCTAGCCACCTCTTTAAAGATTGTAGGAAAAGACAATAGGATATGGCTAACCCCAGAAAGAAATCTCATCATGCGAATATATCTGAAGGTGAAGGAGAGGAAACATCTCATGATTTTTCATTCATGGCCTCTATTGGTAATTCTATGGTGGATTGAGCTTGATACTTTAATTCAGGGGCATATCACTATTATACATGCCATAAGGACTGGTATGTGGATTTGGTTGAAAATAATAGTAGTAATGAATCTGTATCTTTGGGAGATGGTAGAGATTACTTTGTGAAAGGGTATGGTAATGTTAAAATCATTTTTAATGGTAATATCTGGTATACATTTTAGAATTTTAGGTATGTGCCTGATATGAACAAAAAACTACTTTCAATTAATGAGATTTCTATAAAATCTGATTTTGCTAAGTTTTAAAGACAATAATGTTTAGTCACTACCAAAGATAACAAGATTATTACAACTAGGATTGTTGAGAAAGGCTTGTATAAGCTCTTATATATACAAAGGGAAAAATAAATTACACTTACAATGGTTGATAACACAACCTCACTATGGCATGAAAGGTATGTGCATTTGAATTTCTAGTATTTGAATACATTGAACATGACTAAGATGGTTAAGGGGATTCCTTCTATTCAATATAGTCATCATGTATGTATTGGATGTTAGTTGGGGAAGAAAATTATACATTCATTTAATGTTGGTAAATCTTGGAGAGCTAAGTGAGTATTGGATCTAGTTCATGTGGATTTGTATGGTCTAATGTAGACACCTATTCCTACTGAAGCATGTTATTTTATGTTACTAGTTGATGATTTCTCTAGGAAAAAATGGGTTGCTACGCCCCTAACCTATTGCATGTATTAGGATAGGAATAGCCAAATTGTGGCTTAATTATCCCTCTTTGATGCTATATCACATTTATATATGCATTCATTTGGTTAGTAGGTCGGCCTATGGAGTAACCATGGCCTAGATAGACTATATATAGGAGGTAGTGGGTAATTATTTATCGTCATATTGTGAATTTTGCTCTTATTGAAGCTTGTGGAGGTTTCCCCCTCAAAGTGGCTTGTCTATTATCATATATTATGATATATTTCAGTCATATTTGGATCTATTTATTTTATTCTACTTTATTGTTTAAGTAATTTCATTACAAGTGGTATCAGAGCTATGATTTGGGCAATCTTGTGGGTGAAACCCTAATTTTCTAAATTTGGATATATCTAAAAAATGGTTATGAATTTATCTACAATGTTTTTACTAGAGGTGATAAATCATTAATTTAAGCTTCCATTAAAATTTCAGCTCATTTGGATCTCTTTTCCAAAATTTATCACCATTTTAGGTTTTTTCATAAGATTGCTCTATAGTGCACAATTCAAAGATTTTTTGTAAATTACTTACATTTTTGGAAATATTAGAAAAATTTGTCTAGGGTATGTTCTTCGTATGTTTTTATTTGAGGCTGAAATAAGTCCAAAATCACTTGGTCAAAGTTGGGTCAAAAGTGCCAATCAGGGTCGACATCGTAAAGCCCTTTTATGGCAGGTCCACAAACTCGGGGCCAAGGAAAGGGTGTTAAAACTCTAGGTAAAAATCATAAAAAGGAAGAGATGGAGTTAGAAGGAATATTTAATAGATCCTTTGTACCAGGGTTCTCTGACATAGATCACAAAGTGAGCCAATTTGACTATAGTGTGCAAGGCATTCAAAGTGAGGTGCAAGGCATACAATCTAATATGAAATCCATACAAGATAGTTTGGTAGCTACCATGATGGATTTGAAAAATAATCAGTCAAATAATTTAGCTATCACTATTTCACAACCCCACCAGGGTGGTTCTCCTAACCAGTCTACTTCAAATCCAACTACAGTGGCATAGAAGAACCTGTTACCAAAGGTGATATGCATAAATTTGATGGAAAAGATCCACTCAATTGGATAAAACAAATAGAGATTTTTTTAGATCTGCATCAGATCCCAAGTGGATAAAAGGTTACCATGGCATATTTGTATCTTGAACCTGATCAATTCATTTGGTATCGATGGTTGTGTGCTCAAAAGAAAAAGATGACTCTCAGTGTCACCTGGTCAATTTTTACAGAGGAGCTAAAATTACACTATGGCAATAGTGTGATAGAGAATTACTTAAGCCAACTGAAAAAATTATGATAGAATAGCTCTATTAAGGATTATATTTATCATTTTTAGAACCTATCCTTATGTGTGGAGACAATTTCTGAGGAGAACTTAAATGACCTATTTTTGGGTGGACTCAAGGACCACATTCAACATGAGGTATACATGTTTAATCCACTTAAGATTTCTAATTCTATTAGCATGGCATGTAGAGCTGAGAAAAAATTCATAGCCAACAATAATCAACCATTCACTCACTTCAAATATCATAACATATCGACACCAACATTTCATCCACCTACCAGATTGACCCCTCAGCAAATTGAAGAGAAGCGTGCAAAAGGATTATGTTTCAGCTGTGATAGCAAGTGGAACAAAGGACATAGATGTGCTGAGAAGAAGTTATTCTACATTGAGGGATCCAATGAAGATGAAGAAGAAGATGATGCCTCCAATGATGATGAGGAAGAGATAGAGAAGGTACCTGAAGATTCCCAACCTACAATCTCTTGTCATGCACTTGCAGGTATTAACACTCCACAAACATTGTTTTGGGAGTCCAATGGCTCACAACCTTGGGTACCATTAAGATGAACTTCCAGGAACTATTCATGTGCTTTCATTCTGAAGGTATGAAAATTGAACTACGTGGATTATAGACAAAATCTCCACAATTGATTAGTTCACATCAGATGACCAAGATGATAAAAAAGGGGGCAAAAGGAATTATTGCACAATTATGTTCCATAGAAGTTCAACCCACACATGCATATACACATCCTAATTTATAGATGATTCTTGATGACCACCCATCTATTTTTGGGGCCATGCCAAAAGGACTACCACCAAAAAGAGAACATGATCATGCCATTCAACTACTTCCAGGGAGTCAACCAACAAATATCAGACCATATAGATATCCATATGCACAGAAGAGTGAAATAAAAAAGATGGTCCATGAGATGATGGAGGTAGGGATCATCAAGCATAGCCAAAGTGCATATTCATCACTAGTGGTCATGGTTTAGAAGAAGGATTACACATGGAGGATGTGCCTAGATTATAGGGAACTCAACAAGTACACCATCAAAGATAAGTTTCCTATTCCAGTAATTGATGATTTACTTGATGAGTTGCATGGTGCTAATTATTTCACAAAATTGGATCTTTGTTCGGGGTACCATCAAATTAGAATCAAGGATGAAGATGTTCATAAAACTTCTTTTAGAATGCATGAGGGCCATTATGAGTTTTTGGTAATGCCCTTTGGTCTTATAAATGCACCATCTACTTTTTAGAGCTTGATGAACACTATTTTTAGGCCTTTTTTAAGGAAGTTTGTGCTGGTTTTCTTTGACAACATATTGATTTATAGTCAGACATGGGAACCACATCTGCAGTATGTAAAACAAGTGTTGATAGTTTTGGAGAAGCATCGGCTTTATGCAAAGCAATCCAAATGTTCTTCTGGAGTATAGGAGGTAGAGTACCTAGGTCACATTGTTTGCCATGAAGGTGTCAAAGTTGATCCCCAGAAGATCAAAGCCATGATGGACTGACCCATGCTAAAAAATCTTAAAAACCTCTAAGGGTTCCTAGGACTAATAGGTTACTACCAAAGATTTGTGAAAGGTTATGACAACATAGCGGCTCCACTCATTGCATTTCTAAATAAGGATGCCTTCCATTGTAATGATGCCACCACTCTAGTTTTGGCTACTCCAGACTTCTCAAAGACATTCACTATTGAATGTGATGCTTCTATATTTGGGTTGGGAGTAGTACTAATGCAGGAAGGAAGACCCATTGAATTTGAGAGTCATCAATTCAAAGGTAAGAATCTACAAAACACTGTTTATGAGAAAGAAATTATGGCTATTCTTCATGCAGCTAAATAATGGAGGCCCTATCTGATGGGTAGACACTTTAAGGTGAAAATGGATCATGATAGTCTCAAATAATTTTTGGAGTAAATATTATCATCTGAAAACAAAAAAAGTGGGGTTATGATTTTGAAATCATCTACAAGAAGGGTAAAGATAATGTAGTAGCAGATGCACTATCCAGATGGGATACATCCACAGAAGCATTACTTTGTGTAATGTCCATGTTGTAAGTAGATTGGGTGGATGAAGCCAGGTTAGAATGGGAGCAAGACAAGGATACACAGGGTTTGATTCAGAATCTCCAGCAAGGTACTTTAGCCTCTGACAAATTTGAATGGAAAGGTAATGTCCTATGGTATAAAGGTAGGTTATACTTGTTCAAAGATTCAGAGCTTAAGCATAAGATTCTTGTGGAGTTGCATGCATCTCCAATTGGGGGACACTCAGGGTTATTGAAAACTTATCACATAATTAAGAAATAATTCTTTTGGGAAGGACTCAAGGGATATGTACAAAATTTTGTGGTAGAATGCTTGATATACCAATAGAATAAAGGTGAGACAATTAAGACCTCGGGTCTGTTACAATTGTTAGCAATTCCTAGTCAAAGGTGGGAGGAGGTTTCCATGGATTTCATCATAAGGTTACCTTGTTTTGAAGGTAAGAATGTTATCTTGGTCATTATGCACAGGCTTACAAAATATGTCCATTTTTGTGCTCTCTCACACCCAATTTTAGCAAGTATAGTAGTAGCTATTTTTTTGGAGGCAATTCTAAAATTACATGGAACCCTAAAAATAATTGTAAGTGATCATGATCCTATTTTCACTTGTAATTTTTGGACTAAACTATTTTCCTATTTGGGTACTCAGATAGCTCATAGCTCATTTTACGACCCCCAATCTGATGGATAAATAGAAGTGGTCAACACATGTTTAGAGGGGTATCTCTATTGTTTTGTATCAAATAAACATGAACATTGGGTTAAATGGATACCACTTGTAGAATGGTGGTATAACACATATTTCCATACCTCTTCTAAAATGTCTCCATTTCTAGCACTATATGGTTACCATCCACCTTCCATCACTTCTCCATTAAAGGTGAAAATCAAGGTTCAAGATGTGGAGGATCACATTCAACATCAACAAGAGGTTTTGGCTAGTTTGAGAGAGAATTTGGCCTTAACACAAATCAAGATGAAGCAACAAGTAGATCAACACCATAGTGAGCAAAGTTTTGAGGTGGGTGACTAGGTATTTGTACATTTTTAGCCTTACAAGTAGATGTCCTTGAAGTAACAAAAAAGGACAACAAACTTGCTCCTAAGTATTATGACCCTTATCAAGTTTTGCAAAAAAATGGAAGTGTGGCTTACAAGCTTGAGTTACCTCATTCATCTCACATACACCCAGTATTTCATGTTTCTTATTTGAAAAAGGTCATTGGACAGAAAGTTTCAGCCCAGACAGAGCTCCCAAAACTAGATGAAGATGGATGAGTCATTTTGGAACTAGAGAAGATCCTCCAAACACGCACTAAGAGATTGAGAACCAGAGAGATTAGGGAATATCTAATCAAGTGGAATAACTTGAGCAGTGAAGATGCAACTTAGGAAGGTGAAGATTTTCTGCAACATCCAGAGTTGTTCAATGTTGAGGACAATGTTGGTTTGAAGGGGAAGGGCATGTTGTGCCCCTAACCTATCACATGTATTAGGATAGGAATATCTGACTTATGGCTTACTTATCCCTCTTTGATGCTATATCACATTTCTCTATGCATTCATTTGGTTAGTAGGTCAGCCTATGGAGTAGCCATGGCCTAGATAGACTATATATAGGAGGTAGTGGGTAATTGTTTATCATCATATTGTGAATTTTTCTCTTATTTAAACTTGTGGAGATTGCCCCCTCGAAGTGGCTTGTCTATTATCATATATTATGATATATTTCAGTCATATTTGGATCTATTTATGCTATTCTACTTTATTATTGAAGTAATTTCATTACATGGGTATACTTTCTAGTGAAGAAATTATTGGTTTTCTAACTTCACATCTTGGAAATATATGGTTTAAAAATAGGTGGGACAACCAGTGAAATCTCTTTGAATGGATAATGGGGGTAAGTTTAACTAAAAATAGTTTAGGGAATTTTGTGCCACTAAAGGCATACATAGATAATATACTACCCCTTACACTCTGCAACAAAATGGAGTTGTGGGAAGGAGGAATAGGATGGTGATGGATATAGCACATTGTATGGTTCAAATAAAAAATGGCCCATATAAATATTAGGCAAAAATAGTGAATAAAATAGTGTACATACTCAACATAAGTCCTACAAAATCATTGTAGAATATGTCTCCAGAGAAGGCTTGGTCAGGTCAAACTCTAGATGTAAGATATTTTAGAAGTTTTGGTTGTGTAGCTTTTGCAATTATTCCTAGTCAAAAGAGAAGAAACTTGGATGTGAAGAACACAACATACATGTTTGTTGGATAAAATGAGCATTCCAAGGCCTACATATTACTTGATGTTTCCACTAACAAAGTTGTTGTAAATAGAGATGTCATAGTAAATAAATAGACACCATACTTCACATCAACTAGTATAATTTAAGATATCGAGTCATTGTTTCCTTCTAATGATTCTATTATAAGTTGTGATGTGAAAGTTGAGCAAGATTCTAGTTCATCAATGGAATCAAAATTTAGAGAGGGAATTACTCAGGTCATTGTGAGGTTCCAATAGAACAACCATAGAATCCAAATTGGTCCTCTACCACAATAGATGCACTAAAGGAGGGAGACTTGACACAAGGTGTGGAAGGAAGAAGATTGAGATCATGAAAGCAGCTTGGTAATAACAGTGAACATGTTAAGTTTGCTTTAAAAATTTTAGTTTCATAATCACTTAAGCCTAATTATTTTTCATAGGATAAAGGGAAGCCTAAGTGGAAATCAACCATGCAATTAGAATATGATTCCTTGATGAAAAAAAAGACTTGGGAGATAACAGAGCTTGCACCAGGAAATAAATCCATTAGTTGTAAATGGATTTATAAGGTAAAGTGTAAGGTAGATGGTTCCTTGGACAAATATAAATCTAGACTTGTTGAAAAAGGTAATGCACAAGAGGAAGGGGTTGACTGTGAGGAGACTTTTGCTCTTACTACTAAGATGGTAACTTTTCATTTGATTGTTGCTATTGATGCTTAGTTTGGATGGAAGGTGCATCGAATGGATGTTAAGAGTGCCTTTTTGAATGGTGATCTATAGGAGGAGGTCTACATGTCACAACAATAGCGGTTTCAAGTACTTGGTAAGGAACATCTTGTTTGTAGGTTGATTAAGTCCTTGTATAGGCTTAAGAAGGATCCTCGACAATGGTATATGAAAATAGATTCTTACCTTAGGGAGTCTAGTTTTAAAAGGTGTAATTCTGAACCAAATATCTTTGTAAAGGTGTTTGGTGATGATATCTTGATTCTCATTATATATGTTGATGATATAGGCATAAACGGGAGTACTGCTAGTCTCATTCAATAGATGAAAGCTGATATTTGTTATACTTTTGACATGACAGACTTAGGACTACTGAAATACTATTTAGGTGGTGTAGAGTTTTGGCAAGGTAATTGTGTTATATTCATGTCACAAAATAAGTATGCCAAATAATTGCTTGAAATGTTTAGAATGATGGATTGTAATCAAACTCAAACACCTATGAAAGTTGGAGTTAAACTTTCATTAGACACTACTTCACCACTGATCACTGAAACAATGCATTGGCCATTAGTGGGTAGTCTCAAATATCTCACTACTACTAGACCAAATATTTATTTTACATTAATTTTTTTGTCTTGCTTCATGTTTAAACCATAGAAAGTAAATTAGTTAGTTACAAAATAGGTATTAATATATGTCAAATGTACTCTTGACTTTGGCATATTGTATAAGAAGTCTGTAGATTTTGAGCTTTCAAGATATTTTGGTATTGATTGGATAGGATCAATAGATTCAAAAAA
The DNA here is from genome assembly GCA_037957365.1 of Torreya grandis. NCBI lineage: Eukaryota > Viridiplantae > Streptophyta > Pinopsida > Cupressales > Taxaceae > Torreya > Torreya grandis. The sequence goes on along the minus strand of JARHVA010001024.1, from coordinate 2,463,105 downwards.
ATCTACAATAGGCTATGTATTCACTCTTAGTTTAGGAGTTTTCTCATGGCAGAGCAAACTTCAAACTACAGTGGCATTATCTTCCACAGAAGTAGAGTATAAATCTATGGTTAGTGCAGGTTGTGAAACTATGTGGATAAAAAAAAACTTGAAGGATCTTTAGTTTGAGTCATCAAAGTCTACTCTAATTTTATGTGACAACCAGAGTGTTCTAAAGATGGTGAAGAATCCAGTATTCCATGCTAGGACCAAACACATTGAGGTTAACCATCATTACATCCAATAGTTGGTTACAAATGAAGACATCAGTCTCTTCTACTGGCCCACTATAGAGAAATTGGCTGATATAATGGCCAAACCACTTGGTTTAGACAAGTTCATAAAATTCAGGGATAAACTTGGTCTTGTTTCTGGTTTAGTCATTAAGGGAGGGTGTTAGCATATTATTGTAAATACCTTAGGTTTATGAATAAGGTATATTACCTATGCATTTGGTTATATTATTTTTAACCACTTGGGTAAATAAGTTGGTTTGATGGGCCTAGCTATTGTACGCTACCCGATGATTATTGTTTCACCCACCTCTTATATTCTTGGGTGGTTATTTTGTGCCTATTTAATAGGCTCCTCATATATTTCTCAGTACACTGGTTAATTAATATCTTCATCTCTTTTTCTAAATCTAATATATATATATATATATATATATATATATATATCATAATAGTTTCAATTTTGTACAACATATGTCTCCAATATAATCACCTCCATAGAAGGAAAATGTGTCTTTAAATCTAAAAAATTAAAAATAAAAGTGTACAATATGTGGTGGTAGGTAAAATAACTCAAGATCCCAACCTCCTCCTCTAAGAGGGTCATGATGTAGAAGAGTGATGAGGGTTGTGGCTCCTATGTCACCTTCTTTTATAACTACCATAGGAAATTATCTCTCTATCTTGAGGGATCCTATCTCTCCTCCCATTGGAACCTTTATACAAGGTTTTGACTCATGTCCATTACCTATAAGAATCCCTACCTCTGCTAGATACCATCATGTCCATAGGGCCTCTACTCTTTTGGCTCTCACCAAAATAGTGTTTTTCTCCACCCTCAACCTAGTTAGTGTCATAGACACTTAGTAGGCCAAAGCGAAGACATTAATGTGATGAGCTATCCCAATAGGAAATCCGAGATCCACTAGTAGCTCATCTCTGGGCATATCCATGCCCAACTAGAAACTAATTATCAAGGTGCCCCTGATCATGGTCCTCCATCTAGTTGAGGTATCTACAATCACAAAATAGAATAATTAATGTCAGATATAGTTATGCAAAAATCAAAATAATAAATCAACTAGGTAATCAAGCTTAAAAGTGAAGTATCAAGTAATAAGTTAAAATACACAAATTAATAGTTTACCTAGGTCACCCTCCTACCAATCTAGATTGAATTCATAGTTAGAAGCTTCCTCCTCATCCACATCAAGGTCCTCATCTAATTCAATATACTATGAACCCTTGCCATATCCTCTTGCCTGCTATTCTTGCTGTGCTAGATCCTACTCATTAGGGTCTTGTTGCAGTGGTGGTGGTGGTGGAGCTTCTTAGTACTGCCTTATTAGGGCCTATCCCCTCTATGTAACTCCTACCTGAATCGCTAGAGTAATAGTCACCCCTCATATAAGTGGGTGCCACATTAGTCATCCTAATCTCCCTTCCCATGCCTCTTGCACACCTCTATATATAATTTTTGCTATAGACACTTAATTTTCCTCACTTTCATGTCAAAATTTTATATGGAAATGATTTTTACAATAACACAAAAAAATATCATTTTAATTCAAATTGATTGCATAATTTACTGGACACATTCCAAATCACTTTGGTGTATCCTTGATTGAGGCAATACACTATTTTGTATCATTTATTTATGCTACAACATCCCAAATCATTTCCATGACTTATAAATTTTATTCTAAGGTCAATTAAATGAAATATAGATTTGACAAATGACATTATAAATGTCACCTTTCTTCTAATTATTGATTAATTTCTAATTAATTAATCTATTTATTTTCTTACAATTATTAATTAATTAATCTATTTCTTCTTATAATAAAATAGGTTCAAATATTTTGGAATTATATATTTGATATTATCACTAGGCAAAGTGTGCAAGTTAAAAATATTTTAACTCTCACTTGCACACTCACTTTCATAGCATGTAAAATTCATTTACACATTGTAAGCCATAATCAATGCAAACTCTTGCATTCTCAATCAAGGAGACGTGAGGGCTCATTCTCAATATTTCATCTCAATCAATATGACTGGTTCTCATTATTTTGATCAATTTATAAATACAAGTATCATCTTCCATGCCAAAGGCTCACAAATCTTAACTGATAAATTTCCCTAAGCTTATTATTCTTTTAATTTCTAATTGCTTAATCAATTTATTCATAGAACAAGGAGAAGTGTCACCTATTTTGAATATAACGACATTGTTGAAAACTCTTTAGCTCTATAATCTGGGCCTATCTCACTTACAATCCAGCTTGGAAGGTAAATCCATTTGAAAGGTATAGTAGTTGTATCATACTTTATTTATTTATTTATGTTTTTTAGACCTTGCCCAATCACAAGGATCGAGCTTGAGATGCATGATTGTTAATTTGTTTTGATTTTATATCTCTAACAATGATCATACTTCTCTCCAATTCTTAATCTACATAATGGCACACTCGGTGGGACTTGCACCTCACTTTATTCTATCAAGTATCCTATTGTTCTTATTATTCCTCTAATTGGGGGTTTGAACTTAATTTACCTCCTCTTCTTCTAAGTGTTTCCATTCTATTACTCTTCAAGATTAAAATCAAATTAGTTATAATTCCATTTTAGTAAATTCATCATAGAAGATTGAGATTGTTGTTTCGGTTAAAGTAATTGACAAGTTCTCTGTATTTTCTATTTTTCTATAGAATCCTATTTTTATTTTGAAAATACGTTTGTGGTTTTCTTGGAATTAAAATTTTAACATTTTTGGTAATTTTAGTATAGAAGGCTATTATAGTATTTTATGTTATGTTATTTATTTTTATTTTTATACAAAAACCTATTTTTATTTTTCAAATTAGTATACAAATTTTTGACAATTTGCATTTTATTTTTTATAGGTTTCCATTCATTAACATTATTTCTTACGAGTTTTTTGGTTTATATTCTAGGTCTTTTTGGTGTAGGTTTCACTTTCTGAAGACATTCCAAACCACACTACTAATCCATTAAATATATATTTAAACATGTCAAAGATCACTGATAAACTAATTATTTTCCTAGAGGTTTTGTTGTCAAAGAATGTGGTGATCAATTGAAAACAAACATTATTTTCTCACATTTCTTTTAGTGTTTTAAATTGAATTCATGCTTTGATTTGGTGAATTCAAACACTCTTTCATTTATGTTCTTTTACTTTGGTTCTTTGCTTGTTGTTTGTGTATCTTTATGCAGTATCCAACACGTGTATGCTTTCCCATTGTTTGGGTGATCCATAAACATGAAGGTAACCACCTATTTTCATCCTGAAAAACTCACCAAAGTATGTTCTCTACTTTCCCCTAGTGGGATTCCTACGAATCAAACATGGTGATACATTTCCATTTTTTATCACCTTCTTATGGGTCTTTAGGGCATAATGACTAGATTTTCATTACCCAACATTCATACCAAACCCCATTTATCCAATGGGGTATACAAATTTAGGAGTGTACTGTAGTAAATGGCTAAGTAGTTATATTTTAGAAACATTATGACATGAGGAGCTTAACACACTCTATTACCCAGGGTTGCTTGTAGTCCCTCAAAAAATTGAATAATATGGTAGCATGATCATTGATAAGTGACGGTTGGAATGGTCATGAAGGGACTATACCCTTCCATGAATAGCTCAATTTTGGATTTATTCATTGACAAATTTTGAGTACACGTACTAAGAGGTATATCAAGACCATTAGATAATCCATTGTAAAATCTTTGCATAGGACCTATTGGCCGTAAAACCTTCATTGATGTAGGAATGTATTATAGGGAAAGTGCCCAAAGATTACCTATCACCAATGAACTAAGAGAGAGGGTGGGTCTTTCACCTGCATTTAAATTTATTTAGTTAATCATTAAACCTTTCCTCTCATAACAAGTCAACTGATAGGTCAATAATTATGATGAAAACCCATTATATCACTAATTATAGGGTTGTTATATGTGGTTCTTGACTATATATTGTGTTGTAATTATCTTATTTGAAACCTTTCACAAACAAATAAAAGTCTGCAAAGTCATACCAAGTCTAAACTGCATCAATATTTACCTATGTAAAGTGGTGTTATGATACTCAATTTTTGGGTCAAATAAATCCATTCATAAGTGTTATCCTATTCATTTGAAATGAGTTTTATCTAATTTGCATTGTTACACTACCCATTTCTAATTAGACAAAATCCAATTCCAAAATAGTTTCAAAATAATATCGATTTCAAACTCCAATTTGAAAATTCGAAACAAAATTTTAGAATTTCAAAAACCCAATTCCAAATCCTAATTAAAATTGAAACCCAATTAAAATTAAATATAAGTTGAAATCAAATCATAATCTAATTTCTTAATTTCAAACATCCAAATCAGGTTTGATTGAAAACTAAGCATTCAAATAAGGCAATTCTAAGATCAATTCAATTCAAACATTGCAAACATTCCAAAATCAAACAAGTTAAGATTAAATACACATTAAAAATACCTTTTAAGATTAAAACATTGAATACTTTCATTTTTTTGGGAAGAAAACACTTAAAAGTGATTGGCATCTTGAGACTTGAAAAGAAATTTGATTTGCATACCTTTGACACTTTACACTAACAAACTTAGTTGAAATTATTTTACTTTGATATTGTCACATTTACAAAAGTAAAAAAAATAATTATATTTTTAAATAAATCCTATTCCAAATAATCAACTTCAAAATCAAGATCAATTCTCAAAAATTGAATCTTATACTAAGGCAAAAACCATTGATTTAAACATGCTAAGATTCACAGGTAGCGGGGCTTCTTATAACCCCATGTATGATGACAATAAATGGACTTATAATACAAATTATGATAACTCTAAGGGGGAGATACATCAAATTGATTATATAATTGTGCCATTTGAAACAATTGATAGTAGGATCCCATTTGAAGGCAATATCTTCGACAAAAAAAAAACCTTGCTAAATTGTTGGAGTGTGGACCTAGATTCCCACTCAGTTATCCAATTGATAAATTACATAGATTTGTATATATTGAAGAGATGCCTCCTAAGTAATCTTATATTCAAATCCAAATTCTTGTATAAAATGGTCCAAATCATGTTCTTCTAATGTTGAACAAAGGGAAAGGTCAACTTGTTGACCCATCCTTGCCAAACCAAGCTATTGTTTCCCAAGTTCAACAAGCTAATAAAGTATTAGCTACCTTATCCAAATCCCTAGTTGCTATATATTTTATAAATACCATGCATGTGCAGAAAAATATATCACAAGTTGAACAACCACAATAGGAAACATTGAATAATCCTATATTAGGAGTGGATCCTTTGAATAATACCACATCCAACATTGATCTATTGGTTAATCCTGATTTAAATCCTCCAATGAATTCATCTCAATAGTTTATTGATAATACACAATAGTTTTTTCCTAATCCAAACCAAGTTCTTCCATTAAAATCCCAATTAAATACTCCAAATACCCAACAAGTCCCTGTTAATCCATAATGATAAGTTGTAGATAACCACCCCAATAAGTGGTGAATAATACTTAATAACAAGCTTCTTCCAACCAGTAACAAGTCATAAATACCCCTCCTATTATTCATACAATGGTAGCTAATCTAGTTGAAAATACTCTACCTCAATAAGTTGTGAATCATTCTCAGCAAATTCCAATTCACATGTAACAAATCCTTGCTCATTCATACTAGGTCCCTATTTATTCTCAATAGGTTCCATTTCATTCCCAACAAATCATTCCTCCTTAGAGACAAAGATTTATTACAAATACAAACCACATTCCTAATCAACATGTTAATTCTTATCAACACATACCACAACAAAAATATAGCCCATATCAAAGGGTATACATTCTTGGATGTACCACGAATAGGGTGCCTAATAATTCATATCCCATGCCGAATCAACCATTGTATTTTCATCAAGCTAATCCACATTTTAATACCCAATAAAAAAAATCCTACTACATCCAAAATACTCCACTCTCCAAGAGTGGTAAGTAATAAAGGAGGTTATTCAAGGGTTATAAATAGGAAAACTAACCATGAGATTCAAACTGGGTGAAGCATGTTCATATCCCTTTGATATGAGTTACCTGCAGATACCTTTCTCTTATCATTTTGGGATGCCTAAATTTGATATATACAAAGGAAAGGGTGATCCAAGATAACACCTAAAAGAGTTCATTATTTTCCAAAAGATAACATATGATAATGTGTACTTGCTTTGTGTGTTTACCCACAGTTTGGCTAGACAAGATTTAGAGTGGTTCATGCACCTTCCAAAGGGATCAATAAGCACTTTTGATGAGTAATTAGAAAAAATTGTGAGGCATTTCTCTTATAATTTGGAACACAAGTTGAACATGTTGACTTGTGCAATGTCAAACAATGAGGTGGCAAAAGTTACTCTACCTATTTACAATGTTGGCATGTGTTAGCCAACCGATTTACACATAATATTCTCAATGAAAAATTGGCAAGTATTTTCACTTCCAACTTACAAGCGGATGTGGCTCATAATATCAGTCTTCATTGTGAAAATACTTTTGAAAAAAATATTGATAAAGGAGTATAAATTGAAAAATCCCTCATCAAATAAAGTACAATTAAACTTTATTCTCAGAATAAGGTACAAACACAAGCTCTAGCATAATCTCAAACTAGCACCTCTAAAATTCCAAGGAACTTCAACCAAAATAAAAATGGAGTTACAAAATCTAGACAAGTACAAATAGTGTAAACACCACCTGTCTACGATACTCCTCATACACAAATTATTACATTACAAAGGCCACCTCCTCAAATGAATCGATATGGATGAATACATTTCATTGACTTTGGGGAGTGTCTTGATGCATTGTTTTGTAAATTAATGGTAGGCAACATGATTATTTACCTAATTTTGAAATCATTTTTGAAAGGTCATCTTAAACCCACATGGTGTAGGGATAATGAGTATTGTGGTTACCATTGGGCCAAATTCCATTCACTTCACCATTGTGTTCAACTGAGACATTTCATATAATACCTATTAAATAATGATGAGATTACACTTGATGATGGTGTGTCAACATCCAATCAAAATTTGGGAATTTATCAAAACTCATTTCCACAACATACCAATTTGAATAAACATAAACCATAATAAAATTAGAATCAAAACTATAACCAACCAAAAAATTGAAATGAAGGTTAAGATACCCATTCCAATCAAATTGGTTATAATAAAAGAGTTGTAGCTAGGATCAACGAATCAACCAATACACGTGATGGAGTGATCTCATGAGTCGAGCAAGTGCACATCATAATGAAGCTAATAATACATGAAATTATGTATAAAAGAATATTGTAAAGGAATGAGAGCAAATAATGAAATAATCTATATCATCCTAAATTGCTTATACAAAGGGATGAAGTTCACAGGTCTCACAACTCTCAAATTTATTGCAGCTCACAACTAAGTAACTCAAACAATCCATAATATATTGCATTAGACTGCCTTAACTACCTTAGTTTTTAAATATGAAGGGAGAGAGGTGCATATATAGGTTGGAGAGGTAAAGATACCACACATTCTAGTGAATGTGAGACTAATCTTCCCAGGTATCCCAAATAACCTCTAGAGCCCTAAGCAAACTAATACAACCATGTAGGCAAAACCCAGTTGGAAAAAAGTCTACACCAACACCCCCCTCCCCCCCATAAGCACAACTTAGGTGGTGATGATACAAAAAATGGGTCTAGGCATTGAGGCCTGATAAGGTACCCATGTACAAAGCAATCTCTCATAAAGTATAGAAAAGGAAAAAACCCATAGGAAAAACTCCCCCCAAAAGAGAGAAATGAAGAAGAGAAGACTAAAAGACCCCCAAAATGATGATGCTAAATCAATTATTAATCTAATTACAGCTTGAAAGATGATGAAGGTCAATGACAAGATCCTTTTCTTGAAGACTGTATAAGCTCCATCCACAATGAACAATGTTTCTTCCCTTTGGCAAAGGAAGAACCCAATATCTGTACTAAAAGTCTGCCCATTCCACAATGGAAGATGAAGGTAGCAGTATGAAGATCTTTAAATGTGGTCTAAATCATATATGTGGCATAGGTTTGGCAAGAATGTGTGAAGAATATGAAGTAATACCACTAAAGTGAACCAATTATAAGAATGACATGAAACATTCACTGAAAGAATGTCCATGTGAAGAGTGGAACATGACTCAACAATTGAAGAAAGAAAGTCCATATGAAGCGATGAGTTGTTGATGCTCACAATAGGTGTAATCATACTGTAAATAGTGGATTCTTCCAAAGTACAAGGTTGTGAAGGCTCTAGAAGAGCAATAATCGGTACATAAATGGAAATAGAATCTATAATAAGATAATTGAGGTCTGGAAAAATCTCATCTTATAGTGGGGGATCTATAGAAGGAATAAAACTATCCACCATGGATATATCATCACAAGAAATAAAATAAGGAGGTGAGAGTACAATTATCTTTGAAGAGATGATAGGTAGTGGAGGAGGTAGTGTGATGTAAGTCTCAGCTGGATCTCCAAAAAGACCCTATAGTATGCTCTAAATAGTGCATGGACACTCTATGTGTTCCACATGGAAATGAAGATCCATGGAAACATGTAGTAACATAGTGGAAAAAACCTTGTCATAAGTATTCACCCACTTATCAAACTGAATAGGATTAGTGGGTGGAAGAATCTATCCATATAGAAATGGAATACGATTCTTGCATGTTAGTAAGTGTTCCATATAAGCAAGCTACAAAGCATAATTATCTTTCCTAAAAAGGATCACTAGAGATGAAATAACTCTCCTCATCTATAATAGTAATAGTGCACGCTCTGGAGATGGATTTTAGATTGCATCAAACATGAGTCCAATCAAGTGAGAGAAATTGGTGCACAAGTGAGAATGCAAACTCAAATAGATGTCAAGCTCTATTGACAATGTGTCAATGAATATAAGAGAAATATATGAAAATAGTAACTAAATGGGCATAGGTAACAATTATGAAAACTGAATGTGTGCACGAGAGAATGTAGGGCTTACAAAAATCTCCCTAAGACAATCAACAGGTAGCCCCCCCAAATTTTGGCACTTTATAAAGTAGTGTGTTTTATAAGGAAAATTGGCCTAATGCATGGGAAATAAAAAATAAACACTTTTTCAAAAGATGGTTCTCAATTTTGAGTTACCCTTTGTAAGATATGAACAATATAATTTCTCGTAAATAGGCATATTGACTAAAAACTTACATTTGAAACTTAAGAAAAGCACCCTTTGATGAGGTAAAATATGCCTTCCAACCATTCATTGGAACTGGCATGAAACTATGGTCTTCCTTACGTCAATAAAAGTCAAAAAACACCTAACCTAGTCACCTCTATGTGTAATTTTCTGAAAAATCCTCTTTAGAAGGTGTTTTAATTAAAAATTAAAAAGCTATTTAAATAAAATTAAAAAAATGCTTTTATTTATAATTATTTTATGGTTTTTGACTTAGAAAAGAGAAAGGTAAGGATAGTACGATGTTGCCATGGAGGAATAAAGTTGGTTGTATACACATAGATCTTTAATCCAGATCAGAAAAAACATAGAAAAAATGTTATTTGGTCTTTTCTCTATTATAGATCTGGGCTTTTCTCTATCAATGCCAATGCTAAAAATAATGAGAGAGGGTAGATCTTAAAAAAGGAAAGATGCTAACCTATCCTTCAATGTAGATCTACCACATAATTTCAATGCCTTCTCCACCCTCCAATGCAATACTGCTACTCTTCCAATGCCAACAAATGGTTTCTGCCTTCCTCCTACATAGTAACCTCTTCTTTACAGATCTGGTATATAATCCAACGCTATTGAATAAATCAGAAACACCATATATCTTGGAGAATGATGCCAAAATGATTATACAAAGTCACCACTTTTGCATGTACAAATATAGAAAATCAAAAGTATGCCATCATCGTACACATCATGTACAGGGAGTGGAGGGCTAAGGTGGATGGTGAAGGATGTCAACAACAATGGAGGCTATGGGTATTTTTAACTACAAGAACTAGGCCAAAAGATAACAATATGGTGGTGGATCAACACTGGTAGAGCTATAAACTGTTGCCTCCTACTATGGTGACCTCATGCTGTAGTTTTCTCAATAGCCCATGCAGATCAACCTTTGCCACGACTGTCAAAGAACTTATCCACATCATTGCAATCTTCCTCTATTTTAACAAGCTTGGATGAGATAATTAGGATTAAAACATACCGTAAAGATCAAAATGAAGGTCATGTGAGGTCTTGATATCATGAACATGACGTAGGAGGCAATAAAACTCAAGAATACCATTCTACTTACTAGGAATCCACCTAAAATATCTTCAAACACAAGCAGGCCAAATGGCAAGTGGATATTTGAACAAAGTGCATCCATCAATAATCTCATACTTTCTCAAAATGCTCTGGTTAAAAAGCATCATATGCAGGCTACAACTCTTGTAAAGGGCAAGTATGCACACCGTAATGGCTTCACACATAATGTTAAAGCACTTGTAGGTCTGAGATGAGCTGTTGACTATGTATATGATGCATTCCAAGGTACCACCTATAGATAAACCTCCAAACCAATACAAGTAAGAGAGAATCTAGCTTGAAACTAAAATAAAAGAACCTTACAATTTTTTTCTCAAGGTTTTTGAGATTTCAAAAAACTACCCCAGAAATTTTTATAAACCCTCTAAAAAATTGCCCCACAAATATGCAAATAAACTCTAGATTTCAAAATAAATCTTGAAACATAAAAAATCATATAATTATGAACACAAATTGATGCTTTGATACCATAAAAGAGTTAAATCCAGGATCATTGGGTCAATGAATGCACATGATGGAGTGATCTCACGAGTCGAGCAAGTGCACATCATAATGAAGCTGCTAGTAAATGAAATCATGCATAGAAGAATATTGTAAAGGAATGAGAGCAAATAATGAAATACTCTATATCATCCTAAATTACTTATAGAAAGGGATGAAGTTCATAGATATCATAGCTCTCAAATCTGTCATAGCTCATAACTAAGTAGCTCAAACAATCCATAGTATATCACATTAGACTGACTTAACTACCTTACTTGCATTTAAATATTAAGGGAGAGAGGTGTATATATATAGGTTAGAGAGGGAAAGATACCACACATTCTAGTTAACATGGGACTAATCTTCCCAAGTAACCCAAATGACCTTTAGAGCCCTAAACAAGCTAATACAACCGTGTAGGCAAAACCTAGTGGGAAAAAAGCCTACACCAACATATAATAATGTACCTTATGACTATAAAAATGTTGTAGGTCACATTATGGGTAATGATTTAACAAATATCAAAGTTAATCCTTGACCTTCTTCCAAAAATACCCAACATGACCCACCATTTATTCTAGGACCTCCCCTATCTCTTCTAGTAACCCTTCTCAGACTCAAATTAGGTTTGATGTTCATCGATGTCCTAGGGTTGCCATTTTAGGTCATAATTCTCGTTCTTCTAATTTTAATAATCATCCTCAACTGAGATTATGTAGTCATAAATCAATGTCTTAGGGTTACTATTTAAATTCCTCTACCTTCTTCTACCAATAATCCCATCCCAGGGCCTTTGCCTCAAAAATCCAAGCCAATTGCTTCTAATATTGAGAAACCTTATGATCTTGTTAAATAATTAACAAAAACACTTGTGCATATTTCTATCTTAATACTCTTATGTACATTAGACATCCACAAAAACATACTAAATAAGCTTTTGAGCCAATATAAGGTTCCAAATAGCATAGTCCTAACAAATTTCAAGCACTTATGGGTCATTTAGCCCCAAGTCAATATATAATCTTTGACCAAACTGATATGTCATCCCTTGATCCTCATCACAACAATCCTTTATACATTAAAGTAATCATTTCTTACCATAAGATCAAGAGAGTCCTTATAGACAGTGGTTTGAGTTTGAACATTACATCCCTGAAGCTGATAAAGTACTTGGGCTACACTACAATATATCTCTAACCAAACATAATCGCTATTAGGGTATATGACAATGAAGAGAGAGAGTCTACAAGAACCATTTATTTACCTATAATTATTGGGTCTATCATTGACAATAAACTTTACCATGTAATTGACCTAAATATGTCATATAATTTTATCCTTGGGCAACCTTAGATCCATGAAGTCAATGTAGTTCCATCTACCTTACATCAATGCCTAAAATTCCCCCATTTTGGAATAGAGGTTACTGTTCCTGGCAATTTATAGCCATACCAATATTGTAAACACCTCAAGGCTTAATATTAGAGTTATAATTATCATCTAGATATATTACATACCATAAAAAAGGGCAAATAAATAGCTCTTAAATCCCATAATTCCAATTATGTTGACTTGAGCACTCTTGCATCAACTTCTTTTGATTCACCTCCCTAAATTTGTTCTCATTTTACCATTTAGGATAAGGTTCATGAAGAATATCAGATTGGCAATGCTTTTCATGTAGACAAGTTACCCGAATCTCCCAAATGACTATATAGGCTCAAGATTGAATCACACAAAAAGCTTTCCCCAGCCCCAAAGGATGTCATCTATTTGTCAAAGGCAAATCAACAAGTCAAAGATAGAAGGCTGATGATAATTCATGGTTATATAATGATGACTTTGCTTCCTATTATTAGAATGCCAAGTATATCATTCTAAGTTGAATCATGGATAATAAAAATTATAAAGTCAAAGGCTTGGGGTAAAACAATAAGGAGTCCTTGAGCCTGTATCAACTACCAAACACAAAGGTACTCAAGCTATTAGATATCAACTGCCTAGGGTGACCCCTTCAATCTCGAGAGTGACATAACTTTGGTGCCTAATGATGATGATGCCAAAAATGATATAGAGTCCTATTACACATTTATGATGAGTTAGTTGATACCAATCTATTCAATCCCATTACCATTTGCACTATTTCCTTGCATACCTATAATTATCCTCTTTTCCTCCATCATCCTCAGTTAATTGATTGGGACCAAAAAGATTCTAATATAGCATTGGATGAATTTTGAAATGAATATGCACTTTTAAAGTTATTGGGTTTTAAAGATGAAATTTCAATTAGAGATCACAATCAAAGTTTTACCATTACATTAGACCATGCCAACTAATTTAAGGAGTAGGCAAAATTCTTTAGTCACAATAAAAATAAAAATGAAACATTGAGGTCCTTAAGTGAAAACCTCTCTGAGGCACTTTTAGACTAGAGAAATTGTAAAAAAGAAGTCAAATCCATTAGTAAAAACCTATTTTAGGCACCCTTAGATGGGGAAATTCACTGTCCTTCACAAGAAGCACAAGGTTCCATAAGTCCACACTTGTCACTTGGAGCAGAAATCAATCCTGATGATCATGAAACATTTGATAAAATTATCCTAACAAATCCATGGATAGTTGCTAAATGGCCATTACCAAACATGAATGATTCTGATTCTTATTTCTTGGGTGAACTTGATGGATCAAATTCTAATAGAGAAGATCATCTCACCTCACTTCTAACTATTCTATATGATGGATCCACACTTATTGTGAAGGGCACAACAAAATCCAAAATTGGCATGATAAATAATCCAAAATGGATTAAGTTGGGTGCATCCCTTACTACATAAGAACGTGAGCTCCTTATTGATATTATTCAAGAGTTCACTAATATATTCATGTGGTATTACTTAGATATGCCAAGTTTAGATCCCTCTTTCGTTGTACACTAATTTTTTATACACACAGATGCTAAACCAATCAAACAAAAAATACATCTATAAATTACCATACATGTGAAAAAGGAGTTAGAAAAATTACTAGAAGTAAGTTTTATTTGGCCAATCAACTATTCATAAAGGATATCTAACATAGTCCTAGCCAACAAAAAGCTGGTTAGAATATGAGTGTGTACAAATGTTAGAGATATTAATAAAACATGCCCATAGGATGATTTTCATTTTCCAAACACTGATATGATTGTAGATTCCACAACAAGATATTAGATGTTGTCCCTTACATATGGCTTCTTAGGTTATAATAAGATCAAGATAGCATCTAAAGACCAACACAAGATAACATTCACCACTTCATGAGGAAATTTTGTTATCAAGTGATGCCATTTGGCCTTAAAATTACTAGTGCTACATATTGACATGCCATGACTGTCATTTTCCATGACATGATGCATGGCATCATCAAAGATTATGTTGGATGATATTATAGGAAAATATAAGACTAGATTAGACCATCTAATAACTATAAAGAGGATATTTGATAGGATTCATGAATACAAAGTCCACCATAACCCCAATAAATGTGACTTTGGAGTCACATCAGGCAAATTATTAGGCTCCGTTATTTCCTACAGAGGCATTGAAGTTGATCTAGCTAAGGTTAAGGGCAATATGGAACTACCTCCTCCTTCCAATCTAAAGCAAATCTATAGTTTTTAGGGTAAAATCTAGTCTATTCGGAGTTTCATTTCTCAACTTATCAAAAAATGCCATCCTTTAACCCACTTATTGAAGAAGGGCACCACTTTTTTGTGAAATGTTGACTGCCAAGGAACATTTTTAAAATTAAAGGAGTATTTGTCCAATCCCCTAATATTATCTCCTTATATTGTTAGAGAGTTTTTAGTGATGTCATGGAGGTGTCCTTGTGAGTGGATGAAGTGCTTTGATAGCCTAAGTAACAATGACAAAGTGTGTAATGTGGTTGTCTTAGGGTGCTTAAAGGAGGTTTGGTCGATCTTCAGTCTTGGCATGATTAGAGATGTTCAAGGATGAGTATGGTGTTTGGATCATGTGCAAGAGGTCCCTAATATGTTATCTATGCTTTGAGAGCTTGTGTGCATAAGTGTAATTCATCTAGTTGTCTATAGTTTTTCATATAGACACTTTGGGTCCAGTGGCAGAAAATTTGAGTAGGCAATTTGATAGCGTCACCATTGCCATGTGGGAATGAGTCAAGGGGAGTTGGTCATATGGTTATGATCACATAAGTCCCTATTTGATATGTGCTAAATATAAAGTCATATATCAAATTATGGTCAAAGATATGGGGGTATAATCTGACTTCTCAGTTAGAATTCATTATTTTCCCATACTTAGCCAAATTTGCATGTGGGCAGAAAGAGCTGAGTAAGCATGTTGATGAGGTCAACATTCACATGAGTGGAGGTGTTAGGATAAAATTATCATATGGGTTTGTTCATTTTTATGCTTAGTTTTTATGCACTAATTCTCATATCATGAAACTAAGCACAACAAAATATATGCATGTGCAAAGTTGGGCTCCTAGGCAGTTTGACTATGTTTTTCCATACTTAGCCAAATTTTCATGTAGCAAGAAGAGCTCAGTAAGCATTTTGATCAAGGCATATCTTGCACGTGTGGACATTTAAACAAGAGGTGATCATATGGGTTTGTTAATTTTTGTGCATAATTGATTTGTGATAAATTTGAGATCATACATTGAAGTGCATAAAACGTTATGCAGGAGCAAAGTTGGTCTCCCAAACAAATTCTAAGCATAGTTGGCTCTATGATAGAAGATTTTGAAAAGGCATTTTAATGGTATTATATCTTGTATGCACAAAGGGTTTAGGAGTAGTTTGTCACATGGTTGGATTATACTATGTGAAGAGATCATATGGTCCAAATTTGAGAATATGCGAGTGAGTGAGGCAAAAGTTATGACTGTGCAAAGTTGGCCTTCTAGGCATATTTCAAAGGTTCCCATAGTCATTTCTACACAAGTTAAAGTTTGAGGAATATCGATGGTGCACATTGCTTCAAAAAGTCAAGAAATAATAAGATGAAGATAGGTGCATGATGTTTAACATCTGAGCAAAGGTACAAGATAAGGATCTAATGATGAGTAGGTGTTCATATAGATTGATCAAACGATGTGAGCTGCATGATAAAACCTGATTGATCTACAAAGACTGATGGAGCATGTTTAGTCAAGATTACAAGATTTTATGAGATGAGGTTAAAATGACTGAGGTTTAACATTTGATCATTGGTGTGTATGCATTAAAGTTTGAATAAGATCAATCATGTGTAATTGATCTAAATCTGAGAGGACACAAGATGTGAGCATAGTGTTTGAAGTTTAACTGTGATTGTTTGCATTTGAATATTTGAATTTGTGAAGGAAAGACCAATGTCTAGTTTTTGGGCCATAAATTTTGATCCAGGATGAATTTGATCATGTTGTAAAAATAAAAGATGAAGAGGATTCCATGTATCATTTAATGAACCTAATTTGAAGATCTAGAAGTGTGTACAGACAAAGATATTATGCTCCAAATTTTACTATGTGTTCGTGCATGTTTTGCAAGTAACCCAAGAAGGGTATTTGAGATCATTTTGATATTATTTTGGTATATCTTGATGGATTAGCTATTGGGGAGTGTTTTATATTCCATGAGGATTCTCTACATGCATTTTTAAGGTTTGGCCAATTTTATGTACTATAAATAAAGGTTTTGAAGTTGACTACGTTTTCATTCATAATGACTATGTGTACACAGTGTTTGAGCTAATTGCGCTTCAGCAGAAGAGTGTTTTAGCAACTATGATCATTTGAGGATACCAAAAGGGTCATGTATAATGGTTCCACGCTTTTATAAAGTGTTCTTATGTTATTTTTTTGCTCAGAGATATGTTAAAGAGCTGAATGGGTCTCCATAGGACCTAAAAGTGACTTAGGCCTTTTTGAAAGTGGATTGTGCTTAAGTGTGACCCATATAAGATACCTTAAGGGTTAAGGCATGTTTTGTGGCCAACAAGGAAATATTATGATCTTGTTAATTAACTATTTCTCTATATATAATGAAATTAAATGTTTTGGTTTCTAGACATGTATGTGAGAGAGATAAGTTCAAGGTGCATATGAGAGTTGAGGAGCGAAGGATAGGTAATGTGCTTATTGTTTGAGTTAATGAGAAGAATAATTTGTTGACTATGTTTATGACCTTTAGGCCATGTTTATAATGTAATAATAGTGCCCTTGCAATTTTAGGATATGCGAAGAGGTTTGAGTGTGCATATGAGGACAAATTGAGTGAATAAGGAAAGAGATTGTGACATGCCTATGTGAGAGGCCTGTTTGAGATAGAGAATGTTTGTGCAAAGGTTATAAAATAGAGATCCATCATCACATGTTGAATACATAATTTATAAGGTGGATTTGTTCAAAGGAGGGTCTAAAGGACTTGCTCTTCCTTAGGGGCAGTTGTTCCTTGTGAAACAAGTGTTTCATTAAATACATTTGTTCAAGAGGATATGATCAAGGTTTGCTAGTATAAAGAAGTTGATAAGTCTCTTGTTTGTAATTTATTATAAGAAAGTATTCCATTTATGTTACCAACTTGAGAGTGGGTTTTATTCTTGATGAGGGTTTCCCACAGGAACTATGTGTTATGTGTTTGATCTTGTGTATGCATTGAATGTATGAACTCTCTTGTTAATGCTTATTGATCAAGTTAATATATACTGATTGGTTAATAGTTTAAAAGAATACAATTGAAATTGAAATATCTTAGCTTATTTATTCACTCCCCATCTTAGTGATTATACCTCTAACAATTAATATCAGAGCAGGTCCTTTGGTAAAGGCTTAACAAGCTTGAAGGCAATCTAAGGTACAATATGGGTAGTCATCAAGGAGGTTTCTATACTAAGCAAGAACCAATGTTTAGTGGATTCAATTATGCATTTTAGATTGTTAAGATGTGGAAATACATAATGTCTGTAGGGTTTGATGTTTGGAAATCTATTATGGAAGGATATATTGATCTTACCATTCCTCCATTTATTACTGCAGATAAGAATTTGTCTGAGAATAATTCCAAGGCAATGAATGCTATCACTTGTGGTATTTCAAAGACTAAATACACCAAGGTCATCCATTGTCAATATGCTAAAGAGATATGAGACAAAATGTAGATCATTTATGAAGGAGATTTAAAGGTCAAGTTTGTTAAGTTACAAACTCATAGAAGGTAATTTGAAAGTGTCAAGATAAATGAAGATTATCATATTCTAGCATCCTTTTTGTAGAGAGTTGATTAGATTGTGAACATCATCAGATGTATTAGAGAGAAAATTGAAGAGGATACTACTATTCAAAATTTATTGAGGTCTCTATCCCCAAAGTTTGATCCAAAAGTATCTGCTATAGAAGAGAGTCATGACCTTCCTTAGTTGAAGATGGATCAATTGCATGACACCCTTATTGCCTATGAGATGAGGAAGAATGATGATATACCACTAAAGAAGGAAGCAACGATCAAGACTAAAATGAAGAAAAAGAAGAAGTTAAAAGGTAATAATTTTGAGGATGACATTCTCGATATAGATGAGGTTGAACTAATTGCTTTGATTTCAAGAAAATTGAGAACAGGTTCAGGTAAGTATAAAGGTAGACTACCTCTCAAATGATTCAATTATGGTGAGAGAGGAAATTTTGATAAGAAGTCCCCTCATAAATATAATAAGGATGATGATGAAGAGAATGATTAAGGTCATGATGATGGCAAGAGATCTTTTAGGTCTAATAAAAGCAAGAAGGGATTCAGAAGGTTTGATAACAAGAAGTACTTCAAAGATAAATAGAGTCTCTACACCAAAGAAGATTGTAGCTCATTAGATGAGAGTGAAGACAATGACTTAGAGTATGATCATGAAGATGATGGTCCTATTGAAGATAGAGCCCTTTTCATGGCTGAGGAAGGAAGTTGCTCACAATAAAATGAGTCTACTTAGAGTGATTCAAATGATGATGAAGATGAGGTGGACTATGAAACTGCATTGACTAATGCTCATAAAGAATTGAAGATTGAGAAGAAGATCAATAAGAAGATGAAATATAAAGTAAAGGGATTTAAGGAGAAATTTAGTGTGTTTGAGGCAAGAATAGATGAAGATATGGTCAAGCATCTCAGTTGTCAATTGGAAATCTTGTCTACAAGATTAAAAGCTAAAGAAGAGGAATGTGCAAGGTATGTAATTGAAAATGAGTCATTAAAATATGAGTTAGATAAGGTATCTAGTAAGGTAATTTAATTTATGATATTTTAAAAGAGCTCAAGTGATCTAGACAACATTCTAAATGATAAAAACCATGCAAGTGATAAGACTGGTCTTGGATACAAAGAAGAACTAGAGACTGCAACTCAAGACAAGATGAAGACTAATGTGAACAAGGACAATCAACATTTGAAGATAAATGATTAGACAAGGAATGAAGGTGCTATCAAAATGAATACAAAATAGATCGGACAACCAAATGCCATGAGTTATGCAAATTTCAATGGTTACTGCTATACTTGTAATCAATTTGGGCATAGAGCTAGAGAATGTAGAATCCTTGTTAAGAATGAATTTGCATGAAACTATGATGGGGGTCATCAGTAAAAATGTGTGATCAAGGTTGAGTGCTTCAATTTTCATGATATATGACACTTTGTAAAACATTTTATATTCAAGGTAAGACATGCTGAGTTTCCATCAAGGAGTATGCTTTACTATAGCTGTGAATAGAGAGGTCACATTGCTAGATTCTGCAAGTAAAAGCCTACAAGATAAAATAGGTTTTATCAACATCCAAGAGTGCAAGATAGAAGGAAAGTGAACTCATGGAGACCAAAGGTGGTAAGTAGTAATTATGACAAGTCTGTAGGTCTAAGTAATATGTTTGTTATGGTGAAGAATTCTATAGATGTTGAAAAGTGTCGAGAACTCTCATTGACTGCTCATGTTGAGAATGAAGAGACCAAGCTCAAGGAGAAGACCTAGGTACTAGATGAGGATATTTATAAGGTAAGTATGGATCCAAGTGAACATCTTACTATTGTTAAGTAAGCATCATTCAAAGAACATCAATTGTTTGTACCTAGTGATGAGGTTCCAAGCTGCAAGGTTGATGCTTCAAACGAAAATTTATGTCAAGATTCCATAGTTGCTCTGTATGTTGTCAATTCTATCTTTGAATAAAATGAGAGTGATATAGAAGAAGAACCAATTTTCATAGTTAAAACTAAGAAGAAGAATAACAAGAACAAGAAGTCTTATAACTACAAGAGGATTCTAGCGGTCATTGAGGAGATATGGGCCACTCCTGGCTTCACTTTGTTTTAAGAACATTATGGTACAAAAGATGTCTCTATCTATGATTCTTGAGAGACACTTTTTAGTAGAGAAGCAAGCTATGGTGTTCTTGAGGTGGTATTATAAGACTAGTGTTGAGTGTTCTTAGTTGAAAGATGTATGTCCAAATGAAAAATATCTTAAGGTAATGTCATGATGTTGATAACTATATATGGAAGTAGTTTCTAGGGTCAAACTGAAGGTTCTCAAATGGAAAAGGAGGATTTATGATTTATTAAGATGATATTTTTGCATAGAAAGGTTTTTTTATCTTATTCTAGCATGCTCTAGGTGGTTTTGTGATCTGAAGGTATGTTGAAGTCAATTTGGAGATTTTTGTTAGCTCTCAGGTTTCCCAGTTTGTGCTTAAGAGCTTGTAGGTCTTAAAATGGGTTGTAGGAAGTCAAGGTTCCCAATGGTATGAAAGCTCAATTCTTGGTCCATAAGTGTGTAATGGTTGTCTACAGGTGTACAAGAAGTTTTAGAGGTGGACGTTGACTAGAAGGTGTTGACTTTATTTGTTTTAAGATTCTAGGGTTTTAGGCTCTACTAAAAAAGTGGTCTATCTTATGAGTTGAGGTCTAAGGCTTCTTAATATGTTTAATGGGAAAAATGGGTTATAAAATCAAGATTTATAAAGATTTGAAGGTTTTTGGTTCTTAATTTATTCAAGTTTTTGTCAAGTTGGAGGCCTAATTGGGTAGTAGGTTTATGAAAGAAGTATGTTTTATAAGATGATATTGTTATTGAAAATTGGTGTCCTTGAGGGGGAATATGAGGGTGCTCTAGATATGAAGTTTCAAGTCTTGAAGATGTATCTAATGAAAGGTGTGGGCTATGCAAGTTCTAGGTAGGGTTATAAGAAGTCTAAGACAGGCCTAGTATGAAGAAGAGTGATTTTTGATCAATTAATCCAAAAGAGCAAGGTATGTTTGTTTCATAAAGATTTCTCAAGTTTATTGAGAGCATTTTTCCTGTTTGGTGAGTGGCATGAAGTTCTATTGATGGTCCTTATGGTAGCTTGAGAGAGAAGGCTAGTAAGCCTATATGTTGGTTCCTCATGGTGTACAAAGATCTAAAGATGCTCAAATGGTGCAATTACTCAAAAAACTTAGGGGGAGTTCCTCTCAAATGTCTCTTAGTAAGTTCCATTAGATTTCAGTGTTTTATGTGTTCTTTCTTCATTAGTTGCAGTGCTTGGTTGAAGAGAGTGTTGACATGGAGCAAGAGGAAGTTGTCAAGACAAGAAAAAGTAGGCTGAAGGTAAGGGGGAGTTTTTATCATCTTTCTAAGATGATAATTTCATATTTATGGTATTTTTAGGTCCTTAGGATAAGTTGTTTCCTACTTTGTCATTGTGTCAAAGGGGGAAAAAATTTCTATTGTGGGAGTGCTTGAAGAGATAAAAGGTAAGCTGTATATTGCTATATATGATGTTTGTTGGCATCAATGACAAAGGGAGAGATTGTCTGAGAGTTTTTAGTGATGTCATGGAGGTGTCCTTGTGAGTGGATGAAGTGCTTTGATAACTTAAGTAATAATGAAAAAGTGTGTAATGTGCTTGTCCTAGTGTGCATAAAGGAGGCTTGGTTAATATTTATTTTTGACATGATTAGAGATGTTCAGGGATGAGTATGGTGATTGGATCATGTGAATGAGGTCCATAAAGATTGATCAAACAGTGCGAGTTGCATGATAAATCTTGATTGATTTGCAGAGATCGACGGAGCATGTTTAGTCAACATTATAAGATTTTACGAGATGAGGTTAAAGTGACTAAGGTTTAACATTTGAGCATTGGTGCCTATACCTTAAAGTTTTAATAATATCAATGGTGTGTAAATTATCTAAACTTGAGAGGACACGATATGCGAGCATAGTGTTTGAAGTTTAACTGTGATTTTTTGCATTTGAATAATTGAATTTGTGAAGGAAAGACCAATGTCTAGTTTTTGGGCCATAACTTTTGATCCATGATGAATTTGATCATGATATAAAAACAAAATATGAATAGGAATCCATGTCTCATATAATGAACCTAATTTGAAGATATGGAAGTGTGTAAAAATAAAGATATGTAGCTCTAAATTTTACTATGTGTTTGTGCATGTTTTGCAAGTAACCCAAGAAGGGTATTTGAGCTCATTTTGATATTGTTTTGGTATATCTTGATGAATTAGCTATTGAGGAGTGTTTTAGATTCCATGAGGATGCTCTGCATGCATTTTTAAGGTTTTACCAATTGTATGTAGTATGAATAAAGGTTTTGAAGTTGACTGTGTTTTCATTCATAATGACTGTGTGTACAAAGTGTTTGAGCTAATTGGGATTTAGCAGAAGAGTGTTTTGGCAACTATGATCATTTGAGGATACCAAAATGGTCATGTGGAATGGGTCCATGTTTTTAGAAAGTGTTCCTATGTTATTTGTTTACTCAGAGATATGTTAAAGCGTTGAATGGGTCTCCATAGGACCTAAAAGTGACTTAGGCCTTTTTGAAAGTAGTTTGGGCTTAAGTGTGACCCATATGAGATGCCTTAAGGGTGAAGGCATGTTTTGTGACCAACAAGGAAATATTATGATCTTGTTAATTCATGATTGCATAATAAATAGTGAAACTAAATGTGTTGGTTTCTAGACATGTATGTGAGAGAGATAAGTGCAAGGTACATATGAGAGTTGAGTAGTGAAGGATAGGTAATGTGATTGATGGTTGAGTTAATGAGTATAATAGTTTTTAAATTATGTTTATGACGATTAGGTTATGTTTATAATGTAATAATAGTACTCTTGTAATTTTAGGATATGCAAAGAGGTCCAAGTGTGCATATGAGGACAAATTGAGTGAAGAAGGAAAGAGATTGTGACATGCCTATGCTAGAGGCCTGTTTGAGATAGAGAGAGTTTGTGCAGAGGTTATAAAATAGAGATCCATAATCAGGTGTTAAAGACATAATTTCTAAGGTGGAGGTGTTTAAAACTTGGTCTTCCTTAGGGTTAGTTGCTCGTGAAACAAGTGTTTCATTAAATACATTTGGTCAAGAGGATATGATCAAGGTTTGCTGGTCTAAAGAAGTTGATCACTCTCTTGTTTGTAATTTATTATAAGACAGTAGTACATTTGTGTTACCAAATTGATATTGGGTTTTATTCCCCATGAGGGTTTCCCATAGGAACTATGTGTTATGTGTTTGATCTTGTGTATGCATTGATTGCATGATCTCTCTTATTAATGCTTATTGATCAAGTTAATATACCCTGATTGGTTAATAGTTTAAAGTGTTGGAGTTAGACATGAGACATATCTAAACTTTGGAAATGTCACTACACTAATCAAGATATGGATGTAGTGGTTACAAAAAGGACTAGACCTTTTTACAACAAGCCAAGTGCCATGGACACCCATTTATATGATTTTTTTTCCATCATGTCGTGAAAGCCATTGTGTAATTGCTCTACTTAAAAACGTTCAAAAAATTGCTAGTTTAGTTGATCCCACTTGGCCATACCTTGCCAGTTTAGACTTAAGATGATTGTTTTTTGTCATTAGCTTACTTGGTATTGATTTGTGTCTAAAACTGCTTGTTAACTCAATGAACATAACCAAAGCATATTGTCCTCAAAATTCTTGAGCAAGGGAGGTGTTACGCTGTCTAATTGGAAAATTTATCTTTTCCTTGTTCAAATTGTTATCAAAAGCTTTGTGTCATATCATCCACATTGGAACAATCATGCTACCCAATTGAGTCTAGACCTTTTATCTAATTTGTTTAAGTCCCTCATTTATAATTCACATTTGAAATTGGACCTTTCTAAGTTTTAAGGTTGGTGTGTTAAATTGGGTTCGCCATTTACACACTAAACTTGTTTTAACTTGGGTTCAATTTTCCATTTGGATTGAGGGCCTTTTAGTAGAATCAAAATTTTAATATCATCTTGGTGGACTCAAGTCATCTTATGTATCGCTCATGCTTTGAGTCTTAGAACATATTTTATTCTACTAGAACCATGTACTGACATTGTGCTGCCCATTTGGTCCTAGCTTTGTACTTAGTGATTCATGTATGTTTTTACATCTTGAGTTAGTTAGTTAGTATTGTATTCTTCATAATTTGGAGAGATTTCCTCTAATTTTATAGGATCAACTTGTCAAAGTTGAAACTAGCTTTTACGGTATAGGTGTATCACAAAGATCTAGGCTTTGGTGTACTACTTTTCACCTTGGATCTTTGAGTTACCTTACCCTCTTCCAATCTATATGATTTTAGCTTTACCAAAGGTTGAGTAAATTCATGAACCAAATCTTTTAATTGTGTGTGGTTCTAAGCCACCCTCCTTTATAGTCTCTTTGGTACCTTAGTCAAAGAGACTCAAGCATACCTTGTTTGAACGTTTACAAAACATTGATCCAAATCTAGTCAAATGCAGAGAAAAAATCTTTTTAGACATAAGTCAAAAGTTCACTCGTAGTGGGGCCTCTTATGGCCTTAGATATGAGGATGAGAAATTTTATGATGGTCAAGATAACCCCATTGTTGTTGATGACATACCCACAATAGTATGATCCAAAGATGATTACAATGAATATTAACCCCAAGAAGATTAAGATGAATAACTTCTTAGGTTGATAGAATTAGGTGCTAGACTACCTTTATAATTTCTTATAGAACAATTACATACCTTAGATAAGGAGATCAACGATGGAAAGAGAAAGCTTTTGCACAAATAGACATACCTTCTTCTTCTAACAAAGAAAAATAAATACAAATGGAGTCAAAACCCACAAATCTAGATCTTCTAGCTAAGATCAAGTTAATAATTCAATGATATGTGGATAAACTTGTCATAGACTTAACTAACTCATTAGTTGCCACTTCAATTCACAATGATGCTTCAAAAGAACAAAGAAATGTGGTTGAAAGTATGCAATAAACATTTGATGAGAACATAACCATAGCGGATCAAGGTAATCTAAATAAATAGTTAAAGTCATAAGAGATCTTACAAAATATTCCATTCGACATGGAGCATATGTTCTTCAATCATCAAGAACCTCTTGTTACTTTGCAAAATTAAAGACCCAAACATTCAGTTATAATTGAGTAAATCCCTCAAGATAATTTGGCTTGTTATTTCCAACTAACACAAAAATTAGTAAACAAAAAAAGAACTTCCCAAAATCAACAAGGTGCTAAACAACTGAATTCAAGGAATGTTCTACAATCCAAGAATCAATGATATATTTTATTGAATCAAGGAATGAATCAAAACCAAGGCACAAATTGAAAGGTGTACATTCCATATAGATCCACAAAACATCAGGGGCACATACCACCCCAATAACAACAAAATTAGGGGCACATGCCACCCCAAAAACAACAAAATCAAGGGCATATACCACCCTAACAACAAAAAAATCAAGGGCACATACCACCCCAATAGCAACAAAATCAGGGGCACATACCTGTTGTCAATTATACTTGAACCTTTGTGAAGGTAGTTTCAGGCCTTCATAGTTTGTTTAAACATGGAAACAATCCTAGGTTGTGGGTGACATAATCAATGTTTAGGCCTTCATAGTCTACTGAAACATGGAAACAATCTTAGGCTGTGGGTGACCTAATTAGTGGATTGAATCTCTAGATTCTAAGGGCTAGCTCCCTTTGGTGTATCAATTAGGATCTTTGCTCTATGCTACAAATTATTGGGAAAAGAGAGAAAAAATTGAATGGAAATCCTATCTAATGATAGCGATACACCTATATTTTTTGATTGATCCACTCAATTTTACATCTTAGGAATACTAATTTGGACAAGAAAAGGGCTTAAATTTCAACTCTAATTGACTAATATGCATAAGTATTTCATCAAAAGGTTTTATCTGATGATCCAATATTGAGGAAAATGAAAGAATATGCCTGATTTAAGGCACTAAATAGCCACTTATATCCACTATAAACTCAGCCAAGAAACATCAAACATAGAACATGACCTACATAAACTGATCAATTATGTTGCTAGGTAAGAATCAAGACTTGACAAGGAAGAGAAATTCTATCACTTATGCAAATCACTGACATGAATACACTATACCAACAACTAGAAATTGAATACTGTCCTATTAATCTAAAAAAATGTTACAACTCAATCTTTGGCATAATTTGATCTTTCCAAAAGAGGGATACCATTCAAGGCTGAAAAGCTAACTTATATATAAAAGTATACAACAACCAAGAGATTGGCATTGAAAATAGAAGAGGAGATTAACTCCCACATCAACTTGTGTTGTCCAAATATTTAAAAATAAATCCCTTTGTCTTATGCTTACATGAAAGCTCCTTTTGGCATTGAAAAATGGATGGTGAGATAATCTCCTCCATTTATGAACATCATGCTAATTTAGATGTTTAAACTCAAGTTTGAATAGACTTGAAGCTAAATTGGAATGTGAGAACATTATTTATTGCATGGAGAGCATGAGTGGATGTGACACTTGTCAATTAGTCAACTAGAGCTCAAGAATAGTCAACCTCCAATGGTCTTCACTTGAACTACTGAACCATTTGAAAGTCTTGAAAAAAATAAGAGTGCATGCATGAAATCTCTTGTTAAGCTCTCCAACATTAAAATCCTTGAGTCCTTCATGTAAACGAGTCTTCATTTTAGAATTGAAGGTGCCATGTTTGAAATGGTTGTATGTCTTGGATGTGTCTAACCCTGTTCATAGCTGTTAAAATCTCTTACATTTTCTACTTCTTCATCTCTATCTATTATATTCCTTTTGTTTGTCTATGTATTTTCCTTGGACTTTCCTTCTATATGTATTTTGTCTTCTCCCCTCAGATTAATCATCCAGAAATTTTATTTTCCTTCACAAATCCTTCCTTGAGTATTCATGTTTTGTCACTTTCTCGTAGACAAATTATTCATGGGAATTGTCTCTATTCTTTTCCTTCGAACAAATTTTTTGAAGGAATTCATTCTTTTCTACCCTTCTGATTTTTTCTCTCAAACATTGAAAACTAACCTTTGGGTTTTAGACAAGTACCTATGCCTCTTTGAGAAATTCTTTATTCTAAAGGGCATATACCCTTCAGGGTTTTGCAAGTGTCCCTCAACAATTTTAGAAATGGTCCTCCTATGGAAAGAAAGAACCTTCTAGCCCTTCAGAATTATTGGAAATGTCCCTCAAAAACTTGAAATGGTCCTCTATCCTAGTGACCCTTCAGATAAAAATTATGAAGGATTCAAACCCTTTGGAAATTTGAAATGATCTTTGTGCCTTTTTAAAACCATAAAAATTCCTCTTTAGAATTTGCTCCTTCAATTGCTTGAACCAACATCTATTCTTTCATGTGGGGCAAAATTGTCAACAATACCATTCCAACAAAAATAAAACCAGGGGCACATACCACCCCAAAAACAACAAAATTAGGGGCACATTCCACCCCAACAACATCTTGTCTAATCCAAAAATGCACCAAACATGCAAGAGTGGATTTCTATGAAAGAAATTGTTCACAGATTAGAGACAAATAATAGAGTGAAAAAGTATAAATTCAATGAGATATGTCCATATCCATTTGATTTATGTATTCTCTAAAACCCCTTTCTACTTCATTTTGAGGCACCCAAATTTGATAAGTACAAGGGAAAGGGAGATCCACATGAGCAAATACACAAATTTTCTATCTTATGTCAAGAGGTTACTTAAAGTAGTGAATACTTATTTCAACTATTTTTGTGAAGTTTAGCTGGACAGGCTTTAGATTTTATACTTAAACTACCCAAGGGATTGATCGCAGATTGGAATGATTTATCAAAAAATTTCATTAACCGTTTCTCATATAACATAGAACATGAATTGACCATTTTTGACTTATACAAAGCTAAATAATGTGATGGTGAAAGTTTTTTACCTATCTACAAAGGTGGAGAGCATTGGTAGGATGCTTTCAACATAATTTCCCAGATAAATAGTTGGTCGATATATTTACACAAAACTTGCATCCTACAGTCATGCATAATATATAGTTAGCTTGTGCTAACTCATTTGAATAAATTATTGACAAAGGAGTGTAGATTGAGAAGTCACTTATTGCTAAAGGCCTTGTCAAGATTTTCACGTAGGGTCAGACATCTAATCAGATTCAATCATCAGTTCAAACGGTTTCACAAGATAATCCTAAGGGATTTAACAAAAATAAAAACATGGTTGGAAATGAGGTGATTGAAATAAGGCATGTAAAAATAATGCAGGCTATGCCTACTCTAAATGTATAAATAACTCCCCCAAATCCACCACCTACTTTGCAGAGATAACCCCCACGAAGGACATTTCATAACAATTTTAGAGTCTTTAGAAAGTTAAGAGAGCCAATTGAAATAGTATTACAAAATCTCATCACTGCCAATTTAATTGTATGGGTAGTACCAAGGCCATTTCCTCAAGATTAGCTACAACTAGATTGGTACAAAGAGAATGAATGGTGCAACTTCCATCATGTTGTTGGTCATGGTTCGTATTATTGTGTCCAATTGTGGCACATTATTGAAGACTTTATTGAAAGTGGTGAATTGGAAATTAAGTTGGCCCCTAACTAGGACACAAATTAGGATATGGGGATCTACAAGGACCCATTTCCTTGACATAATCCACCACCACCAAGAAATAATCAAAACCAAGGTCAAAATCAAGGACATAGGTAAAATCAGAACTAACATTAGGATCAGAATCATAATGAGCATAATCGAGATCATAATGCCCACACTAATAATGCGGCTTATAATAACATGCCATATGACTATAAAAATACTATGGGGCACATTTTTGTCACCCACATTGCCACTATTATTGTGAAACCATGTGGATAATCTTATGTTCCTCACAGCATGGGACCCATCATTATAGGGTCAACACCTTCTCCCCCTAGTAATACTACGTCAAGTTTGCATAATCATGTTGTGACTCTATTTATATGGGTTACTAAATTAGAACAACATCCTTATTTTAATTATAAAGGCTCCTTATTGACTCAAAAATATAACAATACAACTAGATGCCTGTGAGTCACCATCCAAAGCCCTTTTCCCACTTCTTCTAATTATAATGACTTCTTGCCACCTCTAGTTTGTGCAATTACAACTAGATGCCTGTGAGTCACCATCCAGGGCCCTTCACCCAATTATTCCATAAAACCCAATGATAACATTGTGCCAATAGTTCTAAGGTTGAATATTGTGCCAACAAAGACTAAACTAGCTCAATCCACAATTGAAAAACCTTATAGTTTAGTAGACTAATTGAATAAACCCCTACATAGATTTCCATATTAAAAATCTTACAGACATCTGATGTCCATTGAAATATTATGAATAACCTTTTGAAATAATCTACTATGCCTAATGATATTAACCTTGATTATTTCCAGAACCTAGTTGGACATTTGTCTTCATTTTGGCAAATCACATTTGACTAAAAAGACATGTCCACTCTTGGGCCAAACCATAATAACCCACTATACATTGAAATAATAATTGCAGATCATAAGATCAAGTGGGTTATTATAGATAATGGTTTAGGGCTGAACATTATATCTCTCAAATTGGTATGACGATTGGGCTACATGGATAAAGAAATTCAGCTAGAAATTATTACAATCAAGGCTTACAACAACATCAAGAGGGAGTCTTTAGGTATAATTTGGTTGGCAGTCATGGTTGGGTTTATTTATCATTATAAATGATTCTATATTATGGATATTGAACTTCCTTATAATGTACTTCTTAGTTTTCCCTAGATCCATGAAGTACAAGTAGTGTCATCCACTCTTCACCAGTGCCTTAAGTTTCCCCACGATGGGATCGAGGTTACTATTCCTGTTGATCAACAACCATATCAATATTGCAAACATATTGAAGCAGAGTTTCATAATTATAAATATTACCTAGGTTCTAAATTCATTATGAAGAAGAATAAGGCAATCATTTCCCATCCATCTCTATCTAATTATATTGACCCTAGTGATCTAGCTTCCACTTTGATCGATCTATTTCCTATAGCTCTTGCAAAGTAGGTTGTTATTAAAAATGAGGGTATTTCCACTTACCATCTAAAGGAAATCCTCCATATTCCCAAATTTATTGAATCCCTAAATTCATTTGGAAAGCCTAAACCATCCAATACTTTTAACAAACCCAACCAAATTTGACAACTAAAGAAAAAACAACCAAAACCACCTGTGGTTTTCATACCTATAACTACATTGAAGAAAGATCAAGAGGATTTTATCGAGGGAGATTGGTTATATTCTGAAGGCTTTGTTGATTGATTTTAGAATCTAAAGTATACTATCCCTAACCAGATAATGGATCATCTTGATTGTACAAGGAAGGGCCTTGGTCTACAAGTGTAAGGAATCTTAAAGCCCTTATCAGCTGGAGTTGTCAATTAGAATCATGGTCACAGATTTAAACCACTAGAGGATAACCTCATGACTTTCAATAGTGACTCTTCTAAAGTGACTAGTGATGAGACTCCTATTAGTGACACAACATCCCATCATAGCCTTTTTGATGAACTTGCTGACTCAAATTTATTTGATTCAAATGTCATATTAACCATAATACCTATTAGAGCTTCCCATCCTAAAGCAAGAACCTATCCTAGTGGTGCTTCCCTTCCTAAAGTAGGGCATTATATCTTTACCATTGGAGTTTACCATCCTAAAGTAAACCCTCATTATTCCATATGCCTTTGCCATCTTGAACTCATAGATTAGGTCCAACAAAATTCAGTCATATGCATCGATGAGTTTGAAAATGAATAATCAATTGCATAATATATAGGCCTATGATATGGATTACCCATTGGGGATCACAAAAAAGGCTTTGATTTTTCATTAGATCCTTCTACCTAATTTGGAGAGAAGGCAAAATTTTTTGGTCATAATAAAGAATAAACATCAATATCTTTAGATGAAAACCTCTTTGAGGCACTCGTCAATCAGGGAAAAAGTAAACAAAAAGACAAGCCTTCAAGTGAAAACTTGTTTCAGGTACTCCTAGGTGGAAAAGTTTTCTCATCCCCTCAGGACATAGAAGGTCCATCTAGCCTAAGTTCCATAGCTGGTACAAGCATATATTTATAATAACAACAAATGTTTGAGCGTCTTGCTCTTGAGTTTCTAGAGGTTTTTACTAATTAGCCTTACCTGAGATGGGAGATTCTAATTCTTCATACTTTCTAGATATTTGGGAGGAACAACAAGAAGATGTGGTAAAAGAAGATACTCATGATCATACCTTACCTATAATTCTAGATGATGGATCCACACTCCTTATGGAAAACATGACAGAAATGAACTTGGGAACCTATGAAGATCTCAAAATTATTTATCTTTGAGCTTCCCTTACTGAAGTAGAATGTGAGCATATTATATCCATCCTTAAGGATTATATAGATATTTTTGCATGGGCATACTCTAACATGCCAAGCTTGGACCTTGATTTGGTTGTGCATCACCTTGTTGTCCATCCTAATGCCAAACTAGCCAAGCAAAAACTAAGAAAGATGCATCCATGCATCACCCTATTGGTTAAGGCTGAATTGGAAAAGTTGTTACGAGCCAATTTTATTAGACCAATGGATTACTCTGAATGGGTTTCCAACATAGTCGCAGTGAGTAAAAATACCTCAGGTATATGTCTATGTACTAATTTCTGAGATATCAATAAAGCATGCCCCAAATATGATTTTCCTCTGCCCAACATTGACATGACCATCAACTTAACTACTGGGTATGAGATGCTATCTTTAATAGATGGATTTTTTGTTTACAATAAGATTAAGATAGCTCCTAAAGACCAACATAAGACTGCATTCACCACTCTATAGGGGACATTTTATTACCAAGTCATACCATTTGGCTTGAAAAATGCTAGAGCAACATATCAACATGCAATGACTGTCATCTTCCATGACATGATGCATGACATTATAGATGACTATGTTGATGATATACTATCAAAATCATGAGCAAGATCTAGACATCCTATTTTTTTATGAAGAATATTTGAGAGGATTCATGAATATAAAGTCCACTTGAATCCTAAGAAATGTGTCTTTAGAGTCACATCAGGGAAATTGCTAGGGTTCATTATATCAAAATGAGGGATAAAAGTCAACCTTGTAAAATTCAAAACTATCATGGAAATTCCTCCACCAAATAATCTTAAATAAATATGAAGGCTACAAGGAAAGATCCAGTCTATATGCAAGTTCATTGCTTAATTGGTAGATAAGTGCCACCCTTTTACTCATATTTTGAAGAAAGGGGTAACATTTTGATCAGATGAAGATTGTCAGATAGCATTTACAAGCTTAAAACATACTTGGATAATCCACCAATCTTAAGACCACCAACACAGGGAAAGCCACTGCTTCTTTATATATCAACCATATAATAGGCACTGGGGGCACTTTTAGCCCAACATGATGATCATGGTAAAGAACATGTTTATTATTTAAGCCACACTTTGGTGGATTATGAACATAATTATATGCCTATTAAGAAGGCATGTTTAGCTATGGTGTTCACCACTCATAAATTATGACATTATATGTTGAATAACAAAACTATTGTCATCACCAAGGTAGACCCTCTCAATTTCCTCTTGTCTAAAGTAGCTCTTCAATGATGCATGGATAAATGGGTTATGCTCCTAAGTGAGTTTGATATTGAGTTATAGAATCAAAAGGCAATAAAAGGGAAAGTAACTACTGACCAACTTGTAGAAGCTCCTATTGAGGATAATTAACCTCTAAGTTTGACTTTCCAGATGATTCTATTATGATGATAGAATAGGCACCACAAGAACCTGAATAGTGGATGCTCTCTTTTGATGGATCCTTCACATATCATAGATATGGAGCTGATATATTTTTTATCACACCACAAGGGGATTTTATTCCTAAAACATTCCATATACAATTTCATTATACAAACAATATGGCTGAGTATGAGGCATTGATCATAGGGCTCCACCTTGCTATAAAGTGGGATATTCAAAGCTTAAAAGTCTAGGGATATTCATAGTTAATCATCAATCAAACCACTAATTAGTATCAAATAAGAGATGACAAGATTATTCCTTACAAGCAAATTATCGATAACCTCAAAACACATTTTATATATCTATAGTTTGAACAAATTCTGAGAGTAAATAATAGATCCACCAGTGCAATGGTAACAATTAGTTCCATGATTTAAATGGATGGTAGTGCTAAAGCATATCAATTCTTGATTGAAAATATTCTTGAACTAATGCATATTATAACTGATTTAGAGAGGGTATGCACCATTGCTGGTCCTAATCCCCCACCTGAGCTACCATGGTACCAAGATTTTTACAACTATTTCCATAGTCATGTCTTCCCCACCAACCTTTCCAACAACCAACAAAAACTATTCCTTCATCGCTTCACACATTATACTCTCCTTGGAAACATGTTTTATCATAAAGGCTATGATGGAATGCTTCTTCATTATTTATCTTTAGGAGAATCCAAGCTGGCACTAAAGGAAGTTCATGAAGGAATGTGTGGGGCTCACACCAATAGTGTAGTCCTAGCAAAGAAGCTCGTTAGAATAGGTTATTATTGGTCCAAAATGGAGACCAATGCTTTCAACTATGTGAAGAAGTGTGTTCCTTGTTAGCAACATGGCAACTTGATAAACACATCTTCTTTACCTTTGTAGCTAATCACGACACCATGACCATTCTCAATGTGGGGTCTTGATCTCATCAAGAAAATTAACCCAGCATCTTCAGATGGCCATAAGCACATTTTGACTACAACCAAGTACTTTACCAAGTGGATTTAGGCCATTCCTCTCACTTATGTTCTTAGATAGCCAAATTTATTCATTACCATATCATCTATCAATATGGCATTGCAACCCATATTATATATGATAATCGTAGATACTTTTTGAATAATGATGGGAAATATCTTTGTGAAAAATTCAAGATCAAGCACAAGAAATCAACCCCATATAACCCACAAGGTAAAAGATAAGATGAAGCATCAAACAAAACCATTGGAGGCATCTTAAATAATATTGTCAATGGCGTTGGTCATAATTGGCACTTACAACTCTTTCCTACTCTCTGGGCTTATAGAACCAATCATCAAACCCCAATTAGAGCCACTCCATACTCCCTTATTTTTGACACTAAAGCTATTATCTAGATCAAGATTGAGATACCATCATTATGGATATCACTAGAGCACATTGAAGATGATCAAGACTATAGGGCCTCACAACTACAAAAACTAGAACTTATTGATGGTAAGCATTTGGCTGCCCTAGAAAACTTGCAGGCCTATCAAAATAGATTGTGAAAAAGCTATAACAAGCACATTTTCCTTTGAGAGTTTGAGATATGTGAATTGGTTTTAAAAAATAACTAGAAGAACACAAATGCTAAACTCAAAAATAAAGGTAAGTTTCAACCTAATTAGTTGGGACCATATATTGTCATGGCAAACTATCGACAGGGGCATATTAGTTGGATAAATCTAATGGTGAAGAGCTTCTAGAGCCCATGAACATTGTACACCTTAAGAGGTTCTATGCATGAACATCTTTGAACCATTGTATACAATTCCCTAGACTTAGGGGTAACTTATGCAAAAGTAATTTTATCCCACCATTTTATCATACCTTGAACACATTTTACACTACCTTGGTCCGCATTCCATGAATCCTCATAGTGAAGGCTTTGAATCGCTGGCAATATGAACACATTTTATCCTATCCTAGACCATTCTTGAAAGAGAACCAAATTCTTATTCCCACTCTGGACCATTCATGTGTTGGACCCTATTATTTGGATTGTTATCTTTGATAACCATATCTTTGTTATGTCTTGGGCATTTGTAATCTTGAACACTTTTTATCCCTTGACCAATTATGATCCTGATTATGTCTTATGACATTATAAACATCCTCAATTCCAGTTCTACAAAGTAATTCAGCTGGACAATATTTTGTAGCTTTAAACAAGTGAACAAGGACATCTTCTTAGTTTAGGACCTTTACTACACTATTATAGATCAGTGAACATAGATGATTCTTTGAAGTTACTTCATGCTGCACACTATTCTATATTACATTTGCTACTCTTTGTAAGAATTTATTTTCTTATCAAGATCTTCACTCTCATTGATTTGTGAGCATGGGATGTTGTAATCAACTTAGCTATTTTATTGGAACCTCTACTCTTAGACATGCATCTCCTTGACTAGATGGTCCCACCTTGTGCATGTTTTATCCCCAAAATACCAAAAACATTGGAAATAATTTGGAAATACCAAAAACATCAGAACACAATCCATAAAATAACCAAAACATTGTCTCATGCTTCTGTACATTTGTACATTCCCATCCCACCATGTTATGCTCTTGTTATTTTACAAGCAAAGAAACACCTGTTCATCTTATCCCACACACTTGCCATTTTTCAAGATCATTCTTTCTCATCCCATCAATTTATTTATAAGACCATTCTCATTTGTTTATCATATCTTCAATTTATTCTATAACATTTAATCATGCTGGTCTGATCATCATTTTTCTTCTATCTTGTTTCTTGGGAGAACTACATTTGGCCTGAAGTTCATGTTGGAACATGCATCCATAGAACTATGTAGGCATCATCCACTTGTCTTGTATATCTAGAGTCAGCTCAACCAACCCCTTCTTTTTCTTCTCTTCCCCCATTTCTTGTGTCATTGTTCATCTTTAATTAGGGAAAAATTATTGTGTCATTGTTCTTTGTTATGTTGTGGTGAAAAGTAATGCCTCTATCGCATGTGTATGAACATTTATCTTTAAATTGCATTAACTTGGTTTTTTGTTTGTGTGTATTTATTTATGTTTTATTAGTGTTTTGTTTTGCTTTCACACTTATCCTTTTATTTCTTCTCCTTTTCTCTTTTTATTACTTCTTGTCTCATCTTGCTCTTGTGTTTCCCTGTATGTTTTTGCTTATCTCTTTTGTGTTTTAGAACATCTTGATGAGTTTCATGGGTCTTTCTTGTTTATATCTTGATCCTATTATGTTATTAAGTTGTTCTTGGACCATTTTATTTATTTTATTGTTGTTGGTGTCTTGTTTTTCTATTTGATTTTACTTTTCTCTTTTGTGTTTAAGAATGTCTTGATGGTCCACATGGATCTTGATTATTTATATCTTGGTCTCATATTGTTAAAATGTTCTTGCTATTTATTTTTAAACATTTTTGTTCCTACTTAAATCTTGATTGATCATATCTTGATTTCAAGTTAGGTTCATTTATGTTTATCTTTTTCTTTGTCTTTGATTTTTTTAAATATGTAAATAGTTGTAACTCTAGTTATGGTCATTGTTTTACCATTATCCTTAGTTATAGGTATTCACATTTGAACCAAATCAATGCAATTGGAATATTATGTCATTCTAATTTATTCATAATTATGATGCCTACTTTATTTTGATATAACAAGCACTTTGTGCTTAGGTCTCACAGTCTTAAACATCAACACCGCTCTGATGAACAATTCTCAAGAATACTTTACATAATCTAGGATCATGATATGAAAGCAGGCATCTAGGTATCATGTATTTTAGCACTTGAATCTTTGCTTATATGTGCATCTCTTCACATAAATTATGACTCTAATCAATTCTTGGTTAGTTTTCATCATTCGTCTTTCCATTCTCTCCCAAACTTGGGTGAACTACATTAGCCTGAAGTTTAGGTTGGAACATGAGTCCATGGAACTATGTAGGAAATGTCTGTTTGTCTAGCACATTTGGAGTCAGCTCGGCTATCTTTAATTCTTCTTTTCATATCTTTCATCACTTTGTGCATTCTCATATGTTGGGTTTTATGTGGCTTTCTAAACCATTACACCATCGCATGTATGTTTATGCCTGCTCACTTTAACCTATTTGTTGGATTATAACCTTGAAATATTTTTATTTCCAATTCCCCATCTGGATGTGATCTATTCCATGGGTTAATTTCTCACTTTCTCTCTCTTTTTGAGAGTCCATTCTTCTCTTTCATCTTAGTATGTCCTCTCAATGGGGTATCATAGGTCATTTCCAATTTTTTATTGACAACTATTTTCTTTGAAAAGATGTTGCTTCATATAAATGTCTCATTACACCTTCTCAAATAGGGGAAAAATGTAAACATCCAATTCCTAACTCCATTTATGTTGAAATTGTCAATCTTTCTCGAATTACACTCAAATGCACATTTTAGGTCAAAATCAATAAAACACCCTAAATGGTTCAAACTTGTCATTTACAAGTGTGGATTTAGGTCAAATTATCCCTAAATATGGTAATGTATTTTATGTGATTCCTAAATTTGATCAATTCATTTTGATTCAAAATGATGATTTTGCCTTTTTGTGCTCTGGATCACTCTTTTCTCTTAATTCATTAGTACATGTCATACACCTTTGTTATTTTGTGTCAACAACATCCTAAATGAGAACACGGTTTGCATGTATTTAACATCACCTTCCAATTCTTCTCTAGTCAAATTATGACCCAGTAATATGAATTTCTGACCATTTTGATTAATTATGCACCAATTTCCAAATAATTGCACAAATGTTGATTAACCTTGTTTAAGGTGAATTAATCCAAATCAAGGGCTTAAGTGGATTTTACATGAGAGTTGTTGAATATTTATTTTTGGAAATTTATTTCTATTAACTGCATCACCTAATGACATCATTTCTTGGGAAGGAATCCCTAGGTTATAAATGCCACAAATATCAAGATTATGGGTCTCCCATGCATCATTAAGACCCTCCATGCCTCATAAATGCCCCTCTATGCCAAATATTTATGAGGGATATTTATTGATTTAATTATATAATTGGATTAAACCTTAGCCACACATCTCCATCCTAAGATGAATAGTTTAGGTTGATTATGATCAATCTCAAAAATCTATAAATAGAGAGGTCATGAACATATTTTTTACGCTTGATTTGTGTAAAGTTATATTTCTTAATTGTATCCATAATACTTTGCATTTGACCATTGATCTTATTTTTCAAGCTTCATTGATAGGCTAGTTTAGTGATTCCAAATCATGAGCCTAGGTTTTACAAGGAGTTATTGAGATATTGGATGAGTTGGCCACCATTTTTGTTGAAGAAAAGAGCTCTTGATCAAGGGAGAACATGATTTTAAGCCTCATTGGTATGGTAAATCCATTTGGTAAGGTAATATGGTGTTGCTTTCTTTTATATGTTTCTTTCTATCCTTTGAAATTCCTGCATGAATAGATAGATTTAATTCAGTTTACTCTTATGGATTCTTCCTTTGATTTATTGGACTAATTTTTGACAAATCATGTTTTGTAATCCTCTCTATAAAAAGAAGATGAAGGGCCCACCTTTGAAATCCATGTGATTTATTGGAGAGGAGGCTCCACCCTTCATCTTGTAAATAAGATGAAGGGCCCACATTCAATCATATTTGATATTTACAAGGGGAATCCTCCATCCTTCATCTTGGAAACAAGATGAAGGGTTTATATTCATCCATCATTGATATTTGTGAATATCACTCTGCACCCTTCATCTTGATTGAGATAACGAGATCACATCATTGATCAATGTGCTTGATCCATGTGTACTCTTGAGGACTCTTTTTATAACCATTCATCTTGATTTCAAGATGAAGGGTCATCTTGGATTTAGACTTGTATAAATACATCTATTTTTAACACAATTTAACATGCTCAAGATATACAACAAAGTTTTGTCAAATCATCAAGTCTCTTTATGCACCAATATTCTATTCTTTGATCAAAACAACTTGATCCATAGATTTAATAAAGACCATTCGCATTGATAAAGACCATCACAAGCTACTTTTGAGTCATACCAACAAAGAAAATCTACAATGAAGGTTTGCATTACATTTGTTTGAATATCTAAAGCACTGTAGTATTTTTGTATTTTGTTGAACTTACGAGGTCCCATGTGTGTTTTTTTATTTGATATCATTTATTTGTGATCTTAAAAACTTTGTGAAAATATAGAGAATTTATATTCTATCGACACATCTATTCCACTTTGATAGGGAATCATCCTCTCATATACCTAGCTCATCAGGAGAGCATGGGGTGACCAATCAAGAGTTCTCCCAATCTAGCTACATGATAAAAATCCCTATAAGTACAAGCCAAGATATCCTAACTCCAATAAATTGAGATCCTCTCTCTTCTATCCAATATATGATTAGGGACTAGATATATAACATCCTATCAACACCCTTATCTCCCATCATTAGGGAGGTAAGGATACTAATGATCACATTATAAAGATTAGGGATCACTTACTCCTTAATCTTAGAAAGCCTCACTTCATACTTAATTCTTAGGTTGGGTGTGCCCACATATCCAAAGTGACTATCCCAACCTACTTCCTTGACCCGAATCATAGCTTGCTAGAGGGCCACTAACCAACCTATCATCAGTAGAAATGTGATTCTATACACATTGACCAAAGTGATGGTCCACTTTCTTAGAACCTGAAGGTTTATAAGATTTTTTAGGTTAGGGTCCCAATAAGTGAGTAGATATTAAAATAACCTACTTGAAATAAGGATAATCCCCACTAGTTCCACTTTTATAATGTCAACTCGATCAAGAATGACCAACTCATCTACCTTCAAAAGTTTAATCACTTGAGGGAGCCACTCCTACTCCCAAGCTCTACTCTAGTAGATATAAGCTCCTTATAGCAAGAAAATATCCCATATCAACTTGAAAAACCAATTCTACCTTATAGAAATATAATTTTCCTTCTCAATCCCTAGGTGGTTATGTAATCATCATTGATGATTTTACAACCACCATCTAGTAGCATTTTCACCATCATCAACATACATATCACATTGGTTATGGTTCTATTGTGAAGATTATGTAACCATAGGTTTATCAAGATTAATGGTTTCATCCTTGAGTAGTGGTTCTCTTAGCTGGCCACATCCTTTCAAAACCCCCTCATATAATGTATAAAAATAACCTAAACTACCCAAATGTTAATACATTCCTAATTCCCCCTCCCACAAACATTTTGATACAATTTTTTAAGATTTTACTATATTTTTAGTGTGTTTCAAACAAAATTTCAAAATTAGGGAAAAATGGAAAAAATGTAGAAAAACATGCATGTCCCTACTTGGATCCACTTCTCAATGGTATATTCACCATTCTCTTGTCATTCTCATCTTTTTGAATACTCATTTGATCAAATCCATCACAAATAATCTAGAACTCATAAATCTCTAAAATTAATTGACACAAACAAATTTATTTTTGGCAAGTTTTTGAACATAATAAGCCTCACACTAGCTATTTTATTTGAAATATTCCTTTTTTTGCATATTTTCATATTTAAAACATATTTTCATGTTTATGGGTCATTTTATTAGTAGCTAACAATTTAATAACATTTATATCTTTTGTAGTATATTTTCTAATTTTACAAGTACATAATGACTTGTCATCATATTCAATCCCCAATAGGATGATTCAGGTAGTATGATCTTCCCCAAACAAATGATAATTATTGTCATCCATGATTTGATTACATAGTATATTTTCTTCTCTTTCATTAAATTGCACTTGATTCCTATCTTTTATTTACAGGTTGATGAAGTCTCGACTAGCTTCGTTACACCACTAAGGTAAGTATTTATGACCCCATATTTTCATTTTCATAAGAAATACTGAGGACCATATCCTCATAAATTCATGATAAGACATCCTCATGAGGGGTAACTATGTATGCACCCCAAAATTTCATAATGCGATGTTTTCAATTTGATGTCCAATGATGATGTAATGATCTTTTAATTTATGCTTAAATTGGTTTTATCTAATACCCTCTCCATTTTTCCTCCTATTATATCTCCTATGCATTTAAAACACATCTTTTTTTATCCTTTGAATCTCAATTTTGGGTTGTTTTAAAAACCTTTCTTTAAGGACATAATCACCCTTCTCCGAGACAAAGTTGTCGTGGTCCGTTATAGAACTGCCTTGGTGGAACTATTCTTGATAAGTTAGTTACACATTATTATACAGTGGTTTCATAATTTCATAGGGTGGTTACATCATGGAATCTAATGGTTTCATAAATTCCCCTACAAAGTGGGGTGGTTTTGTCACCTTTTATCTATCTTCTAAATTTAGCTTTTAGAACTCAAGATTTGACACATTTTGCATGTTTATTGTCAAGTTTCTTTATTTTTATACCTTGTGTTCACCTCCATGTTAGTCCAAGTCACTCCCTCTTATATTTTAAATAATTTTAAGTCTCTCTTAAGTTTTAATCATAGTTTAACTTAGTTAAACTCCTTCATGCAACCTCCATTGCTCTTCTATAAGTAAGCCAATTTTGGCTTGTTTTTAAATCCAAAAATTTTCATTAGAGACTGGAGTTTTGAA
The DNA here is from genome assembly GCA_037957365.1 of Torreya grandis. Classification (NCBI taxonomy): domain Eukaryota; kingdom Viridiplantae; phylum Streptophyta; class Pinopsida; order Cupressales; family Taxaceae; genus Torreya; species Torreya grandis. Next base: position 2,421,001 of record JARHVA010001024.1, on the reverse strand, counting down.
TATTTATACAAACACAATCTAATTATCATTACTTTAAAGATTTTATTTGATCATTTATCATGTCGACTACATAATTGAAATTAAGGAGAGTCATTGTTTCTGCAACCAAATTTTTGCAAATGGTGTTCTTAACCAACCATAGTCAGTTGTTATTTGTTTGAAGTTGTCTCTCTCTTTTCTCCATTTATATAATTTAATTTGATCATCCTAATATTTAGAGTTTTCATTCAATCATTTTTTATCAAAATATATAGCATGCTAAGGACCACATAACATATACTTATCTTAATTTCAGTTGATCTACATCTTGATCAAGTTGGGGGTTTCTAGTTATAGTTTCTTTTACTTGTTCAGTATATTAGATTATATTAGTTTAATTTATTTTTAAATATTTATTTTTAAAAAGGAAAATTTGATATGAAAATAAATTTTCTCTCTCCTATCTTTATATAAAAATATTAGTTAGTTTCTTCTTTTTTATTATATCATATAGTTATTTTTTGAGAACATATAGATTTGATTTCAAACCCTAGGTAAATATTGAAAAAATAGAAAAAAAACACTTTTATTTGTAGCCATTATCAAAATTTATATTGAAAATAATTTATTAATCACACAAACTCTCACACTAGTAAAGATCAAAACCCTAGTCAAACCTAGGTAATCACAAGGTGTTGTCTTATGATTTTGTTTGTTTAATTAAATTAGAAATGTTTTTATCTCACTAATTCAAAAAATCATAATTCAATTACTCACTTTCATTCAAAATAAATCATTCAAACTAGTGTGCATTCATTAATAAACACTAAAACCTATTTTAACTTGCACGAGCAAAATAACTATTGGGTATTTAGTGATATTAAGATCTAAATATTCATTTGTGTTACTTGCATGTTAGTAAAAACAGAGATCACATACTAGATTCATCCATATATCATTAAAATATGCACAAAATAATTATATTTAGCTTGCATATAGGAAAATTAAAATCAACTCTTGCATTGTTAAAGTAGATTTTGCTTCCTTATATTACTTGCATTAAAAAGTGAGTTAAACCAAAAAGAAGCATTCTTTCATTTTAGTTTCAGTTATTTATCATTATTTACTTTTAGTTATTTATTCTTAGCAAGTAACTATCTTTCATTTCAGTCAAATATTCCCAAAAACAAACAAAAATAATCAAACTACTAAAGCCTTGTCAAGACAATCACAAGCATCCTAAAACCTTACTTCAATAGTACACCAAGAACTTTCACAAGCATTTATAAAAAAAACTCATATGATTATACCTTGCCTTGTATCCTTTGGATGATACTTTCTGAGACACCTGGTCTTGTTAGAGAATGTCTTTTCTTTAGGGTTAGATCACCTAATCCTATAATCAACACACAATCATATATTAGTGCCTAGCTTATAATTGAGATTTTTTGTGCTACACCTATTCCTCACCTCATCATCAATGCTCTCAGTGACCTAGATGAATAATATCAAATTATTGATTCACCAATCATCTTCCTCCTCCAAAATTAAGGTCATCAATACAATGTGATTTAGGCCTATATCCTCACCCTATCCCCTTTCTCTTCTTCTTGGGTCTAGCCTCATCATATATCATTCACACTCATGTATGACATTGATAAGATATAGTCAACCTAATAGAGTTGATCTCATCCCTCAATTCATTTAGCCCAACCATCCCCATTTCATTGGTCTTAGTATTGATCAGGAGTTTTGCCTCCTTGCTATCTCAGATATTAAAGGACCTTAGAGTTCTGTCTTTACATAGTTAGACATTCTTAAGAAACAACGTGACATTGTGAAGGTATTTTGGTTCCATCATGATAACCCCTTGCCTCTCATCATCCAAAATCCCATTCCACTAAAAAATAAACCTAATCTACAACTCCACCCATCATCTATTCATTACGTCAGTTATCTTAGCTTGACCTCAGAAACTGAAGTGCACATTTTAGCATGTGTTATTCATGTGCATACAAAGATAAGATAAAAATTTGACCCTTGATCATGCAAATCCAAAAGGAAAAGGTTGCCTCATGGTAGTTACATGAGATGTGTTGAGCTACATGATGACAATTGGTGATCTACTTAATCAATCTATCCATCATTTTTTTGTCTTTTCCATATAAATAAATGTATCAATGATAATAACAGGTGGTGCATCATTGAAGATAGAGAAATTCTACCACTTTTTAAGGTAGAATATGTAGTAAGGAAGATTGTTATTAAATTTATACAGTTTGTAAAATGTAGTTAAGTGTGTTTATGGCAATGTGTTGTAATGTTACTTTTTGATAAATATATGGAACTATTATGGAACATTCTATTTTATGAGTTTGCCAGTAAAGTCCATGGATATCTACCTCCTCTGCTTGATCTTGAGCTTCAACTTCTTTATTGTTTAGCAACCAAGGCATCATTTTGGTACATTATTTAGATAGGTACTACCTCATAGTCCACTTCTTTTAAATTTAGTTCAAACATAGACATGTATCACATTTTTAGTGGGGATTACAATTATCAATATATCATGCTTTGATATGCTTTCACTCTTATATTATTGTTTTTATAATGTGGAAATATTAAGTTATAAGAAGATCCTATTTATTTATATTTTGGGAACTCAATGATGATTTTTCTTAGAATTTATTGCATTTATGAAAAAAATTAGTATTATTGTGACATAGTTTCAACATGATTCAAATTAGGTGATTTGTTGCTGGGATTGTGAATGTTGAAATGATTTTGTAGATAAAAGGTTTTGGAATTGAGCATCAATCAAAGGATGAGATTATTAGTATTTATATTTGGTATTTGAAAAAGGAAGTTAAGGTTAAAAGAGTTCTAATAATGCAAACACGTTTTGTTGCTCTTCATATGCATCTCATTCAGGCATTATAGACCACATACTCTGCATATTTGCTTCCTCTACTTTATCTTGAGCTTTAATCTCTTCATCATTCAACAACTAAGGCATCATTTTGGTACATTGCTTGGATAGGTGTTACCTCATAGTCCACTACCATTGAGGTGCATGCATTAAAATTTTAGATTTAGAATTTTGATGCTAAAAAAGATAAATAAAATATGTGATTTATCACAATTGTTCGTAGTTCACCTATACTAGTGTCTTCCTTTGTAGCTAACCATTTTTTTAAATTTTTTTGTGTCAATATTTCAAAAATATTCTATTTAATTTATACTACCCATTAGTCTTTCTCATTGGACTTCATCATAATAGACAGGGTTCTTTGAACCTTCTTCCATCACTTCTATGTTAATAAGATAGATTGAGTTACATAACTAGTTTAAGGACTTGATCACTCTATTTTCTCCATACTATGCTCTTCCTTAGAGTTTGTTTGTTGTTACAGGCAAAAGAAGCAATAGAACATGATGTGAATACAAGGGGAAATTCCTTGTGCTTATTTAATTCCATAATGACTGACAATATTTTTAATATTTCATATAGAAAAATCATTGTCAGAGATCAAATCACATCATTTTTGTAAATTTTCAATTTTTTTTCACACTTCAAAAAAATTAATATTTTTGGGTCCTATAAATATCTAATTTACTCATAAAATTGTTCAAATCACTCAAGTCCAACTAATATAAAGATAAAAAATTAATTTATTTAAAAAGAAACTTAAATATCTAAAAAAATACTCATTTTTTAATGGTTGTTAATTTTTCTACGTAAATTAATAATGCACAATGATTACATTACTACCTGCATAGAATGTACTAATAAAATGTAATTATAATATCCACATTAATAAATATAAGTATTGATGATATTTCATTAATCTAAAATATTTTAAAGTATAAATATTCTATAAAATGAAATAAAAAATTAAAACTTTATAAAATTGAAAAAAACTATTTTATTATGAAGAGTGGTGTTCAAACACTAGAATTTATGATTAATATAATGTTGTATATAATGACTTGTAGCTAAAACATCTATAGTATTTGTGAAGATTTTTTTTGGAAAAAATCATGTGACAATTTTTTATTTATCATGGTTCAAATTATACCCTGATTTATCATCATTAATAAAATGTATGTTATAATCACACACCTAAATTCCTTACATAGATAATTCTAATGAAATTATATAAGGAACTCAAGTTTTCTATTTTAATATATGTTTTTTTCTTGATGATAAATCTTAAAATGTGATCCAAAACATCAATCAAAAAAATTTGTTGCACAATGTTTTCCTTTGTATATCTTAAATTGTGAAAACATTAAATTTTTAACTTAAGGTTTTTGTTTTTATATAATCTTCCATTAGATTCAATATTTTTTATATTTTATCATTTTTTTGATATTCTAATCAACTCATAGTGTTTTTTTTTAAAACATAAATTGGCCCAATAACTTTAAAAAATCAAGGTTTATAATCTTTCTATATTTTAGAGTATTGTGGATTTTATATAAAAATAAAAATATGATCTTCTAGAGTTATTAGACTAGTGTTGAGAAGTGAGGGCTTAGTAAAATTAGTTATTGTGAAAATTTAAAAATGGCCCCTAAGTATTTATTGGTCATTAAATTATATAATTTTAGGATGCTTGTGTACTTATCAATTATTGATTTCAAGTGTTATCGATGCATTTGTGGGTTGTCGTGTCCCCTTTATTCTCTCCCCCTCTGTTTATCAATATCCATATTTAAGTATCTCAATATTTATGTTAGGATTCATGCTACTAAGTCTCTTTAGAACATCACTCATGCTCTTAGTGGCCCCCTTTGGTTAAGGTGCACTTGTCTTTGTGGTCCTATATTTTTCACTTTTTAGTTGTTATAATATTAGTTGGCATATGAATAAGATTAAAAATTGAACTCAATTATCCCAAAATACACAAACATTATAATTTATTTACATCTAGAGAATTATAAATAATATATCTATTTTTCACATGAATCAATTCAACATTTCTATCATTATATAAAAATCAAGCAATCATTATAACATTTATCATTATTGATGCAGGAGTATCTGAGTCCACTTATAATCCTACATCAACCAAACACATTTAGATTAGAAAATAAACAAAGTCTTATTGTACGCAAGTTTGTTATGTTACCTTGCACTGCCTTTGCACTTGTGCATATATTTTGTAATGTTTTGCATATAATTTTGTACCCACACATGTTTGGTTTTTATTATTCCATGTAACGATCTTAGTCACTTTTGAAGTATTTTGCAAGTTTGTCAAAAGTTCTTTGGCTAGTTCTAAGCAAATTTTTAAAAATACATGTAGATAAGGATATTTGAAGTCTTGTGATGTCAATATTCATTGCATAGTTTAGCTTTGTGAATCCTATGACACATTATTTAAGAGTGTTAGTGCATATACATATGATAAGAAGGATCTTATGCAACCTACATGCAGATTCATTTGTGCAAATATTTTGGTTGGGACTTGATACTTGCAAGTTGTTGGTATGTACAATGTCTTTATTGAGTGCAAACTCTTGTGAAGGTAATGTGACCCTTGGGAACAAGAAAACATTGAAAATTTCTAATTATTTCATTTAATACCTTAGAGTGTAATATGTTGTTGTAAATCTCATTTAATATCATATTGTGATGTATTTTGGGCATGACATGTTATGAGTCATTGGGATTGTAATGAACATTTAATGTTTGGGGTGAATGGTGATGTATTAAAAATGTTTAATGATTGTAGTTGATTGTTTAGAACATTAATGGAACTAAGTGGGTATTGTTCCTTTATAAACATGTACCTACACTTGAGTCAATTGGTCAACAATCTTAAGGATATATGTAGTATTTTGAGATATAGATATACTTGTAAAAATTGTGAGTTAGCAAGCATAAATATGAGGTAATGATGTAATGCAACTAATTTGAGATTGTTGTGTTGATGTTATTGTATGTGAAATTTGTATTTCATATTGATGAAATCAAATAAATAATTGATTTTTTTGTTATTTCATTTTTTGCATTATTCCACTATGTAATTTTGAAGGTTGTGTGGTGTAAGGCATCTCTTCATTGAGAAACCTAACTATAATTGCATAATTTAGAATCAAATAAAGTTTTATTCCTTAAAGGTGAGCATGTATAATATGTTTTTTACATTCATAAACATGGGTGAAAAATAATGAATACATCTTACAATCAGTATTGGTAGAAGGTGTACTGATTATTATTTGAGTTATAAAAAATGACATAGTGATCAGGTTTAACTATGAGACTGTTGCTCTCAGCTAGAACACCAAGAGTTGTAGACTTGTCATAGTTGATGAGAAGTATGTAAGCCCATTTAGAGGCTATGAAGATATCAAAACACTAAGGTGTTGTAGTGGATGATGGAAAAAATAATGAGGCCATAAAAGAAACATCTAAGAACCATGTCAAATAAGAAGAAGAGGTCGATGAACCTGAAGATATATTATTGCACATAAATTCCAAGATGAGTAATAAGCTAAACTTAGACACTCTATTTATTTAGGGATTTTAAGTCTTGAATATCTCACTTATTGGGTCATTGAGTTAGAAAAATACTTTGAGTATGAAAGTATGAAAGATCTCAAGAAGCTCAAATTTGCATGCACCAAGTTGAAGGGTTACACATCTATATGGTGGGAGCATTGTAGATAAAAAGACTCCATAGAGGTAAATATAATATCAAGAGCTAAAATAAACCGGTTATGAAGTTTAAGTCTAAGTTTATGATTGAAAGATTACACCCAAAGAATTTTATAGACTCACCATTGGAGCAGGGCATGTTGAATATGACACTAAAAAGTTCTTGAGGTAAATGAATCCATAAATCCACATAAGATGAGTTTGGAATCATCGGGTTATGAGTTGTTGAAGCATCCTATCCGTGTGTGCTAAAGGTGGAGGATAAATTATCTTTCATAAAAAAGGGCATAATGCAAGGAAAAATATTTTTTTTGTGCACATGAGGATAATTAAGTAGTAATAGAGGTTACTATGTGTAATAAAGAAACTAGCACTTCTCAGCATAATGATACTAGTGTTAGCTAAATTTTGGCCACCATAAATGGGTGTCATTCAAAACTTTGTTTTATATGACCTTAACTTTGTCGATAGCCATTATGAAGTCTTTTTTTGGTCATTAATGATCTATGATGATAGGTAGTGTGTCTTCCTTGGCAACTTACAAGGTCATTTAAGATGGTCTAGTGAGTAGCATGTTTAGGTCACTTTGTCTTTTCAACAAAGGGTCATTCTTTGTAAATCCTTCTTTATGTGTTTAACATTGTTTAAGGAAAGTTTGACAAAGTTAAGTGTAAAACCAAGTCCACGAGGAATCATGCTCAAGGATACAAGGTGGTGACCTTACCAAGACAACCATGATTTAAAGTTGATCAAATTGGTCAGAAAATCCAAACTATTAAGTTGATCACACTATTTTTTAATCAATTTGGAGAGTTTAAGGTAGTTTTGACAAGATTAATGTATTTCATTACTTTAGTCTTATTGTGCATTCCAATGTTGAGATGCCACTTGCTAATAAATAACAAATATGAAGGTTTTGTCCTTGGATAGAGGTATTTTTAAGTCATATAACATAAAATGATGACATCATGCTTTTATGTGTCCATCCATTTCCCCCAAGTGTCTTGGAAACTACTTTATAACATTGGAAGTCTCCTTGTAATTGCCATTCATCATTTATAATGGCCAAATGAGGAGTTATTATAAGATTTGAAGGTAATAAGAGGTGTGAAACATTTTTAAACCCTCCTATACCTCTATAAAATTCAATGGAAACTAAAGAGTCACTTGGTTCACCATCTCCAGTAGTTACAAAGGGTAGAACAGTCAAATTCTTGAAGAAATGAAGATTTTAGAGGTCTTTTGCAGAGGGCTTATATTGATGGAAAAAATAAAAAAAATTTAAAGGTTCCCCATGGTCTTCTAAAATAAAAATCCATGCAAAAAGTGGAGCTACAAAATTAAACAAGGCAAAAACCCACTGTATTTCTCCATCATGTTTATTAACAACTCAATATAGTTAGCCAATTTCCACTTAGTACTATAAGGAGAGAGAAAGTTAGAACCCAAGATTTTTGAAATATGAGGGGAACATAATTACCTTCAAATTTGTGTAATTTTATATCTGATTAGGCTCCTTAACTTTATGAATAATCATTAAGAAGTTAAGGTGCAGAAAAAGGACTCAAAACCCCACCAGGGTCGGTTTTCTTCAAATACAAAGTCATGAATCAAGTTGAATGCATGAGAATTATTTATAAGGGTATCTTTAATACTTATTTAACCATATAATACCATGTTATTTTAGGTTTCTTCATGTTCATGTTTGGTGTAGTGTCTAATAGTCTTATTTTGCTAGTTAGTCAAGTTGCAGGAGTTATGAGGTGTTTAGGTGAATTAAATGGATGAAATGAGATGATTAATAGTTTATAAAATCACATGAATATATATATATATAAAATATTTAATCACAATTGGAGGCAATAACTTCAATAAAAATAGGATATTTTGCATGCACATCTAGGCTGTTTGAATTTGAGTCATCGCTGAGAGAAACCTTGTAAAATATGAGGTGTGTTTTATTATCCAAGACCATTGAAGGAGATGTACCATATAAAATATCATTTAATATCATTATGAAGAGTTTTTACAAGTGAAAAACCATGGGAGTCAAAGTTTTTAGTGTCCTTTTTCAAGCCAAGACAAAGAAAGTTTATGAACCTATAGGTCTGTAAACCTATAGGCCAGTATTAAAACCAAATTGATATGATGAAGAGTGTATATGGTATGAATAATGAATATATAGTTCCATATTTCCTTCTAAAAAATATCCAAAAACTTGAAAATAAACTACTTAGGCCAACAGTGAGATAATGAGGATTTAAGTACACTCAAGACAATGCAAGAAAACACAACCATGCTTCTATAAGAGACTAGCATCCATGTTATCTTAATGGAACTAAAAATAAATATATAAAGGTATTAAAATATTTTTATAATCATCTAAACATATATTAAATATACTTCAAATCTCAACTCAATTTGCTTTCAAGTGGATTGTGCCACTAAGTGGACTGTGTGAATATGAAAAGGACTGTGAGGGCTACAAATGAATATTCAAGGTGATTTCAGCCCATTGGAGGAATGAAAAGGATATAAAAAAAATGAATCACTTTGTATAAAATTTTATCATTGGAAAATTGGGATCAGGAAGGCACAATAAGATATAAGTAAGGTTTTAGGCCTAATGACCACCTACAGGTCTGTCACAAGCAGTTAAGAGCAAAGGGCATATGTATAATGTGAAATGAGGTGTTGGGAAGATTTTTGAGGATGAATGAGAATATTAAAAAATTATACAACACTTTTAAAATCACAAAAATGATAAATAAATCAATGGAAGAGAATAAACTCTCCAAAATTGTAGTAAAAAAGCCCATAAGAACCTACAAGCCTGCCTATACAAGAGTGAGCTAAAGGGGAAAATGTTGCATTACATGAGAGTTATGAAAGTCATGTGAAATATGAAGGGAATGTTTTTATAAATGGTGGAAATTTTTAAACCCATGTAATAAAGATAAAAGTGTCCAATGGAGACATTCTTGAAGTCTAGTAGGGTAGTAGGCCTAATTAAAGACCTACAGGCATGTTATGGATCCAATGGAGAAAAGATACATATTTTGTACTAGATATAGGGTTTGGAAGGAAAGTAAGGTATAGGATACATGAAATAGTTTAAAATAATTTATAAAACTCTTGTGATAAAAGGAAATCTATCATGAGGAGCAATCATCCTTTGAAGAGAGTTTAGGCCTTAACAAAATCTATAGGCCTGTCATAGTCCTAAAGAAAGAAAGACTAATCTTGTGGGGTTTTTAGAATATAAAGAGGTTTGTATAGGATTAATAATAACATGAAAAAAAAAAAAAAAAATCTCTCAAGACCACTAAAATTTCATGAACCATGTTGAAGAAGATCCATTCTCAAGATTGTAGTCAAGAGGCCTAATGCCCACCTACAAGCCAGTGGATAAAAAAGGTGAAGAAGCTTGTAGTTTTTGAGGTGTTTTAAATATTTTAGAGTATTGGGATATGTATAATAAATTAGTGTAAGATCAAAGTAAGTTGAAACTCCTTTAAAAAGGAATACATGACCAAAACAAGACTGTTAGGGTCACTAACACTAAACTGCCCTTAAACCCTAACCATGAGCTTATGAAGGTTGTAGTGGGTTTGAAGGGTAAGATGGAGTAAAGGAATTTTTGAAAACATAAAATAGGGATGAAAATACCCCAAGGAGAGGTTTATATCTTAATAAAAACACTTTCACACCTTATTATGCCAAATCACCCTTTTCAATCTCTCAAATAGGCCTAAATAGTTAGAAATGGTCTTTTTCTTTACGTCAGAAGTAAAATGAGAAAGTGAATGGGAGATGATGGTGTTAGGAGGTGTTGGTAGACCATATTAAATAATTTTTTTGAGACATTAGTCAATAGGTTAAGGTACAAACCTTTATGAACTATCCTTAATAGGGTTACACACCTAAAACCCTGCTAAAACTCCTAAAAAGACCCGATGGAAAAGGTTAGAATTCTAAATGCTTATAATGGATTGGTATGGAATAGAAACTGATTGGATGGTATATAAAAATCATTTTGAACTTTAGATTCAATATTTTTTCATGTGTGAGGTACTGTTATATGGAAATAGGCCTAAAAATCACTATTATAAGCCTATAAATGTAGTTTTAGATGGCTTATCATGAAATTTGACTGAGTAAAGCCTAATGGAGTAACTTTAAATCATAAATGACTAGAATAAGATATTTTATGATGATTATAAAGGCCCACAAGGATGTCTATAGTGACTATAACATCATTTGAAGGTTTCAAGACACCTAGTGGTAAGTAAGTTGGTATTAAGAGCTCCTAACAGGCCTAATGCACCTATGTATCAATTTTAAAGATGATTTTGAGATTGAATAGGAATTTAATGATTAAATATATGGTGTTATAGAGGTATTAAAACTATTATATCAGTCCTCAAGTAAGAACCATGCCTAGGATGAAAAGTCTGACTTGTTATTTTGGTCTTCATTTGAATCAATCAAGCTTTTCAATAACATGCAAGTTATTATTAATTTGAGGACACTTGATTATTGATCCTCAACCTCAAAAATATGAGAGAAACATTGAAGTAGCCTAGGATGGAATTGGAGGAATCCAAAAAACATGATCAAAATGGTCAAGAATGACACATGTTAAGACAAATACTTGTAACTCCTTCTAAACAAGAATAGGTAGTTTTATGAATGAGGTTGATGAGTCCTCATAAAAGGTGAAGAGTAACTATAAAACACCCATGATTAATAAGATAATTAGATCAAGTACACACATGTTAATAGAAGACTTCATAACTACCTATTTGCATATTTTTTTGCTTGTAACTTATCCTCATGAGATGACATTTGTCATATGCTCCTCCTGCGCCTCTCATCTCTCTCCTTCTCATTACCTTATATATATATATATATATATATATATATATATATATATATATGTCTTATTTTGGCATTGAATAAATCCTCCATTTGAGTATGGTGAATCCCTGCGTTTTTTGTAACCATTGAAGCAATAGACAAGCTCGTTTTACTTTATTTTGTGATTGTATTTAAGTGTTTATGTAAGAATGATTGATATTGTCTAGTATTGATTTAGTTCTCCTTGACATGTTGTATCATTATCTCACCTATATGTAGTTTGAACTCACTCTTGAAGGTCATATGAAGTGTTTAAGTAGTTTTGTGAAAGTGAGGTAATATTTGATTAGTGTCTTTTAAACCTCTTGAAAACCAACCCTCCTTGCCTAATCATCATCCACCACCTTCATATTCAAATATTAATATAAAGAGGAATATATTAGGAGTAGTGTACAAATAGGTTAGATTCATGCTCATTTTGAATTTACATATCTGTATTAGGGTCAACAATTTTGGTGCATCAACTCCTTAGTTAATTTGCTTTTAATTCTCTCTATCCCTTTTCCCTTACAAGTTAGTCAGCTTAGTTTGTAGTTCTCAAGTGATGCATCAAGATAGATATCCTTATCTAGAGGTTAAATTCATCTTTTAGGTCACCCAAAACCTAGTATTATTCCCATGCTATCACTTCAGTAAGGAGGCTTGAACAACCTCCTCAAGGGTGCAGCTTTTGATGATAATAGTTCTGACATGCTCGATGGGACACAAGATTTCATTCATTGAAGATTTATTGATGCTGTTATTCAATACATAAACCTTAAGAGGAATGAATAAAAGAATCAATGGTGAATTCAAGTGAATCTCAATTCATATAATCAGGCCAAGTGTCTAAAAATCAGAAAATTGGTATGTATCCTCATCATTCTTTTGGTCAAGATGCATACTCTATGCCTTCATATTCTCCATATCAGGTTGATGGCATTCATGGATTCACCCCAAGTGGATATTAAGAAATAACATGTCAAACTTATCAAGGTTTTTAGCGTATGTATATGCCCTCTCCCAATAGAACTCAATTCGTATATAAGCCTACTTATGCCTCTAGTCAACCTTGTCAAAGCTATGATAATCATATTAATCCCTAAAATAAAATCTATTAGAATATGAAATGAAAATGAGGGAGATTGATAGAGAAAAATAAATTGGACTAATTGTACCTATTCCTTCCAATAAAAATGAGATCCAGGAAGAAATAATTTTTTTACAGCTGATCAAGAATAAGTGGGCAACTATTGAGAGAGAAAACCAACATTTTCCAATTGATGAAGTGCTAGAAAAAAGAGGATTGATTTAATGTATTAAAAATAGATTATTACTTGAAGAGAGACAATAAGTGGAATACATTTAGTCTTGTATGCCTTCTCCCACTCTAATTCAACTATCTTTTGCTCCAAATCTAGCCTAAATTACATCATGCTGTCAAGAGAGGTCTATGCCAATGTCACCTTCACCCACTCTTCCTCAAGATCCTAAAACCATTCCATCATGGAGAGCTCCTTAGAATAAGACCCCTGATTATATCATGTAAACCCTTGAAAAAGAGCCTTATCCCATGCCTATCCAAAGTCAAGAAAAAGAGAAGTGTATAAAGGTTAAATCAAGAGAGTTTTCAAGTTCTTCAAGTCCTTCATATTCCCTTCAAGTTATAGCTATCTATGAAGTTCAAGCATATCAAAGTTTGATATAGAAATTGAGGAGTGGAAGGAGAATAATGAAGCATCCTCAACACAATTACCTTCTCCATCTATTCAAGATTACTACAATCAACCTAACCCTCCTAAAATATAAGTTGGAAGGACACTCTATCAAGTTTCAAGCAAACCAATTAAGTATATTTCCATCCCACCCCCTCCTTTTATGAAGGAGAACCAGTTGCATTGAGGGAAAAAGATGAAAATTTAAATGTGAAGGAGAGCTTGATAAAACTAGGTGATGAGGTGGCAATCCTTGAAAAGTAGAATCAATCAACTGCAAGTGAATCTCAAGAAGATTACAAGGAGAGTATTTCTAGTGTATATGATGAGGGGATATTTCTTGGCAGTCCTCTTTATTAATAAGGAAACAAATCAGTCTTCAAGGATGATGAGAAAGATGGTCTTGATGGAGGAGTGCAAGGTAAAATAATAACCTCTTGTCAAAGTGATTCTATTGAAAAAGGTGAAAAAGAAGATCATGATCAAGTATGGTAGAAACTGTACCATAGTTTTATGTAAGAAGTTGACTTACTTAGAAAACATGTGATCCCTCTTGATCATTAAGGTGAACTCCAACATAAAGTTATAGAAGTTGGATGCCCTCTAGAAAAGGAAAAAATAGGTTTGTTACAAGAGAGGCATGATGATTAAACCTTGAATGGGCAGATGAGCTTCCATTATTCATGGAGGAAGAAGAAGACCAATATATTTCTCATGAATTGAGTATTGATGAAGGGAAAGATGATCATACAATAGTGGATCAAATTATAGCTGGGTATGAAGTGAGTCTTCATGAATACTCTTTGGTCCTTAACCTTATCAAGCCTCATGAAAGAGAAATAGAGCTTTTAGAATCAAAGTTTCAGCTATGTCATGAGTCTATTAGAGAATTTGAAGCATTTGATTAGCCTACTATCCCTGAAGAGAATGGTAAGAATGAAACTAAAGTTGCCATGCTTTCAAGCGACTGATAAGTGTAGACTCCTAAAAGTGGCCACCATTGGATTTACACTTGACTTTAGAAAAATTCTTATCAATCATTAAACATTTATCCTAATAATTTCTAAATGTCTCAAATTTGGCTTCATCACATGCAATTAAATCAATTTGGCCCATAAATCAATTAAATGGACCAAATTCCTAATTCAATTAAAATAAAATCTTGCACAAATGTTCAAATGCCTAAAAGAGATTAATTAACATGAAAATCCTAATCAAATCATAATTGAATTCACTCATAAAAAATTAAATGAATTATCAAAAATGGAAATTCAAAAATCAATAAATATCCTAGGAGTGAATCATTACACTTTTGTGAGTTGTCCAAATGCCAAATATCTCAAAGCACACCTATTACATGCTAATAATGAGATTTTGGACACCTCTTAACCTAAATAAGATTAACTAAGCCAACCAAGGTTAGGATTTAACTCATTCTAAGTCATTTCAAAGCCTATAAAAGCAAGCCTAGAGCTCCTCATTTGGAGATATTGAATAGAGTAATGTTATAATGCAAGATTTGATTCATAAAGAAAATGCATAGTGTTATCCAAACCAAGCCATTTTCAAACCATAAGCCAAGACAAAACCATGAGCATGATGCCAAGAGGAGATGGAGATAACCAAGCCCCATTGATGAAGACCTTTTGAGTACAATTCAAGCAAGCCAAATGAAGAAGCCTCTTGGAGCATTCAAGGAAGGTAAGAAAGGTATGTTTTCTTACATTTTAGTTATACTTTGTCATTTATTTTCTTAACCATGCTCCTCCATTTGATCTAGGCAAGGTAGTGTTATGAATGTTAGTGTGTTATTGCTTTCATTTTGAGTTGATTTCATTATAAATCTAACATATGATCTAACCACCCTCTTTGGATTCCTTGATCATAAATGGCATGGCCAATGGGACCCAAAACATCCCACGTACTAAGAAGATCAAAATACAACTTATAAATTTTCATATGAATGTTTAAAATACTTAAAAATTAGAGTTCTTGCTTTGATTTTCCATACTCTATTTTTAATTACACTTAGTTTTGATAGTGAATCAATGTTGATTCTTTCATCGATCGATGTCAATTCTTTTTGTGTAGAAATAAGATGTGGCAGGAATTGGTCTTTTTGAATTTCTCTTTAGTTTGCTATAGTTTTTATATTTATAAGGGCCTACATATTGTTATGATGACCATTTTAATATAGACTTTAGTGTTGTTTCTTATATTTAGGCTCATATTGATAGCCATTTTCCTTATGAATCAAAACACATTTTTTATTTTATGTGTTTTTGCAGACAAGACATAATCGATGCTGATTCAAATAGATCAACACTGATCCCTGCATGAATTGACGTTGATTCACTATGTAAAAACATAGAGCAAACTCAAGACCAAAATTTTCAAAGTTTATTTGCTCATCACCAAAAGTGATTTTAGCAGAAGGTTATTATCTAACAATTGCAAGTTCAAGGATTGATTGGAACACCATTTTGCTTGTTTTGATTAAAGAACATTTCATTTTAGGATTTTTAAAAAGAATTAGTTGAATCATGCACATTTCAATTTGGGCATTAAAATGAACATGTTAGCTTTTGCACATTTAGATGTTGGTGTTTAAAATGAATTAAGATTGATAATGTTTACAAACACTTCATTTTTAGTGCTTAAAACAAATGCTTAAATCATGAACATTTCAAGTTGGTGTTTTAAAATGAATTTTTGGTTAAATTTCAAACATTTGGACATTTGATCTTAAAATGAACCTAGATAATTTTGCTTAATTTGGTTTTGTACATTTTTTTTCATTTTCACACTTAAGCCAAGGGGCCTAGTAATGAGCAATGTCACATTTAAAGTGGTGCTTAAAATCAAACCTCACTCGTAAATTATTTGCAAACTATTTGTTGATTATTTGTTTTCACAAAAAGGATAACACGTGTATGTTCTCCCCCCATCCCCTATAGGGAACTCAGGTGATCAAAAATGCCTTTCTATTGCATTTGGTGCCTAATATAAGGTGTAGAAATAAAGTTACCTAAGCTCTCCTCAAACTCAAATAATATTAACTGATCTAAAAACAACCCTAAATTATTTCTACTCATCTTTTACTTTCATGCATTTTGGCTTGTGAAGGGGGTGTCATTGCCTCTCACAAGTTATTTAAGGAAGCTTTGACCCAGTGCTTCATATTATGAAAGTGTTTCAACCCCTCTCCATGGGGGGTATAAAAATTAGGATTTCCCCACTAGGATGATGGTTTGAGTGGTTAAACCATCTCTATTAGAGGTAATCTAGCCTGGAATGTATGATCAATCAGGACATCACACTACACTAATTAATTGATGGATGTAGTGGTTTTGAAAAGGAGAAGACCTTTTCATAAAAAGTAAATTAATGTGGATATAATTGATGTGCTATTTCTATTTTCTACAAACATAAAATTTTGTAAACATGGGATCAATCTAGATGGTTGTAACTTGTAAGTTTTAATCAATCCCATTTTTCCACACGTTGATAGGATTTAGGACGATATACTTAGTTGTATTTTTGTCATTTATTCTTTATTTCTTGGTGTGTTATACCTAAAACTTATTTTTTTTAAACCACATCATTAATGAGTATTGTGTCCAACACTACTCCATTGTTTGAGGAGGCATTAGGCCATCTATTTAACACCTTGATTTAACTTAGAAAACATTTGTGTCAAGATGTTGAGTGTGGCACTTGATTAAGACAGGTGATGTTATACCACCCAAATAATTTAAAGTCTTATGCCTTAGAAGTCTTTGAAATGACCAACCATTATCACATATTTTAGGAGTGATAACACTGTTACACTACCCAAATTATTTCAAAAGACTTGTATTATTTTGTGTCTCAATTATCATTGTTTGAAACCAATCATTTGATCCTTTCTAAATATCTATTTAAGTATAGTCACACTTTCAAAATTTGCATAACTTATTATCATCAAACCCTAGTTTACCTTAGTTGAGTTTTTGATTAACTTTTTACAAGTTCAAATCCAAACATTGATTGATTTCTGTTTAGGCCTCGATATGCAAGGGTTGATACACAAATCTTTCTCTTTTGGTTTGCCTAACTTAGGTTAAATATATAAATAAAATTTAGAAACATTATTATTTTTCCATTTATTTGATAAAATCAATCCATATTCAAAGTGATTTTTATTTAGTGTTTTATACAAATCAAATCATGTTTATATCTAGAATCAAGTGCCTAGTCTTTGCCAAACTATTTAAAGTTTTTTAGATAAATCATCATCTTTTGTTTCAAGTATAGCTTTTGATGCCATGTTTGGACAAAATTACTAATACAACCTATTTGAACCTATCTTTTGACTCCACATTTGGATAAAAGACCTAACATCATTTCCCTTTCATAGTTTAGACCTATTTAGAACACGTTTGGACATTAGAGTTTGGCATCTTATTTTTACGTAATTTTACTTACCTTGTTTGTGTAAAACATTTTATGTTGGACATTTGATGTTATACTATTTTTACCAAGTCTTTGCATAATTTTTTTGGATATTCAACTCCACCCTCGACCAAGTTAGATAGAGTTTGAACCTCTTTATCTTTTTAGATCTAGAGTTTTAGAGTTTGCAGAATTCTAATCTCATCTTGTTGTGAAATATTTACCATTTGATTTGACCATGGCTCACTATACACGTAGTGGAACTATGTACAATCTAGGATATGGAAATTTTAGCACACAAGAAGACTTTGTTCAGGACCCTTATGGAGATGATGTTGTTTGGGAGATGAGTTCTTGTCCACCATACAACACTTAGATAGGGGAACAAAGTCAAGATCCTTTGGCCAATTATTTAGTTAGCATGCCTCTATACATGAAGTAAGATCAATAAAGATAACCCAATATTTATCTATTGTACCTATGGTTGTAGAAAATGTCCAATAATAGCAAACTTATTATGGTACAATGACATAAAACTATGAGGTAAAGAATGATAATTTGTAAAATTTACTAAGAGGGCCTTATAACATGTTTTATCAAAATAATGATGAGTCCTCTTATAGTGATCCTATTGCCATAGTACCAATACCATATCAAGATAATCGTATGCTTGTCACACAAAGAGGTCTCATAGAGGACCACTTCATTCAAATACGAATAACATACCAGACATATCAAGACCTAGCACATAACTTTAATTAGATGACCATGTTGAACACGTTGCTTATTGATTTATCTCCTTTAATAAGAGTTTTAATGGAATTCACTGGTCAATAAAATTAGGGTTTAGACCCATTTACATAAAACATTTTGGTAAAAAACATGTTCAAAACCCCAAACATTGAGGAAGTGTCTTTTAATTATACACATAATAGTGATAAAAACTTAGTGGAAATATGCAAATAGCATCCAATTTAGACCAAAGTGGTATTAATGCATAAACACATAGTCAACAACAAAATGTGCCTTTAACTAACACCATTAGTGGTTCACAAACTCAGGGGGTATGAGTTTATACATCCCAACCTTAAACAACTACCACTAATACTCAACCAACTACTTCTTCTAATACCCAACAACAAGGATTAAGTAGTCAGCCAATGAGCAGTGTTGTGCCACAATAAAACGTGATGAATCTTACTCTACCCCAACAAGTGATGAGTAATATTCCATAACAACAAGCACCATAAAACATACCCACATAATAAAGTAAAACATATTACCACCTCAATAGGGGGTAACCAATGTTTCACCTCACCAGGTAGCAGTGAACATACCTCTTTAGTCATAGACTAACATGTCAATTCAAAACCAAATGATGTCTAACCAACAACATACTACCATTGGTCAATGACAGATGCTGAATCTCCAACATGCATCCACTTCCCAATTGAGATTCATGAAATAAAGAGGTTTTAATGTTCCTTAAGTACCTATTAGGCAACAATTCCCTTTCATATAGAACATGCCACAAGTTCAGAGACAGGGTCTTAGTTCACATGTTCCCTCTCAACAACAAGGTTAGATTAGTCAACAACATGTCCCTATTCAACCTCAACAGGCACAATATGGTCATATACCACCATCTCAATCTCAATATTCCCAACATTAGGATTACATACCCAATCTTAACTAGATTATCAAACTACAGTATGTGCAATTTTAATAATCACACCCTAACTTGTGCATGTATATTCTTGGTTTGTTCCCTAGCCAATCTAACATTCCCTAGTAAATACCTCCATCATACCTTGGTTAAATTAATTCATTTTTGACTGCTCAACCATCACCTCAGTCTAATGTTCCCATAAGTTTCCTCGAACAAGAGCTACAACAAATAAAGGATGCAATTATCACCATCTAAGTTAGGAAACAAGTCAAAAAGTTTAAGTTGGATGATATGTGTTCTTTCCCTTTCAACATGGAGTACTTGTAGATACCAGTTCCTCTAGGGTAAGAACCACTAAAGTTCAAGAAATATAAGGGGAAAGGTGACCCCAAGATACATCTAACATAATTCTTTGTTGCATGTCAACCAATGGCCTATAGCAAAATTTACCTTTTATTGTTTTTTCTAAGAAGTCTAGCTAGACAAGCCTTGGAATGGTTCCTAAAGTTATCAAAGAATTTAGTTTCCAATTTTGATGATCTTTCAGACAAGTTCATGCAACACTTCTATTACAATCTCGAGCATGATATTTCATTGGTGGACTTAACACAAGCAAAATAGAAACTAGGTGAAATCTTTACAAACTATCTACAACAATGGAGAGCCCTTGTAAGCTGATTTACCCATAGTCTACAAGATAAACAAATAGTTACTGTGTTTACGAAAAATTTACATAACAATATATCTTACTATTTGGAGTTGTAGTGTGTTCATACGTTCAAATAAATCATTAACAAAGATTTAGTGATCAAATGAGCCATTATTAATCAAGGGATCATTAAACTAACCTCATCAAATCAAAACAATAGCTAGAATCAAAACTAGAATAATGTACAAAATCCACATTTAGTCCAAGTGCAAGTGTCACAACCGGTATATGCCAATAATAATGATAGACCCAAATAATTCAATTACAACAAGAATGTTGTATGAAATGGAATAATAGAGTCACAACATGTCCAAATACTGAAATCACTATCTTCACTACCTATGCTACCCTTCTAGCTTACTCCTAACCAATAACCTTTTCAGTAATCGTAACACACATATTAAGTGTAACAACCTAGACTAGCATAAAAAATGCAACAAACACAACAATCTATGCCTTTCCAAAACCCTCCTCCCCCAAGGAGAAATGTACCTACTCATCATGATTTTAATGACCATGGAGAGCCCATTAAATTAGAATTTTGTAAGCTCATAGAAATTAACTTGATTATATGGCCCATACGAAAAGAGCAAGTTCATGAAGGCACTGACATGCCAGACTAGTATAGGTTAGAATAATTATATGATTTTCATCGAGTTAATGGCCATAATTTACAGTGGTGTGTGCAAATTAGACATGTAATTCATAATATGTTGGAAAATGGAGAGATCACATTAGATCATGGAGCATCCACCTCTAATTAGAGCCTTAACATTTATTAAAATCCTTTTACTCAACATAATAATCAACAATAATAACAATGTAACAATCAACAATAGTGTCTAGTGCAACATCAACAATAATAGTATCAACAACCAAGGCCGAACTAATAGACTCAACAAAATAAATAAGATCAAAACAATGGACAAAACCAAGGTCAAAATGATGGTAATAACCAATAGACCTACTATGCAGTCACACATGACTACAATGTAGTTGTAAACCATATTGCAGGAGTTTGTGTTAACACCATTTCCATTAATCCTAAACCAGGTACCAATCTAACAAGACCATTACTAATTATACCAAATCAACCAAACCTTATTGGTAATCCTTCCTTGGCCTAGAAACACACATAGGTGAATCAAAAAGTAGGGATTACCATGTTAGGACCTTATACTAATAACTCATTGTTATCCCATGACCATGTACAAGTGCATCGACAATCGAGACTTATCTTATCTGGTTCACCTCCATCATCATTTGCTAGTAACAATGGTCTTGTATCTAATCCTAATTGTGTAATCACAACTTAGTGGTCAAATATTACCATACTAGGCCTACAACCATCTGCCACTTCACCCATCATCCAACTAACCATTTTGACTTGAAACAAACCATTTACCACTGCCTAAGAAAAGATGTTTGACATTATGAAGTAATTGCAAAAGATTCCAACACAAATCTCCATTTTAGATTTGTTGCATATGTCAACCATCCACGAAAACATCTTAATAGATTTCTTGGGTCAATCCATAGTTATAAATGACATATCCCCTGATAAATTTCAAGGTTTGGTTGGACACCTAGCTCCATCCCAACAAGTAACCTTAAACCAAAGTGATATGTCATCCCTTGGCCCACTGCATAATAATCCATTATACATCAAAGTTTACATAAAGAGGCATATATTGAAACATGTCCTCATAGACAATGGATCGGGTCTGAATATAGTGTTTCTAAAGCTTATCAAGCTTCTTAGGTATACTTTAGTAGATTTGGAAATATAAATAATCACCTTCAAATCCTATGATAATGAAGAATGAGAATCACAAGGCACCGTTAACTTTCTAGTTATCATTGGACCCTTGATCCATGATATACATTTCCATGTGTTAGATCTGGACTTGTCATACAATATGCTTTTAGGTAGACCTTGGTTACATGAGATTCATGTAGTCCCATAGACATTACACTAGTGTATCAAATTCTCCCATTTAGGGATGTAAGTTAGTATTATAGGAGATTTACATCCATATGAGCATTGTAAACATCTAGAGGCCAAGTTCAAGAGATACAATTACCATTTCAACATGAATCCAGTCATCAAGTAGGATAAAGGGAAAGTAATACTTATTGATTTACTAGAGGCTAACTACATTGACCATGATACCCTTGATTACCTTTCCCACATGCTGCCTCTTGAAATGTCCAATCATTATACTATCTCAAATAATGACCCAAGAGAATACTTGACTCATGACACCCTTCACATTGTAAAGCTTCCATAGAACTCCAAGTCCTTTGGAAAACCAAAATCCAAACCACTCATGCAATGGCAAAGAAAGGGCAAAGGCCATCTGCACAATCCAACACTTGTTACTTTCATACCAACCTCTAGCCAAGAACAAGATCCTCTTGAAGGTGATGAATCATGGTTGTATAATGACAAATTGTCTGATTATTATAAGAGCTCGAAGTATCTTATTCCTAATCAGATCATGAAGCACTAAGACTATGAAGGAGGTCTCAAGCCCAATCAATAGGGAACACTCAAGCAAATTTATATGACCAAGTACAAAGGAACCTATGGACTTGGATTTAAATTGCCTGAGAGTGACTGCATGTATCTTATTCAAGTTACATAACCAAAGACTAGTGACAATGATGTTGATAACGAAGTAGAGTCTGATCATAGCCAATTAATGACTTAGCCTAAACCAATTTGATTGATAATAATGCCATTTATAACCTTCAACCAATCATTTATCATAATCCATTACCATTATATTATCCCTAATTAATATACTGGGACCAACAAGAATCCAACGTATCGATTGATGAATTCTAGAATAATGAGGCCTTCTACAATTTTCTAGGCCTTAGCAACAATGTTCCATTAGGAGATCATAATCAGGGTTCTCAATCAAGTTGGATCCTAAAGCCTATTTTAGAGAGCGAGTGAACACCCTTAGCCAAAAAAATAAAATAAAATATCGAGGTCCCAAATTGAAAACCTCTTTGATACACTTTCAGACCAGGGAAATAGTAAATATAAATGCTAATCTAGTGGTGAAAACCTATTTCAGGTGCCACTAGATAGGGGTGTTCAAAAATTTTCAAGTATAGACCAGGAGACCACCAATAATGAAATTGTCTATATGTCTGAGTTTAGTCTTGAAGAAGAATAGGATTTTGATTAGATCATTTAGGATACCAATGATGAGGAAATTGTCTATGGATTTGAATTCAATCTTCAAGAATAGCGAGCCTTTGATCTTATAATCCAATAGTTTCCAACAATGTTTATTACATGGCTACCCCTCCCATTGGGGGATTTTGATTCATCATGTCTAGAAGGACATGAAAAACTAGTCCTAAAAGAGGACCCTAACATAGCCAAATAGTTAAAAACTTTGTCAACTATTCTTGAAGATGGTTCGACCCTTCTAGTGGAAGACATAACCGAGGTAAACATTAGGACACTAGATGACCCAAAATGGATTGAATTAGGCACATCCCTCACTAAGAAGGAGCATGAAGTCCCTATATCCCTTTTAAGGGGATTTGTGAATATATTTGTATGGGCCTATTCTGACATGCCTGGTTTAGACCCCACCTTGGTTATTCACCACCTTGTAGTACATCCTGATGCCAAACTAGTGAAGCAAAAGTTACACAAAATGCATCCTCACATTACTATATTAGTAAATAAAGAGTTGTAAAATATCTTAGAAGTGAGATGTATTAGGCCAATTTATTATTATGATTAGATTTCTAATGTAGTGTCAATGAGTAAAAATCCATAAGGAATCAAAATCTATACTGATTTCAAGGACATTAACAAATATTTCCCTAAGGATGACTTTCAACTAGAAAACATCGACATGATTTTCAACTCCACATTGGGTTATGAGATGCTTTCACTGATGGATGGATTCTCAGGGTACAATCAAATTTAAATTACACTAGAAGACCAACACAATACAATATTCACCACTCTGTGAGGAACATTTTGTTATCATGTTATGCTATTTGGTCTTAATAATGTAGGGGATACTTATCAAAGAGACATGATAGTCATATTTCATGATATGATGCATAACATTGTCAAAAACTATGTCAATGACATACTAGGAAAATCAAAGACCAAGGCTAATCATCCAACAATATTAAGGAGGATATTTGAGTGACTACATGAGTACAAAGTTAATATCAACCCTAATAAGTGTGTTTTTAACATCACATCAGGCAAATTGTTTGGCTTCATCATGTCTCACCAAGGCATTGAAGTCGATCCCACCAAAGTAAGAGCTATAATAGAGATGCCACCACTAGCCAATTTGAAGTAGTCCTACAATTTGTAGAGAAAAATCCAATCCATCAAATGCTTCATATCTCAATTGGCCAAAAAGTACCACCTATTTACACACCTACTGAAGAAGGGTGTAACATTTATTTGGGATGATGATTATTAGAAAGCTTTTCAATAACTAAAGGACTATCTTGTAAATCCATTAGTTTTATTGCCTCCCATTTAGGGAAATCCAATCTTATTATATTTGTTAGCTATTGACAATGCCTTGGGGCACTTCTATCTCATCATGATGATAATGGAAAATAACATTCAATGTACTATTTAAACTATACACTGGTCACATATGAACATAATTATATGCAAATCAAAAAAGCTTATCTCATTATAGTATTTATAGCCCAGAAACTGTGACATTACATGTTACATAATAAAACCATGATCATTTCAAAAGTATATCCACTCAAGTATCCACTATCAAAAATAACTTTACAAGGCTACATGGCCAAATGGATCATGCTTATTAGTGAGTTTGAGATAAAATATGTGAACCAAAAATCCATAAAGGGGCAAGTTCTTATAGAACAGCTTGCTAAAGCACCCCTGGCAGATATAGAGCCACTCACATTTCAATTTTTTGACGAATCCATCATGACCATCATTGAATCACCTCTTGAAGAGTAACACTGGAAGCTATATTTTGATGGTTCATTCATATCACATGGATCGGGGGTAGGCCTTTTGTTTATAAAATTGTAGACACCTAAAATTGGTCATCAATGACCTCTAGCCAAACTTTAGACCAATTTCTAGCAAATATCACAATTTGCCATAAAAACACTAAAACACGCTAAATGATTTAAATCTACCATATGGAAGTGTCAATTTTGGACAATGTATCCCTAAATGGGGCAATTCATTTTATGAAATAACTAACTTTGATCAGATCATTTTGAGTTAAAATTACATTTCACACTTGGGTGATCTAGATTGCTCTTTTCTAACAAATTTATTATATGAGACACGTTCCCTTGTTATTCTATGTTGGAAACATCCTAAATGGGATAAAGAATCCAATGCATATAACATCACCTTCCAATTCAAACCCAATCAAATTTTTAGCCAATAATATGACATTTTGACCAATTTGATTAATTTGAGCACAAATTTCCAAGATTTGCACCAAAATTGACAAATCATGTTTAAGACTAATTAATTTTAATAGATACCTTAAGTTAATTTTTCATGGAACTTGTTGAATATTTCATTAGTGGAAATTGGTTTTTAATATTTGCATCATCAGGTGAGATCATTTATGGGGTGGCATCTAAAAGCCTTAATTGTAATAAATATCTCATTAAGCCCTCCCATGCTTCTTTAATGCCTCTCTATCCCAAATATTTAGGAGGGAATTTATTGATTTTAGCCTCTAAAATTGAATGAATTCCTAGCCACACATCTTCATCTTGAGATGGATGGTTCAGGTCATTTTGACCAAATGGGAAAATCTATAAATAGATGACCTCACACTCATAAAAAAAGGCTATCTTGGTGTAGACTTATAATGCCCAAATGATTTCAAAATAGTGTTATTATGCTAAAAATATTGAGCCAAGCCATTCCAAACCATTCCAAATCCAAGCATGAACATGATGCCAAGAGGAGGTGGAGATATCCAAATCTCCATTGCTAAAGACCTTTGAAGCACAAGCCAAGAAAAACACTCTACAAACCATTTGGAAGCTCCAAGGAAGATGAAGGAATGTTTCTTTCATGTTTTAGTTGTTTTTTTCATATGAATGTTTATTATCAAGATCCCCCTAGTGTCTAGGCCTAGAGATGTCATGTTTATTAGTGTGTTCTTTTCATTTTGATTTCATTCTGAAACTAACACTTGATCTAAACTCCTTTCTTGATTCCAATTCCTAGATCACATAATGGCATGCTCGGTGGGACCTAACACATCCCATGTACTAAGATGATCATTGTACAGGTTTTAAATTAATATTTAGAGGCTTGAAATGTTTTTAAATTGATTTTCTAACTTTGTTTGGCCATATTACATCTTCATGGGTTTACACAAAGACCGATGATAGTCAAGTACAACTACTAATGGTCAAGAGAAACTAATGATAGTCAAGTACAACCACTAATGGTCAAGTTCAACCATTGATGATTAGGTATAACCACTGATGATTAGGTCTAACTATCGATAATTGGGTGGCAGAGGAAAACCCATTTAAAAACTTCATTTTTTGAGATTTTATTCAAATTATTGCTAATAAATTGGATGTCTAAGTCTCTGGTTTGGTTTTATTTTGTGATCTAAAAGTTTTCCTTTTTAATATTTTAATTCTAACAAGTTAACAAGTGTTATTTTTATCCAAGAATATTGATGCCTTTGGGTTGATGGGTAATCACTGGTGATTTGGTTTTGACCACCAACGGTAGGTAAAACATTAACTACTGATGGTTAGCAAGAACCACTGATGGTCAGAGGTGACCACTGACAGTCACTGTGTTTTTTTCAAAAACATAAACTCGAGAGCTCAATTTTCAAATTTACTTGTTTCATTTGCAAAAGAGATTCTAAACTAAACAACATTTTGACAATTTTCTTGCAGGATCAACTTGGAAAATCATCAAATCAAGCTTAATTAGATCTTTTTAAATGTCTTTTGGATGCTTAAAAAGAATTAGGAATTTCCATTTGGTACTTAAAGGAAAATTTAGGGTGTTTAATTGAATAGTTTGTAGATGTTTTTTATAATTTTCTACAACATAAGGAAAAGGGGCCAAAGAACACCACCAAACCTTTCATTTTAGTGATTTAAAATTGAACTCACTTCCAAGTTTTTATTTTATGTAAGTTATTCATTATTTGCTTAGTTAGCTTTTTTTGTGTAGAAAAAGGAAGTTGTGTGTGTATGATCTCCCCACATCCTATATAGGGAACTTGTGGGATCAAAAACACCATCTTCATTGTAAAATTATGCCTTAGTTCAAAGGCATAAAAGAGATGTTGTGAAGGCTCTCCCAAAGACCCACATGGCTTGGATGATCTAGAAACAACCATAAAGCTCTTTTACTTAGTTTTTATTTTACACATCTTGATTTGTGATGGGGAATTCATTACCACCCATAAGTTCTATAGGGAAGCCTTGACCCAGGAAATCACCTCTCAGCAATGTCTTCAACCCCTATCCACAAGGGGGGGTATATAAATTGGGATCCCCTCACTAGGATGATGGTTTGAATGGTTAAATCATATTCGTTAGTAGAGGCTAAGCTTGATATGTTTGATCATGTTGGACATTGAACTACATTGAGAGAGTAATATATGTAGTGTTTATAAAAAGGGAAAGACCTTTTTACAATAAGACATATGATGCAGACCCAAATGATGTTTTGCTTCTCTTGTTGGATGATGTGAAAGTTGGTAGATGAGATCTATCTAGACGGTCAATTTTTTTAGAGTTTTAGATAAACCCCACTTTCCATAGAAGTATTGTTGATGAGAGGTGTATCCCAAGGTCCATGTCACCTTATTGTTATTTGAGAGAAGGGGGGTGTAAAACCTTACTATATAATGCACTTTTATTTTGGGTGAATAATTAATTTACTCTTAAGTACACCTATAAAGATGATCTTCAATAATATCATGCAACCTTATTAGCTTAAGGACTAGGATGATTACTTAGTTGTTTTTGTCTTTGTCTTAAATTACTTGGTCTTGTTTGGAGTCAAAAACTTGATTGTTAACAAAAACCTTAAACCAAACACATTGTCCACACATTTCTTGAATAAGGAGGTGTTATGATGCCCAAGTGAAAATCATCTTTTTACTTGTTCAAAATTTTCATCTAAAAACATTATGTCATATCATCTATTTTGGCACAATTATGCCACCCATTTGAATCTAGACCATTGGAATTTTTTTTATTAAGTCCTTAATTGATAATTTAAATTAAAAATTGTACCTTTATAAGTTCATAAGGTTGATGTGTTAAGTGGGTTTGCCATTTGCAATAAAAATTGAGGGAACTTGGGTTCAATTTCTTATTTTTATTGAAGGTATTTTTAGATTTAATATCATTATCATCATTGGTAGAACTCAAGTCATCTTGCGTATCACTCATGCTTTGATTCCTAGACCACATTTCATATTACCTTGCCTATTACCATTCTTTTTGTGCCATGGTAAAAGAGAGTCTTGAGTTTATTTGATACACCACTTTTGCCTTAAAAATTTGTCAATATTTGTGTGTCATTTGAGTTGAGAAGAGTAGTGTTACACTATCGAAATCATGTTAAACCATTTTGCCTTAGAGTCTTAAAGCAAACATTTATCACATCTTTTGAGCAGTTTAGCATCGTTATGCCATTCACTTTTGTCTAGCTTATTGGTCAAAAGAGTCTAGTTTTGTGTCATTATTTGGGAGAAAATAAACCATCTCTAAGTGCCTTTTATTCCATACCTCATACACATTGATCAATTTTATGTCCAAGAGTCAAATGCCTACTTTTTATTAGAAGTGTTTTAAATATGTTAGATTAAATATCTCATCTTTATTTTGAGTCTAGATTTTGACACCATTTGGCCAAAAGTCCTAACACAACCCATTTGAGCCTATAATTTGACATCGTGTTTGGCCAAAATACCTAGCAATTTTTTCCCCTATATTAGACTCATTTGAAACACTTTGATCATATAATTTAACATTTTGATTTTTGGTCCATCTACTTGGCCTTTTTGTGTGAGATGTATAATGTTAGACATTTGATGTTAACTTGTTTTATCACAAGTCTTTGCATAAACCTTTTCAGCTATACATATCCATCCTTTTAACTAAGTTAGACCAAGTGTGAACCTTTTACCCTTTTAACGTTGCTTTTTCAGAGTTTGTAGAACTCTATTCTGTTTGGTAGCAAAGCATTTACTATGGATCCCAACATGTATTTTTATACTCATAGTGGCATCATGTACAATCCAGGGCTTAGTAATGTAAGTGCCAAAGAATAAATGGTTTAAGACCCCTATATAGATAATGTTGTTTATGATATGGATCCTTATCCATCTTATAACACTCAAATAGGTGCAAAAAACCAAGACCCATTCGATCATTATTTGGTTAATGTGCCTCCATACTTAGAGTAAGATCAAGAACAAATAGAGAAATACCTAGCTGCGATACCTACAGTTAAAGAATCATTTCCTCAAAAACCATACTATGTTACTACACCATCAATATATGATCCTTATTTTTTTGAGCATCAATTATTGGAAAACAAGGATGAAATTTTGGTCAGATCTATAGAAGTAAGGGCTAAGTTTTCAAGAAATTTACCCCATGAAATTAGAAACCCTTCTAGAAACCCTTTAGCTATAGTCCCAATGACATATTAGGATCCTAGTATACTTGTCGAAGGAAAAGACCTCATGGAGGATCACTTTGTAAAGATGCAGATAGTATACCAAACTTATTTAAATCTAGCACATAATTTTAATTAGATGACCATGTCAAACAAGCCTCTCATTGATTTAGCTCCTTCAATAGGAGTTTTAATAAAAATAACTCATTAAGATAATCAGGGTGTAGACCCATTTGCACAAAACACTTCGGTTGATAACTTGTTTCATATGCTAACCATTAAAGAAGTGTCTTCTACTTTTACGTAGATTACTTAACAAAACACAATGGACAATGCCCAATCAACATCCAATCTATACCAAAGTGGTGTAAGTATACAAATAACTAATCTATAAATGAATGTGCCCTTAACTAACACCATTACTAGTTCTCAAATTTAGGGAGTAAGAGTTTCTACATCCTAATCTCAAATAACTACCACTAATACTCAACTAACTACTTCTTCAATCACTCAACCAATAGGATTAGGTAGTTAGCTAATAATCAATGTATCACCAAAAAAAAATGTGATGAATTTTACTCCTCCCCAATAGGTGATGAGTAACATTCCAAAACAGTAGGCATCATCCAATGTATCAATATAACAGAGGCAGAACATATTGCCATCTCAACAGGGCCAACCAATGTTCCACTTTGTTAGGTAGAAATGAATATACCTCTTTCCTCATAGACTAATATGCTAATTTAAAACCAAATGATGTCTAACTAACAACATAAAAATATTGGTCAATGACAAATACCAAATCTTCAACAAACATTAACTTTACAACAAGGATTCACGCAACCTAGAGGTTCCAATGTTCCTCAAGTACCAATTAGGTAATAATTGCCTATTAACCATAGCATACCACAAGCTCAATGACAAGGTCTTGGCTCACAAGTAATCCTAAATTATTAAAATTTAACTAGTCAATAATAGGTCCCTATTCAAAATAAATAGGCATAGTACATCACTCTTATCCATATTCTTCCCTCTCAACCATAATTTACCTAAAATAAGGTCCATATAAAGAACCCTAACTAAAATATTACACAATCACAAATGCAATTTCAACAATTGTACTCTAATATACATATGCATATTCCTGGTCCATCCCCCACCCAAACCAACATTTCATAGTAAACTATACCTCCACTATACCCCAATCAAGGTGATCCACTTGTGATCGCCCAACCTCCACCTCAAACTAATGTTCCCTCCTATTTCTTAGCTCAAGAACTACAACAAATGAAAGATGTCATTGCCACCATCCAAGCTGGGAAATAAACTAGAAAGTTTAAATTGGATGACATGTGTTTTTACCCTTTCAACATGGAGTAATTATAGATACCATTTCCTCTAGGGTATGAACCACCAAAATTTGACAAATACAAGGGGAAAGGTGACCCCAAGTCTCATTTCATGGAATTATTCATTACATGTCAGCCAGTGGCATATAAAAACATATACCTATTATTATTATTGCCAAGGAGTCTGGAAAGACAAGCCTTGGATTGGTTTTTGAAGTTGCCCAAGAATACAGTATTATATTTTGATGATCTTTCAAACATGTTTGTGCAACACTTCTCATACAATCTTGAGCATGATATTTCATTGGTCAACTTAATGCAAGCTAAACAAAAGGCCAGTGAAAGTTTTACAAGTTATGTATAATGATGTAGAGCCCTTAAAAGTTGATTCACCCATAATTGACTAGAAAAATAATTAGCCACTATGGTTACCAAAAATTTGCATAGTGAGATATCCTATCATCTAGAACTATAGTGTGCACATAATTTTAAAGAGATTAGTGACAAAGGTTTGTTTGATCGAGTGAGCCTTTATTAACAAAGGGATCAACAATATTACTTCATCAAATCAAAATCAAGATACCAATCATGAAAATGGCCAAAACCAACATCAAGTCTAAGCATAAGTGCCTTAATTGGCACAGACCAATAACTAAAAAAAACCCAAGCCATTCAATCATGACAAAAATGTTGTATGAAACATAGTAACTAAAATCACAACATGTCCAAATAGTGCAAAGACCATCTGCTCAACCCACATAGATTATACAAATTATTCCTAACCCATAACCTTTTCAGCAAGTGTAGCAGACATAACAACCTAGGCTCACGCAATAAATACATCAGCCTTTAACATTACAAACCCCTCTTCCAAGGAGAATAGTGCCTACTCATCACATTTTTAGTGACCTTAGAGAACCTATTGAATTTATGTTTTTCAATCTCACTGTCGCTAATCTGATTAGCTGGCCTATACCAAAACATTATCCTAAGGGCATTCCTTATCCTGTTTGGTACCATCAAAATTAATTCTGTGAATATCATCGGGTTAACAAACATAATTTATGCTGTTGTGTGCAAATCAAACATTTGATTCATA
Organism: Torreya grandis; assembly: GCA_037957365.1. NCBI lineage: Eukaryota > Viridiplantae > Streptophyta > Pinopsida > Cupressales > Taxaceae > Torreya > Torreya grandis. Next base: position 2,388,793 of record JARHVA010001024.1, on the reverse strand, counting down.
ATATGTTGGAGAATGGGGAGATAACATTGGATGGTGGTGCTTCCAATTCTAATCATAACCTTGGAATCTATCAAAACCATTTTCCATAACATACCAACCAACCAAAATAGTAATAACATCAACAAAAACAATATTAACAACCAAGGCCAAACCAATAGAATCAACAATAATAGAACCAATAACGTCAACCTGATGGACATGACCAAGGTCAAAATAATAATAAATAGTATACCTTCCATGCAATTACACATGACTACAATAGAGTTTTAGGCCATATTTTAGGAGGTCACATTTCTACCATCTCCATCAATTTGAGACCAAATATCAATCAATTAAGATGTTTGATAAACAATGCCAATCAATAAACTCACACTGATAATCTTTCCTTGACTTGGGACTGCATATAGGTGTACTAGCAAGCAAAGATTACTAATTTTAGACCTTATATTGATAACTCATCCTTGCCTCATGATAAAACACAAGTACACTAACAATCGAGACTTGTCCTATCTGGTCCCCCACTATCATCATTTGTTAGCAACTATGGTCCTGTATCCCAACCTGATTGTGTAGTCATAACTCAGTGGTTGAATATTACCATCCCAGGCCCATAGCCATCTTCCACTTCACCCATCGCCCAACCAAAAATTCTACCTTGAAATAAGCCATTTAACACTATTCAAGAAAATACATTTGATATTGTGGAACAATTACAAAATATGCCAGCACAAATATCCATTTTAGATTTATTACATACGTCAACAATCCAAAAAAAACATCTTAAATGAGTTCTTTAGCCAATCCATGATTTCAAGCGACATATCCCTTTACAAATTTCAATCTTTGGTTGAACATCTAGCTCGAACCCAATAAATAACCTTCAACCAAAGCGATATGTCATCCCTTAGCCCACTACATAATAATCCATTATACATTGAAGTTTTCATAAAGTGGCATAAAGTGAAATGTGTCCTTATAGATAATGGATCATGTCTAAACATAGTGTCTCTAAATTTCATCAAGCTTCTCAGGTACATGATAACTAATCTTCAAGAAAAAATAATAACCATTAAATCCTACGATAATGAAGAATGAGAATCACAAGGCACCATCTATTTACTAGTTATCCTTGAGACCTTAACCCATGATACACTTTGCCATGTGTTAAATCTCGATTTGTCATATAATATGATTTTGGGTAGATCTTGGTTACATGAAATTTGTGTAGTCCCATCGACATTGCACCAATGTATCAAGTTTTCCCATTCAAGAATGGAGGTTTGTATACCTAGATATTTTTTAGGTTATGGAGCTAAAAGCTTCACTGATGCAGACATTAGAGGAGGTTTCAGGAAGGTTGCTGAGTGTTATTGTCACCAGTGTTGGTCAGGCCAACCGACATCGACAGGGAGGAGACAGGAAGGCAATCGATGTCAGTCAGAAGTCGGCCGCCATCGACACCACCCAGGCAGACAGGGACCGACGTCAGTCACCTGTGTTAGCTAACGAACCAAGTGTTTGCATGTTAAGATCCAAATTTAGACTAGGAGCTGTGGATCTAATTATTGTAATTAGGTGTCTAATTATTGTTTACATGAGATCTATTTAAGAGACTCATTGGTTGTATTGTAAACTTGTGCTAGAGAGTAAGAGAGCAATATTATAAGCTCCTTCTGTGTGTGAGGTGAGCAATGGTGTGTTCCTCCTAGTGCCACAGTACCAAGTGTGGGTGCTAGATTAGAGAATCAACAAGGTTCTTCACGTATGTATGATCTTGGTCATCAGGTGAGCATGGCTACGATAGGAGATCTGCATGGGTAAGTAAGATCATTGATTTGCAGGTGTATGTGTGTGCAAGGTCAAGGTTCACAGGTGTGCAGAACTAGATTGATTTGCAAGTGTGCAAGATCAGAGAGGACAGCAACAAAATAGGGAGCAGAATCAGGCAGGATCTACTTGGAGTACAATGTGTACTTGTGGAGTGTGTGGAGCACTTGTGGAGTGCGTGGAGCATAGGTATAAGGTGAACACCAACTCTATGTTTGAGTTGGGTGTTGGGACCTAAGGGAGAGAGCTTTGAGGGAAGATTTACTGTTTATGCCCTAGAGGTGTGGGAGCCCTAGAGGTGTGTAAGGAAGAAGAACTATGGCAGCCTTCTTTGTTGTATTTCCTTCTAAAAGAGCTTTAATACAAGTTGTGTATTGTCTCTCATATCATGTGTTATTTCTAAATTCTAGTTACTTGTGTATTCTAGTTAATTTCTGCATATTAAGTTGCTTGGTAATCAATTGTGTGCTTCCAGTTATTTATCCCAACACGTGGTATCAGAGCTAAGGTTGCAGGGAGCAGGTTTTATGTTTGGTTACAGGTCACTCATAGGGGTTTCTAATTGAGTGGGAGTAGAGCAATGGCAGATGAAAGTAAGCTAAGAATGGAGGAGTTGAAAAGCACAGATGGTCACTTACGATCTTATGGAAAGAAAGAGCAGGTAAAAAAATATTGTTGGTTGGTAGCAGATCAACATGAAGGAACTGAAGATGCAGATGTTGCAGGTGTTGTTACACAGGATGCTCTGGGAGGTTTCTTGGATAAATTTGAATCTTGGATAATAGATTTTGTTGCCTCTTTCCATGCAGCCCCAAGGAGAGGAGCTAGTGAGCCTTGTTAAAGAATTGGCAAAGGGGAAGTGAAGCTGAAATTGCAGGTGGCCAACACATGGGTGTTGAAGGAGGTCATGCAGGTCCTAGGTTTGGAGATATGGATAATTTCTTCAGAAAGGTTGGGTGATGAGAGATGCTCAAGAACTCTCACAGTGGATGCACTTGAATTAGTTGGTGGTAAGAAAATAGGTACTATTTATCTACTTGTTTATATTATTGATTCTTCTTCTGTTGCAGAGACGTGGCTTTGTAGGCTTGGTCACATGAGCAGGAAGGAGATGCACGTTCTTAAGAGGAAGACTGATATATTTGATAGGATTAAGAACTGGAAAGCCTTGGTGTTTATGGAGGAGATGGCAGACAGAGACCAGTGGATGGGGCTAGATACTTCTGAGCAGGGCAGTTTGGACATGGGTTTTGATTCAAAGGAGCTCGCGGGTAAAAAGTCATCACTCACAGGAAAACACAGGTACCAGCATCAGCAGGAAAACTAACATCAGTAGTAGGTAAGACCGACATCAGTTAGGAGGATTGATGTTGGCAACAAGAGGACACCGACGTTGGCAGGGTTGGTAGTCAGAACAGGTGCAGGAACCGACGTCAGTTGGATGTAGACTGTGTGGTGACCGAGGTTGATCACTGTAACAAATTTTGGGTGGACATCAAGCTGTGAAGGAGTCTCAAATGCCCATATGGAGGACTGAAGATGGTAAGTAAGCCTCAAATTCGTTGTTCCTCTTCTTTATACTAGTTGCTGAGTGTAGAGCAGGAAGGATCCAGGAAATAGTGGGAGCATGGCAGGAATAGGATGCAAAACCAAGCAGAGACTTGGTAAGGTTGCCAGCAGGTATGAAAGCACAGAGATGAATGGATTTGAAGAATAGAGTGAATGAACACGTGAGATGGAAGACCAGGTCATATGGTCTTGAGGAAGCTGCAGGACAGTGGTACAGGTTTTGACAGGTGGATGACAAAGCATGACTTTAGTCAATGTCAGGGTAACTACTGTGGTTTGTCTTACCAGGGGGATGATGGTCATGACATTATCCTGTTACTATATGTGGATGGTATGTTTGCTAGCAGGTTTGTACATACAGGATTTTGCTGAGCTAAGGGTAAGATTAGTTTAGTGGTTTGCTATGAAGATTTGGAGTAGCGAAATTCTTTGGCATGGGAGACATGGGAGATCACAGGTTTATTTTGTCTCTAGTGGGAGCTGATGTGAATCAGGTGTTGGCGAGGTTCATTATGCAGGATGCAAAGTCAGAGCACACTAAGGGCTGGACAGTTCAGTGTTCGAAATCACATGAGGTCTGGTATAGGCCTGAGTTTGCCCAAGCAGTGGGTGTTGTCAGAGAGTTAGGAGCCAATTTGGAGAAGTGAGTTCTTAGGTATTTGAGAGGGACCAGCAGTAGGGATTCATGTTATTTAGGGTCAGGACTTCACTACAGGGGTTTGTAGTTTTGGATGTGGTAGGGTACTCAAATGACAGGAGGTGCACCACAGGTTGTGTGGTGGGTTGTCTTCAGGATTGAGCTTGAAGAGGGATACAAGCCAGGAAATAGATTAGATGGGGTACAGGTACAGGTACAATGCAGCTGTTTATCTCTAAGTGGGAGATTGTTAGGTTGTGGAGCTAAAAGCTTCACTGATGTAGACATTGGAGGAGGTTTTAGGAAGGTTGTTGAGTGTTATTGTCACCGGCATCGGTCAGGCCAATCGACGTCAGCAGGGAGGAGACAGGAAGGCAACCGACATCGGTCAGAAGTCGGTCGGCATCGGCACCCCCCAGGTAGATAGGGACCGACGTCGGTCACCTGTGTGGTTCGAGCTGTGAGTATTTAACGGGTAGTTAGCTAATGAACCAAGTGTTTGCATGTCAAGATCCAAATTTAGACTAGGAGTTACAGATCTAATTATTGTAATTAGGTGTCTAATTATTGTTTGCATGAGATCTATTTAAGAGACTCATTGGTTGTATTATAAACTTGTGCTAGAGAGTAAGAGAGCAATATTATAAGCTCCTTCTATGTGTGAGGTGAGAAATGGTGTGTTCCTCCTAGTGCCACAGTACCAAGTGTGGGTGTTGGATTGGAGAATCAACAGGGTTCTTCACGTATGTATGATCTTGGTCATCAGGTGAGCATGGCTACGATAGGAGATCTGCATGGGTAAGTAAGATCATTGATTTGCAGGTGTATGTGTGTGCAAGGTCAAGGTTCACAGGTGTGCAGAACTAGATTGATTTGCAGGTGTGCAAGGTCAAAGAGGATAGCAACACAACAGGGAGCAGAATCAGGCAGGATCTACTTGGAGTATAGTGTGTACTTGTGGAGTGCGTGGAGCACTTGTGGAGTGCGTGGAGCACAGGTGTAAGGTGAAAACCAACTCTGTGTTTGAGTTGGGTGTTGGGACCTAAGGGAGAGAGCTTTGAGGTAAGATTTACTGTTTATGCCCTAGAGGTGTGGGAGCCCTAGAGGTGTGTAAGGAAGAAGAACTGTGGCAGCCTTCTTTGTTGTATTTCCTTCTGAAAGAGCTTTAATACAAGTTGTGTATTGTCTCTCATATCATGTGTTATTTCTAAATTCTAGTTACTTGTGTATTTTGGTTAATTTTCGCATGTTAAGTTGCTTGGTAATCAATTGTGTGCTTTCGATTATTTATCCCAACAATATTTGCATCCATACGAGCACTGCAAACATCTAGAGGTTGAGTTCAAGATCTATAACTACCATTTTAGCATGAATCTAGTTCCAAAATAGGACAAGGGAAAGACAATACTCCTTATTTACCAGAAGACAACTACATTAATCCTAATACCCTTGATTCACTTTCCCACATGTTACCTCCTCAAATATCCAATCATTATACCATCTCGGCTAATGGCCTAGGAGAGTATTTGACCCATGATAGATTTCACATTAAAAAACTTCCACAGAACCCCAAGTCATTTGGAAGACCTAAATCCAAGCCACTTCATCTAGAATGGCAAAAGGAAAACTTCATAATCCAACACTTATCACTTTCATACCAACCTTTAGCCTAGAAAAATACCCTCTCAAAGGTTATGAATCATGGTTGTATAATAACAACTAGGTTGATTGTTTTAAAAATGAAAAATATCCTTTTCCATAATAGGGTCATGGCAAATCAAGACTATGAAGGAGGAGGCCTTAGACCAAATCAACAAAGAACACTTGAGCTAATTTCTATGACTAAATACAAAGGACCTTATGGACTTGGATTTAAAATGCCTGTGGCTGACCCCATGTACCTTAATCATATTCTAATGCTTATGACTAGTGACGATGATGATGATAGAGATGTAGAGTTTGATCATAGCCTTTTTGATGACCTAGCTGAGACCAATCTGTTTGACACTCATTCCATTTGTACCCTTAGACCATTCACTCATCATAACCCACTTCCATTAAATTTTCCACAACTGATAGATTGGGACCAATAAGAATCCAATGTGCTAATTTATGAGTTTTAAAATGATGATGCTTTATGTGATTTCTTAGGCCTTAGGGACAATGTTCCATTGGGGGACCACAAATCAGGGTTCCCAATCAAACTGGGTCCTAAAGCCTATTTTAGAGAATGGGTGAACACTCTTAGCCAAAAATAAATAAATAAAACATTGAGGTCCCAAAGTGAAAAAATCTTTGAGGCACTTTTTGACTAGAGAGAAAAATGAATAAAAAGGCCAGTCTAGTGGTGAAAACTTGTTTTAGGTGCCATTAGATGGGGGTGTTTAACCTTCCTCAAGCATACCTTAAGATACCACTAATGACTAACTTATATATCAGTTTGAGTTCAATTTTTAATTATTAACAAGCCTTTAATAAAATCATTCAGGAGTTTCCAATAGTCTTTGTTGCAAGGCATCCTTCCCATTGGGGGATTCTGATTCATCATGCCTAGGAGAACTCAAAGAACTAATTCTAACATAAGACTCCAACATTGCCAATTAGTTTAAATCATTGGCCACTATTCTTGAAGATGGTTTGACCCTTCTAGTAGAGGACACAATAGAGGTTAACATTGGGTCCCTAGATGACTTTAAATGGATCAAGCTAGGCACATCCCTTACTGAGAAGGAACGTGAAGTCCTTACAACCCTTTTGATGGAATTTGTTGACATATTTGCATGGACTTATATTGACATGCTAGGTTTGGACCCCACCTTGGTTATGTACCACCTTGTGGTACATCTTGATGCCAAACTAGTCAAATAAAAGTTATGTAAGATGCATCCTCGTATTGTTATATTAGTAAAGAAAGAGTTGGAAAAAATCTTAGATGGGTGTATTTGATTGATTGACTATTTAGAGTGAATATCAAATGTTGTGCCAGTCAGTAAAAATCTAAAAAGAATCAGAATCTGTACTAATTTCTATGACTAAGAAAATCATGCCTTAAGGATGACTTTCCTTTCCTAAACATTGAAATGATAGTCGACTCCACAATGGGTTATGGGATGTTTTCTCTGATGGATGGATTTTTAGGGTACAACCAGATCAAAATTACACCAAAAGACCAACATACAACAACATTCACCACACTGTGGGGAACATTTTGTTAGAAATTTATGCCATGTGGTCTTAAGAATGTAGGGGCCATGTACCAAATATCCATGACCATCATATTTCACAATATGATGCATGACATTATTGAAGACTATGTCAATGACATTCTTGTAAAATCAAAGACCAAGGCTGATCATCCAGTTGTGCTACATAGAATATTTGAAAGACTACATGAAAATAAAGTCAGACTAAATCCTAATAAATGTGTCTTTGGAGTTACTTTAGGAAAATTGTTTGGCTTCATTGTGTCTTGTCAAGACATTGAATTCGATTCAGCCAAAGCACAAGCCATAACTTAGATGTCACCACCAACTAATTTGAAATAGCTTCATAGTTTGTAGGGAAAGATCTAGTCTATCTAATGCTTCATATCATAATTGGCCGATAAATTCCATTCTTTTATGCATCTTCTAAAAAATGGAGTCACATTTCATTGGGATGATCATTGCCAAACAACTTTTCAATAGTTAAAGACTATCTAGTAAACCCACCTATTTTGTTGCCTTCCATGCTTTTTTTATCCATTTTTATTATATCTATCAACTATAGACAATGCCCTAGGGGCACTTTTATCTCAACATGATGATAATGAAAAGGAGCATGCCATGTACTACTTAAGTTGTACACTAGTTACGTATAAACACAATTATATAACCATTGAAAAATCTTGTTTAGATATGGACTTCATAGCTTAGAAACTATGCCATTACATGTTAAGCAATAAGAACATGGTTATCTCAAAAGTAGATCCACTCAAGTATGTACTATCTAAAATAGCTTTGAAAGGCCACATGGCCAAATGGATCATGCTTCTCAGTGAGTTTGACATCGAGTACGTCAACCAAAAATCTATTAAGGGGTAAGTTCTTGCAGATCATCTTGCTACAACACCCCTTAATGATACAAAATTGTTTACATTATAATTTCTCAATGAATCCATAATGACCATTATTAACACACATCTCAAAGAGTAGAATTAGAAGTTGTATTTTGATGGATTATTCACAACACATAGATCAGGGGTAAACCTTTTATTTATTACACCACAGGGGGATCTAATCCCTAAATCATTCAAAATCATCTTTCTTTATACCAACAACATAGCTGAATATGAAACACTTGTTGTAGGGCTTCACCAAGTGATACAATGGAACATATCTCATATTAAGGTTTATGGTGATTCTCAGTTAATCATCAATTAGGTTACAAACTACTTTTAGACCAAAGATGACAAGCTAGTAACATACAAGGCCATGGTTGACACTCTCAAACAATAGATTGTTGATGTCCAATTTGAACATATACCAAGGGCAAGTAACAAAACTGTAGATGCTATGGCTACTATTGGATCTCTGATTTAACAAATATACATGGCTAAAGAATATTAGTTCCTCATCAAGAATTTTCTAGTGCCAGCTCATGCACTTTTAAATGTTGTGATGATCTATGATATTATTGGTCCCAGCTCTATTTGGTATTCTGACCTATACACCTATTTACACAACCATGCTTTTCCACTTGACCTATCCTATAAACAATCCAAAGCCTTCATTCACCAAACCACTCATTATACCTTACTCGGATCAACCCTTTACTATCGTAGTTTTGATGAAACTCTAATTTTTTGTTTAACCTTGACAAATCTACTCTAGCATTATGAGAAGTTCATGAAGGATTATGTGGAGCCCACACTAGTGGGGTCATCCTACCCAAAAAACTCTTGTGTATTGGGTACTATTGGCCCACAATGGATGAAAATGCAACTACATATGTGAAGAAGTGTGAAAAATGTCAATGACATGCTAATCTAATTTATGCCCTAGCCAAAATTTGAAACTAATGCTTACACCATGGACATTTAATACATGGGGCCTCAACCTCATTGGGAAGATACACCCTACCTCATTCGGCAACCATAAATACATTCTTACCACCACTGAATACTTCACTAAGTGGGTTGAAGCTATACCCCTCACTTATGTGACTGGAAAACAAATTTATAAATTCATTTTTAACCATCTCATATGCCGCTATGGTATCCCCTCTAGCATTATATCTGATAATGGTCGATAATTCAAAAATAAAGATGTCAAATTGCCATGTGCTAAGTATAATATTACTCAACATTTTTCCATGGCATATTACCCTCAAGGTAATAGCCAAGTAGAAGCATCCAATAAAACCATTGTCAACATCCTTAAAAATATTGTCAATGATAATAGCCATGATTGACACCTCAAAATATTCCATGACCTTTTGGGCATACTACACCAATCACCATACCCCCATAAGAGCCACTTCATACTCCCTTATTTATGGCATTGAGACCATTCTTCCCATTGAGGTTGAGTTGCCTTCTCTATACATCTCCTTAAAGCATGTCCTAGATGATGAAGACTTCGAGTAACTCACTTGAAAGAGCTATAACTACTTGATAATAAATGTATGACCACACTCAATAATCTACAAGCATACCAGAACCATCTCCATGGACTATACAATCGATGTGTTAGGCATAAAGAATTTGAACTTGGTGATCTTGTCTTTAAAGAGAACCAAAATAATACCATAGCTGAAAAGAAGCATAAATGCAAGTTCAAACCAAACTGGATAGGCCTTTTCATCATTACTAAAATTTTTATCATCAAAGCATACATGATCGCTACACCTTATAGAGATGAACTTGATGAGCTAATGAACATTATACACCTCAAGCATTACTTCGCTTGAGTGACCTAGGGTATTGTTTATAAGGCTCATTTCACTTATACTATAATATTATATTCTTCCTTATACCATCTATCATTTTATCATAGCTTTCCCATCAACTGAGTTCTTTTCTACCTCCCTACCCAGCCCATTGACCTTGGTTCCATTCCATTGGTTCCATAGATGCTTTCAGCAAGAGGATTCAGATTTAGTTTTAGCAATTCTTTCAAGCATTCTAGATAAAGGCAATATTTTAGAGTAATAATATAAAAGTTTGGTAGTTGAATCCTTCATTTCTTATTTCATTCTCTTTCATTTTCATGCTACTCATTATAACCACCTACTTATGTCATTGCATCCTAGTTATAACTGACTATAGACAAACTAGGGGCAACACTTATTTATTATGTTTTGACCATACCAACTAGCCATATCCTATGATGTACTATGCCATCATACCAATTATTCCTATTTTGTTTGAATTGGCTACTACACTCATTATATTCCTTTGCTATAGGGCATAACTATAGTGATTTGAGGTCTCATCCTAGGACTATGTAGGCAATGCTTGATACTTGTTGAGGTCAGCTCAATCACCCTTTGCCCATGCTCTCACTATTTTATGAGCAACCTAAACAATGATCTCACCATTTTATGAGCTTATACCATTTAATGTCTCATCATTCTCGATCGAGTTGAGATACTTCAAAAAATTCCAAAAACATTCAAAAATCATTAGAAAACTCAAAAACATTGACCATTTCTTTGCCTTAAGGATTATGGGAACCCTCACTAAGTCATAAAACAAATCACTTGTTTCTTAGTTTCCCCTTCCTTTTTGGCCTTTTATCCCACACACTTATCATTTTTTAAGATCATTCCTAGTCTTCTATCACATCCATCATGTTTGTTTTTTATCAGTTATCATTTTCTTCCCATTTCCTAGGAGAATTACATTTGGCTTAAAGTTTTTGTTGGATCTTATGTCCACAAAAATATGTAGGAAGAATCTACTTGCCTAGTGTATATGGGGACAACTCAACCACCCCCTTCCTTTTGTTCTATCTCCCTTCATGTTTATTTGTTAAGTTGTCACCTATTTTCTAAGGGCAATGTTCATTGCGTTATTTTTACTAACATTAGGACTAACTATTATTTTTTTATTTTCTTTGCTTATTTGTTTGTTTATTGTTTGTGTGCTTTTTGTAATATTACGTTGATTTAATCTAAATCCATTCATTAGGTGATTATTTGTGCATTTATACTTGATTCCATCCATATTTCTACATCTACTTTACCATCATGGTTTTTATCATTAGTGCATGATTTTCTATTGAGTATTGGATCCCAGGAGTTAGTCCTTATGCATCTTTCAACCCAGTCCTCATGGTGTTCTATCATGATGCCAACCATCATGTGCTATAATAAAAATTATCTTTAGGAAGTCTACTCAACAATGGTAGCATCAACATCTCCTTAGCCTTAGCATCAATAACATCCCGATCCAATCCTAATCATTTCCCAAATAGAGTAATTAAATAATGAAATAATTTCAACCTTTGTTAGTTCAAATGAGCAACTCCCTACTTGAAAGTTGTCCTAATTATATTTATCCTTTGTATCAAGTTACCCACATCATATTTTCCATCATCAACCAATCAATCACGTTTGCCATAATCAAGGTCCAATGATTATAACCACCTATGGCTAAATCACTGTACACTGTCCCACATGCATTTCTCAATGATTATAACCACCTTTGGGAAAATCATCATGTTATCACCAAATTTACTTTCTTTTGACTAAAAAGGGGCATGTTATTATCTTATTTGTCTGTCCTAATTAGGGTAGCTCCATCTTCTTAATTATTATAATTGCCTTTGGGCAAATCATTATGTTATCATACCATGTTGCCACTATTGGGGTACAATGCTTATAACCACCATTGGAAAAACCATTATACACCATCCCACTTGCATTCTTGGTGATTTTTCCCAACTTTGGGCACATCATTATGTTTCTACCCCATCCTTTTTATCCTTTTAGTCCAATCTTTTCCTCTTTTCGAGGGATCAATTGCTGACCCCTTTACCAACCATTCCCTCAAGGGGCACATATAGTTCATCCATTGTTGTTGAAGATGTAGGCATACATGACCTTTTCATTCTTTAATAAGATGTTATTGTGCCTATAGCTTACAATGCCTTCTCAAATAGGGGAAAATTGTAGACATCTAAAATTGGTCACCAATGATCTCCAACCAAGCTTTAGACCAATTTCTAGCAAATATCACAATTTAGCCTAAAAACACTAAAACATGCTAAATGATTTTAATCTATTATATAAAAGTACCAATTTTGGCCAATGTATCTCTAAATAGGGTAGTGAATTTTATGAGATAGCTAAATTTGATTAGATCATTTTGATTCAAAATGACATTTTCACGCTTGGGTGCTCTGGATTGCTCTTTTCTACCAAATTTCTTGCATGGGACACATGCCCTTATTATTTTGTGTTGGTAACATCCTAAATGGGATAATAGATCCAACGTATCTAACATCTCCTTCCAATTCTAATCCAATCAAATTTTGAGCCAATAATATGACATTTTGACCAATTTGATTAATTTGAGCACCAATTTCCAAGATTTGCACCAAAATTGATAAATCATGTTTAAGACTAATTAATTTGAATCAAGAGCTTAAATTAATTTTCCATGGAACTTGTTGAATATTTTTTTAATGGAAATTAGTTTTTATATCTACATCATCAGGTGAGGTCATTTATGAGGTGGCATCTATAAGTCTTAATTACAATAAATATCTAATTAAGCCCTCCCATGCCTCTCTATCCCAAATATTTATAAGGGCATTTATGATTTTAGCCTCCAAAATTGAATGGATTTTTGGCCACACATATTCATCTTGAGATGGATGGTTCAAGTTCATTCTGACCTAATGGGAAAATCTATAAATAGATGGTCTCACAATCATAAAAAAAGCTAACTTGGTGTAAACTTTAATGCCTAAATGATTTCAAAATCCATTTGATATAGTGTTATTATGCCAAAAATATTGAACCAAGCCATTCCAAAACAAACCAAAGCTAAAATCCAAGCATGAACATGATGCCATGAGGAGGTGGAGATATCTAAATCTCTATTTCCAAAAACCTTTGAAGCACAAGCCGAGAAATCCATTCTATGAACCATTTGGAAGCTCCAAGGAAGGTGAAGGAATGTTTCTTTCATGTTTTAGTTATTATTTTCATATGCATGTTTGTTACTAATATCCCCTTAGTGTCGAGGCCTAGAGATGTCATGTTTTTTAGTGTGTTCTTTTCATTTTTATTTCATTGTAGAACTAACACTTAATCTAACCCCCTCTCTTGAGTCAAATTCCTAGATCACAAAAACCATAGGGTGATCTAATCCCTAAGTCATTCAAAATAAACTTTCATTGTACCAATAACATGGCCAAATATGAAGCACTTATATTAAGGCTTCAACAAGTAGTACAATGGAATATACATCATCTTAAGGTTTATGGTGATTCACAGTTAATCATCAATCAAGTTAGAGATCACTTTCAAACCAAACATGAAAAGCTAGTTTCGTACAAAGCCATGGTCGACACTCTCCAACAATAGAATATTGACATCAAGTTTGAACATATACCAAGGGAAATCAATAGAATAGTAGATGCAATGGATACCATTGGGTCACTCATTCAACATACAAAGATGACAAAGGAATACCAATTTCTTGTTTAAAATTTGCTAGTGCTAGCTCATGAACCATCAACTATTGTAATGATCTATAATATTGTTGGTCCCAGCTCTAATTGGTATTCATACCTATATACCTATTTACATGACCATGTTTAACCACTAGAATTATCTTGAAAACAAATGAAATCCTTCATCCATAATGCCTAACATTATACCTTACTTGGACCGACCCTATGCCACTACAATTTTAATAAAACTCTGATTCATTGTTGACCTTCAACAAAATCTATACTAGCATTACAGGAAGTTCACAAAGGAGTATGTGGATCCCATAATAGTGGGGCCATATTATTCAAAAATTTATTACATACAAATTAATATTTTCCAATGATGGATGCAGATGCAACAACATATGTTAAAAGATGTGATAAATGTTAATGACATGCTAATCTGATTTATATCCCAGCCAATATGTTGAAACCAATGTTGACACCATGGCCATTCGCTGCATTGGGCCTCAATCTCATTTGGAAGATAAAACCAACCTCATCTAATGGCCACAAACATATCCTTACTGCCACATAATATTTCACTAAGTGGGTTGAAGCTAACCCCTCACTTACATGACTGGAAAGCAAATTTCCAAATTCATATTCAACAATCTCATCTACCACTAAGGCATCCCTTCTGACATTATATTTGATAATGATCATTCAAAAACAAGGATGTCAAAAAGATATGTGGTGAGTACAAGATCACACAACATTTTTCCATGACATATTACCTTCAAGGTAATGGTCAGGCTAAAGCATCAAATAAAACTATTATCAACATTCTCAAAAATATTGTCGATGATACTGATTGTGATTGACACCTTTAGATATTCCATGCCCTTTGGGTATATCATACCAATCATTCCACACACCAACAAGAGCCACTCCATACTCACTTGTTTATGATATTTAATCCATTCTTCCCATTGAGGTTGAGTTTCCTTTATTACACATCTCTTTGAAGCATGTCCTGGATGATGAAGACTATTGAGTAGCTTGCTTGTAAGAGCTAGAGTTACTTGATGATAAAAATATGGACATAGTCAACAACCTTCAAGCATATCAAAATAAATTCCATGGAAACTAAAATCAGTGCATGGAACATAGACAATTCTAACTTGGTGATCTTGTCTTCAAAGAAAACCAAAAAAATACCACAAATGAAAAGAAGCATAAAGGCAAGTTCCAACCCAACTGGGTTGGTCCTTTCATCATTATTGCAGACTATGGGATAGGAGCATATAGGCTTGCCAAACTAGATAGGGATGAACTTTATGAGCCTATGAACATTATACACCTCAATTAGTACTATGCTTGAGTGACTTGGTATATTATCTATGAGGGCCGTTTCAAGTTGTACCATCTTATTAATATTCTTATTTGTACTATACCATTCTACCATCCTAACATCCAATGAATTTGCATATCTTGTATCTATTCTACCATTATGTTATATCAACCAAAGAATGTTTTGATCCATCTTATCCTAGCCTATTTGATCTTGGTTCATCCATTGGTTTCACACTTTCAGCATGAAGAATCAAATCAATTTCAATAATTGTTTCAAGCATTCTAGATAGAGACAATATTTTGGAGTAGTAAGACAAGAAGTTTTAGTAGTTGCATCCTTCATTTCTTATTTTTTATTATGTCAATTTTATTTATGTGAGCTTGATTATATCCATCTACATGGGCAAATCAATATCTCACTAGTCTTGATACTAATTATAACTTCTTATGGGAAAATTTAGTATCATTGATCTGATCCATTGTATCTTAGTTATAACCACCTTTGGGTAAACTAGGGGTAAATTTTGTTTATTGTTCCTTGACATACCAACTTGCCATTCCTATGTTGTATAATGCCCCTATGCCCATTGTGCTTGTTTTATTTGAATTAGCTGCTACACTAGTCTAATTCCTCTGTTGAAAGGTGGAATTACTGTGAACTAGGGCCATTTTTGGACTATATGGGTCATGCTCAATACTTATTAAGGTTAGCTCAATTATCCTTGACATTATTCTCTTACCATTTTGTGAGCATCCTTTCAAGTTTTCGATGCTCTTTCCATTTTGTGAGTTTGGAAAATTGAGTATCTTGTCAATTTTGATTGAGTTGAAATACCTAGAAAATTCCAAAAACATTTGTAAAACCATTTAGAAAAACCAAAAACATTGACCACTTCTTTGCCTTAAGGATTATGAGAACCCTCACTAAGTCACAAGAAATCACTTGTCACTTAGTTTCTCCATACTTTTTGGCCTTTTATCTCATGCACTTTCCATTTTGTAAGACTATTCCTATTTTTATATCACATCCATCATGTTTGTTTTTTGATCATCATCAGTTTCTTCTATCCCATTTCTTGGGAGAACTACATTCAGCCTAAAGTTTTGTTGAATATATAATCCACGGAATTATGTAGGCATCATCCACTTTCCTAGTGCATATGAAGACAATTCAGCCACCCCATTCATTTTCTTCTATTCCCCTATCATGTTTGTTTGTTAAGTTGTCACTTATTTTATAGGGGCAATGTTCGTCGTATTATTTGTGTCACATTGTTTACACTAACATTGGAACTAACTATTGTTTATTTCTTTTTTATTATTTGTGTGCCTATTTTTTTGATTTCAACACCATTTCATTGATTCAGTCTATGTGTTTTCATTGGGTGATTCCTTACACACTATTCTTGAATCAATCAATATTCATATGTCAACATTGTCATCATGGTATTTATCATTGGTTTATTATTTTCCATTGAGTATTGGATCATGAGAGTCAGTCCTTATGCATATTTCAGCCAATTCCTCATGGTGTTCTATCATGATGCCTACTATCACATGCTATAAAAAAATCATCTTCAATAAGTCTCTACTAGCAATGCAACATCGATATCTCCTTGACACTGATAAAAATCTAAATCATATCCTAAAAAGAGTAATTAAACAATGAAATAACTTCAACCTTTGTTAGTTTGGATGAACATCTCCATACTAGCAGGTTGTCCCAGTTCATCTTTATCCTCTATATCAAGTTGTCATCATCATGTTTTCAATCATCAGCCATCAATCTTGTTTGTCATAATCAGGGTATAATTCTTATATCCACCTTTGGGAAAACCATTATACACCATCCCACCTGCATTCTCAATGATTATAACTACCTTTGGGCAAATCATTATGTTGTCACATATTTAAGGGTTAATGATTATAACTGCCTTTGGGTAAATCATTCACTTTCCTCTGCCCACTTGGGGCATGTTTTTATCTTGTTTATCTATCCTAACTAGGGTAACTCCATATTATCAATTATTATAACCACATTTAGGTAAATCATTGTGTTATCATACCAAGTTTTCCACTATCAGGGTATAATTCTTATAATTGCCTTTGGTCAAACCATTGTACACCATCTCACTTGCATTCTCAATTATTTTAGCCAACTTTGGCCACATCATTGTGTTGTCACTCCATATTTTTTTTTGTGTAGCCCTCTCATTTTATTATTTTAAGGGACCATTTGCCAACCCCTTTTCCAACCACTCCTTCGAGGGGGCACCCTATAGTTCATCCATTGACATTGAAGTCATAAGCACATGACATTTTTATTCTCTGAGAAGATGTTACTATGCTTACATCTTGTAATTCCTTCTCAAAAAATGGAAAACTATAGACTCCTAAAAGCGGCCACCAATGTCTTTACACATGACTTTAGAAAAACTCTTATCAATCATTAAACATATAACCTAAGAATTTCTAAACATCTCAAATTTGGCTTCATCACATGCAATTAAATCAATTTGGCCCATAAATTAATTAAATAGACCAAATGCCCAAATTAATTAAAATAAAATCTTGCACAAATATTCAAATGTCTAAAAGAGATTAATTAACATACAAATCCTAATTGAATTCATTCATGATAAATTAAATGAATTATAAAAAAGGGATATTTCAAAAATCAATAAATATCCTAGGAATGAATCATTACCCTTTTTTGAGTTGTCCAAATGTAAAATATCTCAGAGCACACCTATTCCATGATAATCATGAGATTTTGGACACCTCTTAACCCTACTAGGGTTAAATAATCCATCCAAGGTTATAATTTAACTCATTCCAAGTCATTTCAAAGACTATAATAGTAAGCCTAGAGATTTTCATTTGGAGAGCTTGGATAAAGTAATGTTATAATGAAAGATTTGATTCATAAAGAAAATTCATAGTTTTATAATGCCAAAATTGAGCCAAACCAATCCATTTTAAAACCATATCAAAGCATAAGCCTAGCCAAAACCATGAGCATGATGCCAAGCAGAGATGGAGATAGCCAAGCCTCATTAACGAAGACCTTTGAGCACAATTTGAGCTAGCCAAATGAATAATCCTCTTGGAGAATTCAAGAAAGGTAAGAAAGGTATGTTTTCTTGCATTTTAGTTATGTTTTGTCATTTGATTTTCTTCATCATGCTCCTCCTTTTGATCTAGGCAAGGTAGTGTTATGCATGTTAGTGTGTTATTGCTTTCATTTTGAGTTGATTTCCTTAGATTCCTTGTTAAAAAATGGCCCATATAGAACTCTAGGGTGCCAATGATGCCCATATATAGAGATACGAGTAGGCACCATAGAGAACTATAGGGTAGGGTGCCAAATCACCCTCTCCTTAAAGTAGGGGTAGGCCATCTCCCCCATTTAAAATAGATAGAGGGGCCATATGGAATCTATAACTAGAGCCTATATATGGGGGGGTGGGGCATCCTATAAACTCTATCTATTTTTTACTAATTATATATAATTGACTAGACTCTAGAGGCTCTCCCTAAACCCCCCCATCTCTATATGGGATTAGATAGAGGGGGCCGACACCATAAAAAAATAGATGGGCTATTTATTATCTACGTGATATAACTGACTGGGAGAGCCCCTCTCTCTTTATATGGCTAGTACCTATAAATCTATCTGACATCCATCATGATCGGACCCTCTCTATAATTTAGATATGCACCTATTTTATACCACTTTAATTTTCCCCTTCTCTAGAATATTAACTCTCATGCTCAATACCAAGGATGTACTCCTTACTTCTTGGGATTCCAAATCTTTCACTCTACCTCCCCTTATCACCATAGATTGTTCCTATGGATTAATATATATAACTGGGCTAACTAATGAAGCTAAGCCATGGCCTATAGATTTGTGGAGGTCAAGGGCCCCTATCCCTATCTTGATAGATATTGGGTCCCCTATCTAGTTAGAATAGATATTTGTAGTCATGCCTACACCTAATGGCCCCTTCCTTTTGGGAAGAACTAGATTTTTTTATTCTAATTTGGATAGTGAACCTACAACCCATGAGGAGAGTGCTAAAATTATTGTCTTGGCCAATGAACATGATGAAGACATGCATGAGAAAGATCTTGAAAAGAATATCATGGTAGCTGATATTATTGAGTCTCATAAACAAGTTTAAGTAGGTTTTTAGGACATGTGGTAGTCCTATTTATACATGTTCAAGTAATTTGAAGAGCTTAAGAGGTTAATGTTGGCAAAATTTGGCCTACATACCAAAATTTGCCTAATCTAGGATAAGAAGCTGAGCAGGGTCCTGATTGAAGAGTGATCCAATGATAGGAGTAGATAGAATTTAAGAGGTCACTTGCCATTTTTAAGATTTTGAAACACTTTAAGTAGGTTTAAAGTATGAATTTGGTGATCTTAAGGAGCTAGACTATCACAAACACGTCACGTAGAGACAAACATATTAGTTTGGTTGCACATTTGATATATGCACCTAGGAGGTCGACCAAAGCTAAAAGAATACATGGATATGAATTTTTTCATACCTAGATCATCCTCTAAAAATTTCATATCTTGATGTCTTTTCTATCTCAAGATATAAAGCTTCAAAATTAAACTTACAAAATGAGACATTCATGGGGATGTCAAGTTAAAGCTACGACAAATAGCTATTTAAATTCAAATGTTTTGAGATTAAACATAGAGCTGACAAGTGTAAATATCTTAAAAGATAAGATCAAATCTAATGGTGAGTGAGCAACCTAATGAGTTAGTGGGTCCCAAAGATCTAACGACATGTATTTGATCATGCATCAAAGATCAATGGTGAGTATCAAGTCAAAATGTTAACATAAACACATCGATGGCAAGTGTCAATATCTTAGGTACTTGAATAAATATCTAATGGTATGTGTTAATTGATAAGACTAATGGGCCAAAATAGATCAATGAAGTACCTTTAATCATACTAAAGTAGATTAACAGTGAGAAAAGGTCAAAGAGTCAAAGGATCCCAAGGATAAATGAGCTCTTGCTAAGTGTCACAACCATGAGAACTATCAGATAAATCAATGGTATGTATTAGAGCCATGCAAAGGAAGATCAATGATGCATAAGATATGGATCTTAAATCAAATGTGAGGCCACCATGTGGTGCAAGCTTGGAAGTAGATAAAACTAACAACAAGATCTTGGGAAGGGACACGTAGTTGAAAAATGGCACATTTAAAAAAACCTAGATCAAGATCAAGGGCCAATATCAAAATTCGAATCCAAATATGGTTGAAGTCAAACTAGATCAAATGTTTCAAAGAAAGGCCATAGAGGCAGACACATCATTTTTGACAGGTTCATCACCAAAGCCAACATCATGATCATGATCCTTTTATACACTTTTGCACACTGAAAATGAACCAGTAAGGAGTAATTGATGCTGGAACAAGATCAAAATGGATTGATTAAGCTAATGTAACTACATCAACACCAAGAGGAGATTGAAAAAGATTGATCCAAATATTATAATAGTTTTGATGCTAGAATTTAGCTTGAAAATGACTTGATTCCATTATCATAACTATAAGGAGCATCAATGCAGACCAAAAATGGATTGAAAGGGACTGATACGATTGTTGCATCCATTTTACAAAAGTAATCTTAGACATTATGATCTTTTATAATTAAATCAATGCAAGATGATGGGAAATCTAGGTCATTATGCTCCCTTATCCATCCTTCTACGCATGATCCCCATATCTCTCATCCTATTCTACTATAATTATAGGATTTTAAGCATCGAAATGGATCCCTCTCTTTGGCATGACTAGACTCTACCAAGATTTGTACTGTAACATGTATTTGATGCAATAAAGATTGGATTTCTCCATATAAAAGCTAAATTGAAGTGTGTATCATGGATTCATTGATGTGATAAGTGAATGTATGTTTTCCTTGCCTTTTTTTGAGTTTTCTCACCTTCATGTAGTGTTTTGATAGTTATCATAGGTCATTATAAGTGCATATATAGTCTGTTGGTTAGTTTAGAAGTGGATAAATAACCTCCCATGCTAGGTTGATAGCTAGTCCATGCCTTTATGTGAAATACTTATGTGAGGGTTGATCAAAAAGTGAGTGAATTGATCTTCTATAGTCTTTAATGTGTCTTATGTAACTATAAAGATCAAAACATTTGGTGAATCACCACCCTTTTACATGCTTTCATAGATTATTGGTAATCTCTCTCCCTTTTTCCTAGTAAGAAGCTTGTATAGGTTTAAGCATAGTTGATAGACATTAAAGGAAGCTGGCCTTCTTTAGAGGTCTGAATTAAGATTAGGTGACCCATAACCTAGGGTCATCCCATGTTAGAGTAGGTTTGAGCAAGTAGACTTGAACAATCCCCTCCTTAGTTAGGGTACAACCTAGGACACTAATAGTTTAGGCATGCCCAATGGGACCAAGTCTCCTAGAGGAGATAAAATTTGGAGATAAGGAAAAGCATCTACAGTAGTAAGGAAATCCATCATCATCAAGAGCTAAATATCTTTCAATTTGCAGGTTCATATCATCGTCTAAACAACATTCTCATGCAAAAATTTAATACAAGGTCAGCTATTAAAGGTATTCCCCTTCAATTTATAAAGAATACTTCTATTTCATATAAGATAAAAATATTTAATAAGACAAGACCTTATCCCCAAAATCAATATTCATCTCGTGGTCATTGTATTATTTTTAGCAGTGTAATCCCCCCTACTCAAATGGTGATTAGAAATCAAGTATTTATTTCATTCAATAGAGGTAGTCCACTAAAATTATCCCATTATGATGATATTCCTATGTCTACTCTTAAATCATTCCATTATTTTCTGGAAAAGATCAAACAACTACTATTGAGCACATCTAAGATGTTGCCAACTTTTGTTTAGTGCATAATGTTGTTCAAGATCGTGTGGCCATTAGACTACTTATTGATTCCTTCAAAGGAAAAGCTCTACAATGGTTTATAAATCTCTTTTTAAATTCCATAACTACATGGGATGAATTAGGTGTAGCCTTAGTTAGGTAATTTGAAGATAATTTTGATCACCCATCTTTAGTTAAACAACTGACCAACATAAAGAGAGCTCTTCATCAGTTCATGTCTAATTTCAACCTCAGATTCTAAAAGACATGGACTAGAATACTTGTAGTGATTAGACCATCCCCTGAATATGCCTTATTGTATTATTTAAGATCCCTTAATTATGATATTAGTGTGATGATATAGTCCACGAGTAGCCATACCTTGCCAAATGCTTATGAGGTTATAATAAGAGCAAAAAATAGTTTGATACAAATTGGTAAGATTTTTACAAGGAATACAATGTATATATTACCAGAGTTAAAATCTATTCCACCCCCTCAAGTTCCTTAGTTTCCATCATTAGCTCCTATTCCACCTCCTCAAGCTCAACTTGTAGCCCCTTCTAGTCAAGCCAATGAGCTTGGTGAACTGAAATGTTTGCTTCAATCCTTTGGAAATGAAATAGTAAAAATCAAGAGGCAAAAATATCATACTAATAGGCCCTATCAATAAAAAAATTAGACTAATTATCATCCCTTCAGAGATCAAAGGCCTCATTATCAAAGATTTAGAGAAAATAGACCACCCTACCAGACATAAGAAGCTATAGTTCCATCTAATCCATATGAAACTCTTGATCCTAATATACCAACAAGTTCAAAATCTATTTTTACCATACCAACTCAAAAAAATTTAATGCACGACTCAAATTATCATCCCTCCCACCTTAATGATGTTTAGAACCAAGCCGTGGTATCATTAAACATTACTATGCCACAAATGACATAAGAAGAGTTTTCTCTTCAAGGAGGTCAATATAAAGAGATGAGTTTGGCACCCTAAGGAGAGGTTCAACAAGTTCAAGGGTATCTTGATGCCATTAATGTAAATTAGCAAATGTATGATTATGTTACTTTCAATCATGGTGGTGAGACTAGTAGTTTAAATGGTCAAGTTATAGCTGTAACTAGAGCTAAAAAAAGAGCCATTGATGAGGATCAAGATGTGATTAATGCTTTAAGTATTCCTAATATTTTTTCTAAGAGTATCAAAGATCAACTTATTGCCCTTACAACATAGAAAAATTAGAATTTAGAGGTTGGAAAGGTCCCTCAAATACCTCTGGTCTATGAAAAACCAATGGTTCAAAAGGTAAACCTAAAGGTTAGTGGAGTTTTATTCAGTATAGTGGATCAAATAAATAAATCCAATGTCAGCATTATCATGTGGGATTCCCTTGCTATTCTAGGACAAAAGGATATGCTCATGCAAGATCTTTTAGCTCTCTAAGTGTCTCCAGAACCAATTGAGAAACAAGGAGTTATCTTGACTAATTTAGGCTAGCCAATGAAGCATCAAGTACATTAGGTACACAAAATGAAAAAAGGGGAAAAAGATGAGGAAAATTCAATTAAAACTCCTACCTTCTACCTCTCTTTGATAGTTGGTGACTGTTTAGTTCATAACTATATGGTGGATAGTGGAGCTAGTAATACTATCATGCCTAAGCAAATTACAGATAAGCTTGGTATTGTTTATGAATCAAATGCAAAAAGAGTGTTTGAATTGAATGGTTCATTAAAAAATATATTAGGCATCATTAAAGACCTAAATTTTACACTACGTTCTTGTCCCAATGTTATCATTTAGTAGGATGTAGTTGTGGTGGACTTGCCTCCCTATTTTACCATGTGTCTATCAAGGTACTTTACCTCAAAGATTAGAGGATATTTATCAAATGATTAGACACATCTAATGTTTGGGACCAATTATGGTACCAAGGTAACCATATATTTTGAACCTATTGCATGGTTCCATTTGGGGCCATATATGCCAAGTGTTGTGAACACCAATTGCCTCATCTTAGATGAGGTGATATAAGATAATATAGAGGAAATTAAATCACCTTTAGATGGGATTACATATTTTTTCCTTGATGAATGGGCCTATATCTCACATGAATAGTATCCTTATAATCTAATTGAATAAGGACTTGGTGTTTGTTGCTTGTATGAGAAAGATGTACCAATTTGATGAAATGAAGAAGGACGATGAGTCTAATGATGATCTTTGGAAATTATACTTTGATGGGTCAAGGAATAATCATGGTACTATGGCTAGAATGATGTTGATTTATCCAAAAAATCAAAGGTACTTCTCATCTATTAAGTTTCAATTTGGTGGTTCAAACAATACTACATAATATGAGACACTAGTTCATGGTTTATAATGGGCTAGGAAGATGAAAGTCAACACCTTACAAGTCTTTGGTGATAGTGATCTTGTAGTTCTCCAGGTAAGATGTATTAGTGTATACAAGAATATATTAATTAAATATTATAAGCATATGGTATGGGATTTACTTGAAGAATTTTAGGCTTTCAATATTCAAGCAATACCAAGAGAAGAGAAAAAACATGCAGACAGGTTGGTTGCCATTGGGGCACAATTTAGTATCCCAACTAATGTAAGAAATGAAAAGGTCCTGTCACATATTAATGTGATTGTGAGGCCTTATGTTCTAGATAACAATGATAATTTTAAAGTATTTGAGGATGAAAATTAGATTATCAGATTCTTGTAAGAGGAAGCTAAGTTTTCCTCAAAAAATTAGTCAAAATATTTGTAGTAGTATGGTCATCAGATTGTGCAACTAAAAATAAATAAGTTACCTAGGGGATTGGTCACACTTGAAAACATATTCAGTGGTGATGATGAGTTGAGGAAAGAAAATTCAACCTTTTCAACAAAGGAAGAACACTATGCCAATGTGGAAGTTACACTCAACAAGAACCTAAAGTTGGGTAAGGTATGCACTTATTCAAAAAAGGAAGCTTTCATTAAGTTATGTACAAGTTTTGATGATGTATTTGCATGGCAATATAGTGATCTAAAGGGTTTTAACCCAAGTCTAGATCAACACACCATTGAGATAGAGGATGAAAATAAACTGATAAGACAAAGATAAAGGCCTATTAATCCTAAGCTTAAGCCTTTGACGAGAGCCGAGCTTCATAAGCTCATTGAGTCAGCTATTATATTTCCAATCAAGCACTCAACTTGGGTGGAAAACCTTGTTCTAGTATAGAAAAAAAATGGTGAAATTAGATTGTGTGTTTACTTTCATGACTTTAATAAGGGTTCCTTTAAAGACCATTACCCATTTCCATCTATGGAATAGATTTTACAGTTGGTTGTAGGTTCAGAAATGTTCTCCTTGTTGGATGGCTATAATGGTTACAACCAAATTTTGGTCAAAGAAGAAGACCAATTAAAGATAGACTTCACCACAAAGTGGCAGACATTTTCATACATAGATATGCCCTTTGGTTTATCCAATGCTGAAGTAAATTTTTAGAGATCCATGGATATGGCATTACAGGGCCTTCTTAACAAGTCTGTACTGGTCTATTTGGATGATATAACAATGTTTTCAAAGAATGCAAGTGAGCACATAGTTCACCTTGAGAAAGTGTTTGAAAGGTGTAGGTAATTTGGGGTATCCCTAAATCTCCAAAAGTGTGTCTTATCAATTCATGAAGGTAATCTTCTTGGACATATGGTTTCAAATCATGGTTTAAGCACAAAACTAGAAAGAATAGCTTTAATTATTGCACTTTACTTACTCAAGTACAAGAGATATTTACAAAGTTTCTTAAGGGAGATAAATTTTATCAGAACATACATCTCAAATTTTTCCACTTTAAGCCACTTAAAACCATGATAAATAAGAATCAGAGCTTCAGCTGGTCCAAGGAAGGAGTAAGGAGTTTTATGGAAATTAAGAAAGCCATGGCTAGTGCTCCTACGCTCATGATCCCAGATTATCAAAAGACTTCATTCTATACACATATGCTAACATTGACACCATTTTAGGCATTCTTATGAAAAATAACCATGAGGCCTTAGAGAAACCAATATCCTTCTTCAGTCAAGGCTTGGAAGAATATGAAACAGGGTACTCTTTTGTTAAAAAGCATGTACTTTCAGTCATAAGGTCTTTCAAGAAGTTTAGATACTTTTTGTCTAATAATAAGATACGTCTGATGGTTTCCCATCCAAGTATCAATAGTTTATCTTGAAAAAGGATATAAATGAGAAAAGAGTTGGTTAGATAACAAAATTAATGGAGTATGATGTGGAGATAAAGCTCACAAAGCTGGTTAGAGGCAAAGGACTTTATGAGCATCTAGTCCAAGACTTACAAGAAGCCAATAAGTTGGTTATGGTGTCAACTGATGAAAAAGTCATAGTTGTTCATACCTCAGCTTCTAGTTGGGATAATGATTTGGTAAGATATATCAAAGATGGTCTTTATCCCTCTCACCTAACTCCTTCAAAAAGGAGATATTTTAAATTGCAATCCATTCCATTTCTTCTTGTTGATGGTGTTTTTATTTAAGAAAGATATTAATGGCATTTTGTTAAGATGCATTGAAAAACATCAAAAGGAATGGCTACTTGAGGAGTTACATGATGGACATAGTGGAGGGAATTATTCAATAAGGACCACAACCCATAAGATCATGAGATGTGGGTATTATTGGCTAAGATTATTTGGTGATTGTCATGCATGGGTTAGGAAATGTAGGTAATGTACTATGTTTGTAAGAAAGGTGAAACTTATAGCCTTACCTCTCCAAAAAATTGCATTAGATCAACCCTTTGTCCAATAGGGATTGGACTTTATTGGTCTCATTATCCCCCCTTCAAGCTCAAGTCATAAATGAATACCAACTACCACATATTACTTCACAAGATGGATAGAAGTAGTGGTATTGAAGTAAGCAAATGAAACCAATGTTCTATATTTCTATGAAAGACTATTTTCTAGGTTTGAAGTCCCTTAAACTATTATTTTTGATAATGCTATGGCCTTTGTGGGATCTATAATCAACCAATGGGCAATTAAACATAGTGTCTTTCTCAACACTTCATCAAACTACTATCCCCAAGGAAATGGTCTTGCTGAGTCCACTAATGAGAACCTATTGAAGATCATAATAACTATTGAAGATAATGAGAAGTCATGACATTTAAAATTGAAGTCAACTCTATGGGATGATAGGATCACCTACAAAAATTTAATATCCAACTCTCCCTACAAGATGATATATGGTAAAGAAGCAAGAATGGTTATTTCTCTTGAATTTCCTATCCTAGAAATGATGTACCAACTTGAGTTGTTGGAGGATGAACCTATGGAGATCAGATATGCTAGGCTTATGGATTTGGAAGAGACAAGACATTAGTCCATGCTAGACATGGAAAGCCATCAAGAAAAAGTGCAGAGAGCCTTTGACAAAGGAGCTTCCTCACAAAGTTTCAAAGGAGTTTTGGTTTTCAAGAGGGATGAGGATAGAGCTAAGCCAAGAAGGCAAACAAAGTTTGACTCTCTTTGGAGTGGTCCATACATAATCTCCAGTTATAAATCCCACAATGCCTTCCAACTTGCAAGGATGGATGGTGAGAAGCTTCTTATCCTAGTTGATGGGATACACTTGAAACATTACTACTAGGAAGCTAAGTTTCTTGTACATAGTTTTTTTTGGCTTTCCTCCAAGAGTTATCCTAACACATTAGTTTTTTTTATTTTATTTTTTTTAGTTAGCTTCCCTATTTTTTTTCCTTCCCTATTTTGGTAAAATTCATTATCTTTTCAAGTCAAAGGGTTTTTTATAACCATGAATCAAGTTTGTCATTGTTTTATGAGTGCAAAAGTCATGTAAATAGTTCAAGTTCTCAAGCATAGCAGACATGTTGCCCAGCTGAGTCACCAAAGATGTTGGCCAAATTTGGCCTACATACCAAAATTTACCTAATCCAAGATAAGAAGCTAAGTAGGGTCCTGATTGAAGATTGATCCAATGATAAAAGGAGAAGATAGACTTTAGGAGAAGGTCACTTGCCATTTGAAAGCTTTTGAAATACTTTAAGTAAGCTTAAAGTGTGAATTTGGTGATTTTAAGGAGCCAGAATATCACAAACATGCCACATAGAGATAAATAGATTAGTTTGGTTACACATTTGATATATACACCTAGGAGGTCAACCAGAGTTAAGGGAATGCATGGATATGAAGTTTTTCATGCCTAGATCATCCTCTACAAATTTCATATCTTGATGTCTTTTCTATCTCAAGATATAAATCTTCAAAGTTAGACTTGTAGAAAGAGATGTTCATGAGGATGTCAAGTTAAAGCTATGATAAATAGCCATTTAAATTCAAATGTTCCAAGGTTGAATGTAGAGTTAACAAGTGTCAAGATCTCAAAATCTAATATTAGATCTAATGATGAGTAACCTGACGAGTCAGTGGGTACCAAAGATCCAATGACACATATTTTATCATACATCAAAGATTTATGGTGAGCATAAAGTCAAAAGGTCAACATAAACAAATTGATTACAAGTGTTAAGATCTTGGGTACTTAAACAGAGATCTAATGGTATGCATCAATTGACAAGACTAGTAGGCCCAAATAGATCAATGGAGCATGTTAGATTATACCAAAGTAGATCAAAACTAAGCAAAGGTTAAAGAGTCAAAGGATCCCAAGGATGAATGAGATCCTACCAAGTGTCACAACCATGGTAATTCTCAGATAAATCAATGGTATGCATTCAAGCCATGTAAAGGAATATCAATGGTGCATAGGACAAGGAGCTTAGATCAAATGCGAGGTCACCACATGGCATAAGCAGATAGGGATGATAATAAGATTATGAGAAGGGATGCATAGCTAAAAAATGGCACATTTTTAGAAACCTAGATCTAGATCAAGGGCCAATATCAAAATTCAAATCCAAATATGATTGAAGTCAAACTAGAGCAAATGTTTCAAAGAAAATCCATAGAGGTAGACAAATCAGTTTCAATGGGTTCATCGCCAAAGCTAGCAGTATGATAATGACCCTTTTCTCCACTCTTGCATACCAAAAATGAACCAATAAGGAGAAATTGACACATGAACAAGATAAAAATAGATTGATTAAGCTATTGTAATTACATCAACACCAGAAGGAAATTAAAAAAGATTGATCTAGCTATTGTAACAACTTCAACATTGGAATTCAACTTGAAAATAAATTTATTCCACCATTTTAACCATAAAGAGCATAAATTTATACCAAAAAAAGATTGAAAGGGACTGATACAATTGTTGTATCCATTTTCTAGAACTAGTCTTAGACATTATGATCTTTTGTAACTGAATTAATGTTAGATAATGGGAAATATGGGTCATTATGCTCCCTTCTCCATCCTTCTATGCATGATCCTCATCTATCTCATCCCATTTTGCTATAAATATAGGCTTCTAAGTCTTTAAATGGATCCATCTATTTGTCATGACTAGACTCTGCCAAGATTTATACTGTAACACCTATTTGATGCAATAAAAGACTAAATTCCTCCATTTTAAAGTTGAATTGAAGTATGTCTCATGAATTCATTGATGTGGTTAAGTGAATATATGTTTTCCTTGCCTCTATCTAAGCTTTCTCACCTTCATGTAATGCTTTTATAGTTCTCATAGGTCATTCTAATTGCATATATAGTTTGTTGGTCAGTTTGGAAGTGGACAACTATCCTCCCATGCTAAGTTGATATCTAGTCCATGCCTTTGAGTGAAATACTTATGTGAGGGATGATAAAAGAGTGAGTGATGTTATATTCTATAGTTTTGAATGTGTCTTATATATTTGGTGTATCACCCCCTTTTATATTCTTTCATAGATTATTGTTAATCTATCTCCCCTTTTCCTAACAAAAAACTAGTATATGTTTAAGCATAGGTGATAGACATCAAAGGAAGCCACCATTATCTGAAGGTCTGACCCAATACTAGGTGACCCATAGCCTAGGGTCATTCCCATGTTGGACTAGGTTTGAGCAAGTGGACCTGAATAATCCCCTTCTTAGCTAGGGTGCAACCTAGGATGCCAACAATTAACATATCTAGAATAACAAGATGAAGTTGTTGATGAGAAGTACAAAGCTCCTAACAAGCCAATATGTCTTGTTGCTCATCACCAAGACGTTCAAGTCCAAGATGTATCAAGATATGATGAATATGATTCTATTCAAGGTGAGAAAGAGATGTAATTTGAGGAGCCAATAGAAGATAAAGATGCTACTACCCTCATGAATCAAAGTGTGATCAACTTGGAGCTCTCTCACATTACTAAGGATGTAAAACATTGTAAGGTAAAAGTTGAAGATCAAGATGAATTAATGTCTATTAGGGACATGTTTATTTTTGTTTCTCCATTTGAAGTCAAGACAAAGAAGGTGGTGGTCAAGAAAGGAGTTGGTCAAGCAAGAACAAACTCTGATAACAGTCTATACATCATTATTATTCATCACATGAAGGTGACTCAAAGAGTTTTCCTTTTGATCCAGGAGGATTAGTTTTGAAAGGTTAGTTGTACATAGTAGTTTCTTATCTTATATTTCCTCTAAGTTCTCTATAGCACAAGTTTTTAATTCTTGTTTGTTGTGTGTGTGTGCTCTCCTTATTTCTCTTTATTGTGTGTTTTAAAGGTAGTCAACTATTCCATTTGTTTCAAGAGGTAGTTGTATTTATGTTCAAGGTCCAATCAGGTCTCAGGTTGAGTGAGTGGTGACCCCATATTCCAAAAAATTGTTAAGGCCACTATTCTAGATGCATAACAAACATGCAATCCTAGGAGGTCACCAAATATATTAGACAAAAATTGGCCACCATGAATGGGTGTCATTCAAGACTTTGATGCATTTGATCTTAACTTTATTGATACCCATTATGAGGGTATTGTATTGGTAATTAATTATCTATGATGATAGGTAGTGTGTCTTCCTTGGCAGCTTATGAGGTCATTTAGGATGGCCTAGTGAGTAACAAGTTTAAGTCACTTTATCTTGTCATCAAAGGGTCATTATTTATAAAGCTTTCTTTATGTGTTTAGCATTATTTTAAGAAAGTTTGACAAATTTAAGGTTAAGTGTGAAATAAATTCCATGATAAATCATGATCAAGGAGATAAGGTGGTGACCCTTCCAAGCAACCATGATCTAAAAATGATCAAAAAATCCAAACTAGTAAGTTGATCACATTATTTTTTAAGCAATTTGGAGAGTCTAAGGTAGTTTTGACAAGATTAAGGTATTTCATTACTTTAGTCTTATTTTTCATTCCAATGTTGAGATGACACTTGATAGTAAATAAAAAATATGAAGGTTTTATCCTTTGATTGAGGTCTTTTTAAGTCATCTAAAATAAAGTGATGATATCATGCTTGTATGTGTTTGTCCATTTCCCCTAAGTGTCTTGGCAACTACTTTCTAACATTGGAAGTCTCCTTATAACTACCATTCATCATTTATAACAAGAAAATGAGGAGTTATTATAAGAGTTACAAGCAAAAATATGTGGAAAATATTTTGACACACTCCTCTACCTCCATACCAGTCAAGGGAAGTTGAAGAGTCACTTGGTTCACCATCTCCACCAGTTGTAAAGGGTAGAATAATCAAATTATTAAATAAATCAAGATTTTAGAGGTATTTTGTAGAGGTTTTATATTGATGGACAATGTAAAAATTATTATATGGGTACCCATGGTCTTCTCAAATCTAAATCTATGAAAAAATTGTTAGGTTGTGGAGCTAAAAGCTTCACTGTTATGCAAATGGAGGAGGTTATTGAGTGTCACAGTAACCAACGTCAGTTAGGCCAACCGACATCAGTCATATTCAGTGTATAGAGCAACCAGCATCGGTTAGGGGTCAGTTGGCATCGATCAGACAGGAACCGACATCAGTCATCTCTAGACAGACAGAGACTGACGTTGGTCGTCTGTGCATTCCAAAACTGGTCTAATTTTAGACAGACAATTTGTTTGCATGTAAAGACTAATTTTAGTCTTGAGTCTGCATTTTTAATTACTTTAATTGAGAAATCTAATTATTTTTTGTATGGGATCTATTTAAGAGACCCATGGGGCTGTATTGTAATTAAGGACTCAAGGATCAAAGGACAAGGAAGAGATCCTTCCGAGTGTAAGATTAGTTGATCTACAGGTAGCAAGATCAGGGAGATCTACATGGTAAGTAAGATCAGTTAGATCTGTAGGTGTGCAAGATCAAGGAGATCTACTTGGAGTACTTGGTGGACTGGAAGTAGGCAACAACGATTGAGTTGATTGTCACTTATTGGTGGAGGGAAAAACTCTGTGTTTGAGTTGTGGTTGTAATTGATTGAGAGAGAGAACTCTTGAGGGAGAATTACTGTACGCCCAAGAGGTGTGAGAAGAGTGTGATTTATTCATTGTATTTCCTTCTGG
The DNA here is from genome assembly GCA_037957365.1 of Torreya grandis. NCBI lineage: Eukaryota > Viridiplantae > Streptophyta > Pinopsida > Cupressales > Taxaceae > Torreya > Torreya grandis. The sequence continues at coordinate 2,356,358 of JARHVA010001024.1, read as the reverse complement.
AAGAGTGTTAATACAAGATTGTATTGTCTCTCATATTCTGTGTTGTTTCTGAATTCTAGTTACATATTACTTCTGGTTTAATTCCATGTTTAGTTGCTTATACAAAGGTAATCAAGTGTACTCTTAAGGAGTAATATCCTAAAAAGTGGTATCAGAGATACAGGTTCATCAGAGCTTGGTTCACTAATAGGTGGTATTAGAATGTGTTAATGTTTGTTGATTACAGGTCACTCTCAGGGGTTACTGATTGAGTGGGAGTAAAGCAATGGTAGAAGAAAGTACACTAAGACTGGAGAAATTCAATGGCAAGAATTATCAATTATGGAGGATGCAGATAGAGGATTATCTGTATCAGAAAGATCTGTACTTACTGTTGGGTGGGGTTTCATGTAAGCCCACATGTATGCAAGATGAAGAATGGAAGGTTCTTGACAGAAAGGCTCTAGGAGCTATAAGGCTGACCTTGGCAACTTCTGTGGTTTCCAACTTATCTTAGGCAAGGAAAATGGTAGAGTTAATGGAATCTTTGGCAAATTTATATGAAAAACCCTTAGCTTCGAATAAGGTATTTCTTATGAAGCAATTATTTAATTTGCAAATGCTGGAAGGTGGATCGGTATATAGTCATCTTAGTGATTTCCATGGTTTGGTAAACCAGTTAAATTCAGTCAAAATAGTTTTTGATGATGAAATTAAGGCTCTCTTAATCTTATGCTTTTTACTTGAAAGTTGGGATAGCTTGGTAATGGCAATAAGTAATACTGCATTTGCTTCAAATATATTAAAATTTGATGATGTTGTTAGTGTAATCTTGAATGAAGAAATTCATAAGAAAAGCACAGGAGAATCATTAGGTAATGCTTTAAGTGTTGATATCAGGGGAAAGCAAAGAGAGAAGGTCGAGTAAGAGAAATCAAGGTCAAAGATAGGTAGTGGATCCAAATCCAGGTATGGCAGTATAATTTGCTAGAATTATGGAAAGAAAGGACATGCAAGGAAAGTTTATTGGTTGAAAGAAGATCAGCATGAAGAAGCAGATGTTGCAGGTATTGTTGCACAAGATGCTCTCATATTTTCTTTGGATAGTCAGGTAGAATCATGGGTTTTAGATTCTGGTGCTTCTTTTCATGCAACCCCAAATAGAGAATTTTTTCATGATTATGTCCATGGACACTTTGGAAAAGTTTATTTAGGGGATGGTAAGCCTTGTCAAGTTGTTGGCAAAGGAAAAGTGCAGCTAAAATTGTAGACTGGAAACATATGGGTGTTGAAATATGTCATGTATGTCCCAGTCCTGAAGAGGAATCTAATTTCTACAGGAAAGTTGGGTGATGAGGGTTGCATAGTAACTCTCACAGTGAAATCTTGGAAAGTTTCCAAGGGTGCACTTATTTTAGCAAGAGGTAAGAAAATAGGTACACTTTATCTATCTACTTGTATTACTGATTCTTCTTCTATTTTATCTACTTCAGATGTAGATCCAAAGATGTGGCTCTGTAGGCTTGGTCACATGAGTGAGAAGGGAATGGATGTTCTTGATACTTTCAAGACATGGAAAGCCTTGGTTTTCAAGGAGAAGATGATGGACAGAGATCAGCTCAAGGGGATAAATAATTTTGAGCAGGGCAATTTGGACAAGGTTATGATCCAAAGTGAGCTCGTGAGTAAAAGTCATCACTCACAGGAAAACAAAGTTACCAATGTCGGTCAGGTGAGAACCGACGTCGATCAGGCAAGAACCGATGTCGATCTAATGGAGACCAAAGTCGGTGATGTTAGGCAGGTGAAAACTAACATCGATCAGGTAAGAACCAATGTCAGTCAGGTTAGTCGCATGGAATTGACATCGGTCGGATGCAGACTGAGAGATGATCGGGATCGGTCACTGTTAGAATGAAATTTGGGTAGACAACAAGCTGTCAATGAGTCTCAAACACCCATGAGGAGGATTGAAAGGGTAAGTAAGCCTCAAATTCATTATTCCCCTTCTTTATACTACTTTTTGCTCATTGATGGTGGAAAACCAGGAAGTTTTGAAGAGGCAATGTAGGTAGAATCCAGGAAATAGTGGGAGCATGGCATGAATGAGGAAATTGATTCCTTGGAAGAGAACCAAACGTGGGATTTGGTAGAGTTGTCAGTCGGGATGAAAGCACTGAAAGATGAATAGATTTATAGGTTAAAGAAAGGAGAGAATGGACAGGTGAGATAGAAGGCCAAGTTATATGGTCTTGAGCAAGCTGCAGGATAATGGTGTTTAAGGTTTGATAGGTGTATGACAAAGCATGGCTTTAGTCAATGTCAATGTGACCATTGTGTTTATTTTACTAGGTTGGATAATATTAGCTACATTATCTTGTTATTGTATGTAGTGTATATGCTTGTTACAGGGTCACACATGCAGGGATTTGTTGAGCTAAAGGTAAAATTAGCTCAGACATGTGCCAAGAAGGATTCAGGAGCAGAAATCCTTGGCATGAGTATTTCTAGAGATAGGGAAAGTCATAGGTTGATTTTATCTCCAGAGGATTATGTGAATAAGATAGTGGAGAGGTTCAATATGTAGGATGCAGAACCGGTTAGCACACCTATGGTTGGACAGTTCATAGAACAGTGTCCTAAATCACATGATGAGGTTGAGTACATGAGTACTAGACCTGATATTGCCCAAGTAGTGGGAGTTTTCAGCAAGTTTATGACCAATCTAGGAAAGGAGCACTAAAAATCAGTTTAGTGGATTCTCAAGTATCTGAGAGGGACCAGCAACAAGTATTCATGCTATGCAGGTCAAGCACTTCTCTACATGGGTATGTAGATTCAGATATGGCAGGTTACTTGGATGATAGGAGAAGCACCACAGGATATGTGTTCACTATTAGTGAAACAGTGAGTTGAAGCTGGAATGGATCCATATAGATAGGAACCCTGTAGATATGTTAACAAAGCTGGGAACAAAGGAGAAGTTGAATCTTCATTCAACTTCTGTTGGTCTTCAAGATTGAACTTAAAGAGGGATACAAGCCAAAAACAAAATTAGAGGATGTACAGGTACAGGTACAGGTGCAGATGTTTATCTCCAAGTGGGAGATTATTAGGTTGTGGAGCTAAAAGCTTCACTATTATGCAAATGGAGGAGGTTGTTGAGTGTCATAGTAATCGATGTCAGTCAGGCCAACTGACATTGGTCATATTCAGTGTACAGAGCAACCAACATCGGTTAGGGGTCGATCGGCATCGGTCAGACAGGAATCGATGTTAGTCATCTCCAGATAGATAGAGACTGATGTCGGTCATCTGTGAGTTCCAGAACTGGTCTAATTTTAGACAGATAATTTGTTTGCATGTAAAGACTAATTTTAGTCTTGAGTCTGCATTTCTAATTATTGTAATTGGGAAGTCTAATTATTGTTTGTATGGGATCTATTTAAGAGACCCATGGGGTTGTATTATAATTAAGGACTCAAGGATCAAAGGACAAGGAAGAGATCCTTTTGAGTGTAAGATCAGTTGATCTGTAGGTAGTAAGATTAGGGAGATCTACATGGTAAGTAAGATCAGTTATATTTGCAGGTGTGCAAGATCAAGGAGATCTACTTGGAGTACTTGGAGTACATGGTGGACTGGAAGTAGGCAACAATGGTTGAGTTGATTGTCACTTACTGGTGGAGGGAAAAACTCTGTGTTTGAGTTGTGGTTGTAATTGATTGAGAGAGAGAACTCTTGAGGGAGAATTACTATACTCCCAAGAGGTGTGGGAAGAGTGTGATTTCTTCATTATATTTCTTTCTGGAAGAGTGTTAATACAAGATTGTATTGTCTCTCATATTCTGTGCTATTTATGAATTCTAGTTACATATTACTTCTGGTTTAATTCCATGTTTAATTGCTTATACAAAGGTAATCAAGTGTATTCTTAAGGAGTAGGATCCTAACAAAAATTGGAGCTACAGAGTCAAACAAGGTAAAAACCCACTCTATTTCTCCATCAGGTTTTTGGTAGCTCAATACAGTCAACTACTTTCCACTTAGTAATCTGAGGAGAGATAAAATTGGAACCAAATATCTTTTCCATAGTATGGGAGCCTAATTACCTTACACTTTTTGGCATTATTTTTCTGATTTGGCTCCTTAAGTTTATGAACAATTGTTAAAAGTTAAGGTACGAAAAAGGACTCAAAACCTCACTAGGGTAAGTTTTCTTCAAATGCAAAGTTATGAATCCAGGTGAATGCATGATAATTATTGATAAGGGTATATTTAACACACATTTATCCTTTTAATACCATTTTATTTTAGGTTTCTTCATGTTCATTTTTGGTATAATATCCAATAGTCTTATTTTACTAGTTTGAACAAGACAATCAAGTTGTAAGAGATGTGAGGTGTTTTGGGTGAAATAGTTTATAAAATCCCATAAAGATATATTATAAATATTTATGCACCATTGGAGGTATTAAGTTCAATAAATATAGGAGTTTTTTCATGCACATCTGGGTTGCTTGAATTTGCAGACATGGCTGAGAGAATCCTTGTCAAACATGAGGTGTGTTTTATTTTACAAAACACTTGAAGGAGATGTATCATACCACATAGAATTGAATATAATTATAAATAGGTTTTATAAGTGAAAAACCATGGGATTCAAAGTTGATAGTGTCTTTTTTCAAACCAAGGCAAAGAGAGTTTGTGAACCTACAGGTCTACAGACCTGTAGGTCAGTATTGAAACCAAATGATTGTGATGAATAGTGTATATGATCTTAATAATGAATAATATATTTATATATTTCCTTATAAAAAATATCCAAAAACTCAAAAACAAAATACTTAGGCCAAAAATGAGAGAATGAGGATTCAAGTACACTCAAGGTAATGCAAGCAAACACAACCATGCTTCTATAAGAGATTTCATCCATGTTATCTTAATGGACCTTAAAATCACTATATAAAGGTATTATAGAGGTTTTATAATCATATAAACATCTATGAAATATCCTTTAGATCTCAACTCAATTTTATTTCAAGTGGATTGTGCCAACTAAGTGGACTGTGTGAACATGAAAATAAGGACTATGAGAGCTATACATGAATATTCAAGGTGATTTGTTACCATTTGAGGAATTAAGAGGATATGAAAACAATTATTAAAAAATTTCACCATGATATCATTGGAAAATTGGGCTCAATAAGGTATAATAAGAGAAAAGTAAGGTTTTAGGCCTAATGACCACCTACAGGTCTATCACAGGTAGCTAAGATCAAAGGGCATAAGTATAATGTGGAATGAGGTGTTAGGAAGATTTTTGAGGATGAATGGGAATATTAATAAATTATATAACACTTTTCAAATCACCAAAGTGATAAATAAATCAGTGGAAGAGAATCTACTCTCTAAAATTGTAGTCAAGAAGCCCATAAGAACCTACAATCCTACTTATACAAGAGTGAGCTAAAGGGGAAAATATTGCATTGCATGAAAGTTATGAAATTAATTTGAAATATAAGGAGTGTTTTGAGAAATGGTGGAAATTTTTGAACCCCTGTAATGAAGAGAAAAGGGTCCAAGAGAGACATTCTTGAAGTCTAGTAGGGTAGTATACCTAATTGAATACGTACATGCCCATTATGGATTCAATGGAGAAAAGTTACATATTTTGTACACAATATAGATTTTGGAAGGATAATAAGGTATATGATACATGGATGGGGTTCCAATAATGTATAAACCTCTTTTGATAAAATTAAATTTATCATGAGTGTTGAAATTTGAAGGGAAGACTGAAGAACTTCCACTGCCTACATACAAGTATGCCACGATCTTGCAACAACAAAAGATCCATAAAAATTAAACAAAAATATCAAGTTTGAATTAAAATAAAATAATTTAAATACAAATATATAATAATAGAATGATGATAGATAAGCTGAATCTATTCTATTGAAAATACATCACAAGCTACTCCAATAGAGTCATCTTCCATCTCACTCTTCACTCTTCTCCTCTATTCTACTCTATCTCCTCTATATGAATCCCTATTATTTATGGAATTAAGGAAGAGGATTTGGATCAAATTTGTAAATGTGAAAAGGACTAATTTACAAATGAATAGTGCACCCATGTGGTCAAAGACACATCATAGATGCACATATTTGCAACTACCACACTTGTCTTCACATGCAAGTGGAGAACCTCATGTAGGACAAACACACATATCCACATATTTATTAAATAATAGGAAATAATTATATAGATAAAATAATAACCTAATTAAACTTAATATCATGGTGTAAATAACATTTTACACCAACAATGAGGAACAATCATCCTTTGAAGAGAGTTTAGGCCTTAACAAGATCTATAAGCCTGTCATAGGCCTAAATGAAAGAAAGACTAATCTTGTGGCGATTGTGGAATATTAGGAGGTTTGTATAGTATTAAAAATAACATTAATAATATATCTATATATCTCAATTCCACTAAAATGTCAAGAAGCCTATTTAAGAAGATCCATTTTCAAGATTGTAGTCAAGAGGCCCAATGTGCACCTACAGGCTTGTGGGTAAAAAAAGGTGAAGAAACTTGTAGTTTTAAGGTGTTTTAAAGATTTTTGAGCCTTGGGATATGGATAATACCTTGAGGGAATATCAAATTAATTTGGAACTCCTTTAGAAATGAAGAAAATATGAAAACAAGATTGTTAGGGTCACCAACACTAAACTGCCCTTAAACCCTAACCATAAGCTTATGGAGGTTGAAGTGGGTTTAAAAGGTAAGATGGAGTATAGTAAATTTTTAACACCTCATATATAGTTTAATATACCCAAAGGATAGGTTTATAAATTAAAAAAATCACTTTCAAACCTTATTATTCCAAATCACCCTTCTCAAGCTCTCAAATAGGGCTAAACTATCAAAAATGGTCATTTTCTTTATGTGGGAAGTACAATGAGCAGGTGAATGGGAGAAAATGGTGTTAAGAGGTGTTTATATACCATATTACCTTAAATTTTTTGAAATTATACAAGATTTTAAGGTACAGACCTTTATGAACTATCCTTAAGAAGGTCGAACACCTAAAATCTTGCTAGAACTCCTAAGGAGACCCGATGGAAAAGGTTAGTATTCTAAATGATTATAATAGATTGGTACAGCATAAAAAATAATTTAATGGTATCTAAAAACCATTTATAACTTTATGGAGCCATTATTTTGGCATGTGTGAGGTACCGTTGTACGTAAATAGGCTTAGAAGTGATTGTTATAGTCCTATAAATGTAGTTTTTGATGACTTCTCATGAAATTTGATTGAGTAAAGCCTAATGGAGTACCTTAAAATAATACATGACCAGAAGAATATAGTTTATGATGCTTAATAATACCCACAAGGAGGTCTATAGTGACTGTAACTTTATTTGAAGGTTTCAAGACACCTAGTGGTAAGCAAGTTGATATCAAGAGCTTGTAATAGGCCTAATGCACCTATGTATAAATATTGGAGATGATTTTGAGATTTAATATGAGTGTAATTATTCCTTATAGGGTGTTGGAGAGGTATTCAAATTGTGATAACAATCCTCAATCAAGAAATAGGCCTAGGATAGAAAGATTGACTTGTTATTATGGTCTTCATTTGAATCAAGCAAGTTTTTCAATCAAATGTAGGTTCTTATCAGTTTAAAGACACTTGATTATTGATCTTAAACCTCACCAAGATGAGAAAAACATTGAATTATCCTATGATGGTGTTGGATGACTCCAAGAAATATGATTAAGAATGACACATGTCAAGACAAAGGCTTGTAACTCCTAAATAAGAATGGGTAGTTTAATGAATGAGGTTAATGAGTCCTCCTAGAAGGTCAAGAGTCACTCTACACCACCCCTAATGAAGAAGAGAATCAGTTTAAGTACACACATCTTGATATAATATTTTATAACTACCTACTTGTATATTTTATTATTTTTAACTTGTCCTCATGAGATGATATTTGCCATATGCTCGTCCTACGCCTCTCCTCACTCTTCTTCTCATTCCTTCTATATAAATTCTTGATTTTAGTATTGAATAGATCATCAAATTGAGTATGGAGAAGCCCTTATATTTTTGTAATCCATTAAAGCAATAGACAAATTGGTTTTACCTTCTCTTATGACTATATTTTATTTCTTATGCAAGAATGATTGATCTTGTCTAGTGTTGATTTAGTTCTCCTTGACATGTCTTATTATCTCACCTATATGCAGTTTGAACTCACTCTTGCCTGTCATATGAAGAGTTTAAGTGGTTTGGTGAAGGTTAAATGAGGCAATCATTTGTTAGTGTTTTTTAAACCTCTTAGAAACTAACCCTGCTTGCCTAATCATCATCCACCACCTTCATATTGAAATATTAATGTAAAGAGGAATAGATTAGGAATAGTATATGAATAGGTCAGATTCATGCTCATTATGTATTTTTATATGTGTGGTAGTGGTCAATAAGTTTGGTGCATCACCTCCTTAGTTAGTTTTCTTTTAGTTCTCTCTATCCCTTTTTCCTTACAAGTTAGTCAACTTAGTTTGTAGTTCTTAAATGATGCATCAAGGAAAATAGCCTTATCTAGAGGTTTAATCCATCCTTTAGGTCACCCATAACCTAAGATTGTTCTCATGCTATCAATTAAGTGAGGAGGATTGAATAATTTACTCAAGGGTATAACTTTTGATGATAAAAACTAGTACATAAAGAGGCAAAGGAAATTTTATTAGAGGTAGAGGTTGTGGATTCCTGGGTATGCATTTCATATGTGGTGAAACTCAACATAGAGAATTTGAATGTCCACATGCACATAATGAAGGTAGTTTGAGAAACTATGTGAATGTGTATATCAAACAAGAAAATGAAGAGAGTATTATATCTATCTATAACATAGATGAACGAAAAATTGGAGAAACACTCATGATGAATAAAGTACTATTAAAACCAACAAAAGAAGATAATAGTTTTATGTAGAGGAAGAATATATTTATAACTAATAACAAGTTTGGAAATAAGTTTTGTAAGTTGATTATTGATAGTGATAATACATATACTCAAGAGATGGTTGAATTCTTTGATCTGAAGAGGATTGTGCATCTAAATCCCTGTACAATGTCTTATTTACTAAAGGGACATCAAATATGGTGAATGAGAAATTTATGCTATGTTTTGAGATAAATACTTACAAGGATGAATTTATGTGCAACATAATGCACATGGATGTCTACCATATGTTACTTAGAGAGCCTTGGCACTTACAAAGAATGTAAAGGTATAGAGATAAGTTCAAGAGTTATTAGATAAAGGGTTGATAAGATAAATTTTTATCTCATGCATAGTTCTGACAATATTAACACCTAAGAAATGTCAAGAATAGAGGATGTGCAATGATTATAAATCCATCAACAAGATTATTATTAAATATAGATTTCCATTGCTGCATATGGATGATTTGAAGGATTTCTTAAGTGGAGTGCAATACTTCACAAATATTGCCTTGAAAAGTAGATATCACCAAATCCACATAATCATAGGTGATGAGTGGAAGATTGCAATCAAAGAACATGAAGGATTGTATGAGTAGCTAGTCATGCCATTTGGGTTGACTTACATGCCACATGAAGTGTGTTCATGAGACTCATGAAAAAAGTGTTGAAAACATTTTTGGTTAAGTTTGTCATAGTGTATCTATATGACATATTGTTTTTAAACAAAATAAAGTGAGAACACTTAATGCATTCGATATAAATATTGTAATGGTTATGAGATTATTGGTAGTAGACTTAGGATTGTAAAATTTCAGTGTATATTCATGACAAGTGTGTGATGTATATCAATATATATAACATATAAATTTTAATATATATTTGGCTTATGTGTGTATCCTGAAAGACTATAAAAAATGAAGGCTCTTTTAAGCTAGAAATGAAAAGATAGAATGCAAAATGATTGAGCTTTGGAAGTTTATTTATATGATGATTGTTTGTAAAGGAAAAGAGTTCTAAAATATAGAGATATGATGATGGGTTTTATGAATTTATTTTTGTATTTTTTTTATGCATATTATATACTCTATTTTTCTTACATTTGTTTAATTACATAACATGAATAATCATTTTTTATAATTTAAAGTCTATGTTTCTAAATAAAAATGTAATTTTGAACTAAATTAATACTCTATATTTCTATAGTTCTACCTACATTTTGAACATGTAGCTTACTTCACATATAAACACACATTATCATGTTTTGATGCATCTTACAGGAACCTCTACTAATAATGGTGTAGTGAGTTTAGAACTTTGAAACATGATGAGATGGTTACCTAGATAAAGAGATTTGGAGCAATGGATGGATGAGAGAATTCACAATTTTTCATAAGAGGAGGAAAAGAGGAAAGGGAGATATGAAATAAAAGGTATACATGGAGGTATATATGAAATATTTTTATTTAAATTACTTGGGTTTCTAGCTGCATGGCTGTTAAGAATTGAGTACTATTTCTTCAAGTTGAGAGAAATAGAGAGCTTTATTTGCACTCAAGAAAAGATAGAAAATATGAGAAATTTAGACATTAATTAGACATGTGCAATAGATCATTAGATAAAGAATACCATTAAAAAATATATTATTGAGTTTTATGTGTAAGAGTACATCACATTTAAAGTTGTGAAAGATTTGTTTGTAAGAGGTATATATGGAAATTTATATAGTGACTACTTATCTTGCTTAAAATGTTGGTTGTGAAAAAGACCATGGTGCTTATTCTGGATCACATGGTGTAGATGCTTTGAGAATTATGGGGATGTGTGTGATAATGAAGTAAATTATGAAGAAATAATAAGATAAACTTGAATCTAAACTAGAAATATGGAGGACACATAAACAAAATAGAAAGTGAATTCTGGGGCTAGAGTGAGACTTACGACAACAAAGAAGATGGAAAAGATAGAATAATCCTAATGTAGTTGTGAGTAGGATTAGATTATAGATTTTAAATGTTACATCCGGATTCTCTCACCTAAACTGATTTACTTATTTATCCATGGATTAACATTATAGTTAATTTGTTTTATTACTTTTTAACAAAATCATAATTAATATGTTGTTATGGGACATATGTGTAATACTTAGATTTTATGAGTTCATTATTATGAGATGGATAATTATGAATTATAAATTTAATGATTATGATACTTATTTTTATAACATTATTTTATGATTTATATCATGATGTAATTGACTAATTACCTTCTTTTAATGAATTGGATGCAGGAGAGTTCATCCCTTAGAACATGATGGAGAGAGAGCATCATCAGATAGGGTGGTGTATATGGATATATTGAAGGATGACATAGAAATTTTCTATGACCCATGCACACACCACATTAGGTTTTTAAAACATAATATGCATTGTGTGTTTGGTTTGATAGAATTAGTATATTTTACAAGTAAATTTTAGGAGATATTAGAACTTGCATGTTTTAAACATTAGCACATTTAAATGGGATAAATATTGTAGGAGTTTGTATTTTGTAATACACATAGACTTAGTGATTAAAATTGTAGTATGATTATATAAGATTATTCTATTCATGTTTGTGTATGAATATGGAAACATAAATGTTACAGATAACATATTATTACAATTTTATATATACTATCAAATGTGTTTATAACGTTTAAGAATGTTAAGCTTGATAAGATTAATATTCAAGAATATCAATATATGTTAAGCTATTATAAATACATTTATAGTATATACAATAGTAAAGAATGTAAACAAATATTTAGACATAATTGGAAGTAATACTTGTTTGGTTTATCATAAATGGATAATTATCTTTATTTTATATTTTTAGAGGTTTAAATATCCTAAAAATCTATCCTATAATCTAACTCTAGTCTTTGGTTGATATTCATGGATTACATAGAGATTTAAAAGTGTTAGTTATTATGAAAAAAGTGGACTTATTGAGTGATATACTTGGGTTTGAAATGTATTTGGCATGCAAAGTTGGATTTGAATAAAAATAATAATTAGGGAATTAAGGGAAGACTCGATACAAAGATTAAGGATTTTTTTGGTTTGTTAACTAGGAGCTTAGTGAGTTAAGTGAAAAATAGGGATTTTGCATGAACTGTGAACTAGGAACTAGTAGATGCATGTGAATTTTGAATGGTTTGGGATTGACATATAAATTTTTATAAGAATTGATCCATAGAGAAGAAGGGGCATGCTTGAGGAGAAGAGGAAAAGAGTAGAGCAAGAAGAACATGTTTTTTGGTTTCAATTTAGAAGTGTTAAAAAGGTTGGTGATGTTATTTTATTTGTTTTAACTCAAGAAAAGTCTATGTGTGTGAATTTATTACTTAGGGTTTTAAAAATATAACAATTTAAATCTTAGGTATAGGTTTAGCTTTGTGGATGGCTTGGCCATCCATAACACTAAACTTATACTCCCTAATTCCTTAGGAAAGAAAATAAATGTTATGTGTGTGTGCTAGGGTTAAAAGGATTTAACTTATTATATATATAAATATATAAAAGAATCCTAGGAAATGGTCGATAATATATAAAATTATGTTTTTCTTTAGAATTCCTATTACATTTATATACTTAGAAATACAAAGGTCGATACTATGAGCATATGGATGTAATGTATAAGTCTGATGCATATTTTGTTTTGGTAAGAAGTTTATGTTGATTTAATAATGAGATGGATTGATTTATGATTTCTGTATGCTTTTGGTTTTAAAATTAGTTTAGGGATTTAGCATAGATATATGAATGGTGACTGTGATCATTGATCATTTAAACTAGTAATGATATAAATGTTTGTATAAGACAATTTATAAATCAAAACAATGAAACATATGGACTGTGTAAATATGTTTGAAAAACTATGGAAATTTAGGAATGGAAAATGTATGTAATTAGTACACAAACTATGTGTATATTTATATTTTGGACTGGGTTTATTTGTAATATAACATAATGAGAATATATATAGAAGGATCTATGTATTCTTGTCTTTCGAAATAGGGGATATATATATATATATATATATATAATTATGGACTGTGTATTTTTGAATATATATATATATATATATATATATATATATATATATATATATATATATATATATATATAATGATTGTGTGTATTATAATCACACAAAATTGAGAGATTATATAAGTATAAATTATGTGTAATTTCTACTTCAAAACAATGAACATGGTATGCACTTATCATTTCAAATAGGGAGAATATATATGAATTGAGAGTATGATGAAATAATATAATTGTGAGACTTAGTTTTGTGTTTAAATCAATTGTATAACCTTTGAAATATTAGTATATTCAAGGGAAATTCATTTATATATTCAGATGAGTGACTGTAGTTGATTATTGGGTTAAAGCATATGGTTTGAACTCTTTATAGAAAACTGTTATAGTAATTTAAAAATAAAAGAAATTTTGGTCTATGGCAAATCAACAGGGTCAAATTGTAGTAATATGTTATATATTAAAACTGTTATATGGATTATAGAGTGGTTCAATTACCAAAGGAAACCATGTATATTCATTAAGTTAGTTTTGGTTTAAATATAGAGGTCATAAATTAAGCGAACAATACATGTTTATAAAGGAAATGTTTATGTATTTAAATTTTGGTTATGTATAAAATTGAAATGAATTATGTCAAATGGTTATAAACTGTGAGGATCAAAACAACAGTATGTTTTAAATTATCTATACTATCGGGTGTAGATAATAAGAACATATAAAATACATGAAATATACGTATAAGAGAAACTAGGTCCTCCTATATATGTATAGCTTATATTTATAAAATAGGTGGCGTGTCTATATTTATAGTAAGTGACTAAGCATATAAGTCAAGAAATCTTGATGGAGTGGGAAATATAACTATATACACGTAGCCTTAATTCCAAGATGATTAATTAAGTGTTTGTAAATAAGTTTAGTAAATCATTATGTAAATTGTGAATTCTAGTTATAATGAGTGGTATGAACTCTATGTTGTGAAAATGATATTTTTTATACTCAAGGAAAATAGATTCTTGGAATGACTTGTATTATACCCATATGGTAAATAAACTTGTTTGTCATAAATATTGTGTATGTGATATATATTATAAATGAGGTTCATTAATATGTTTGATGAACTAAATGTATGTATAGTAATTATTTCTATAAATAATATATGGTTGTACTCACTAGTAGAAATAATTGCATGAACTTGTTGGTTATTATAAATGTTAACCAAATTTAGCATTGATGGTTCTAACTAAAGCAGTGAGATGGAGTTCACCAACTTAGTAAGCATCACCAATGCCAGATGAAGGTAATCCGATCAAGTGGTGTGTATGAAACTGACTGATCATAGAGATCAATATCTATTTGAAAAATTTGGCCAAAGTAATGTTACATAGTTATTGTCATTTCATATGTATGATTTACATATTTGTGTGATATAATGTTAGAATGTATTTTATTTATGATACACATCATATAGTATAAATATTGCAACACACGGGTACTAACATGTCTCACTTTATTCCTGCACTGTCACTATCTACCCATCCATAAAGGGAGGGACATTATCTATTTAGAGGATTGTGTGGGGGATCGATGGTCTATGGTTGATGTGTAAAAATTCTTGGATGATGCTCTCCCTCCCCACTATTGTACTTACTTGGAGATTACACTTGATATTATCATAGATACATTTGAGTTAGAATAACTCAAAATCCATGGAGCATAGTATCTATTATTTTACTTATGATGAGGCAACATGCCTATTTAAAATGTAATTAATTAATTGTAGTATATTTACAGTGGTGACTTTACTATTATAATAGTTATGGCTTGATTTTATTATGATTACTTTCCTTATGTAGTTGTGATTAATTTCCAGTGATCAGTAAATGTTGTTGTTACATGTTTACTTATGTTTAATATACTTAGTATGTTGAAGATCACTAATTATATTCTCATAGTGTAATCCAATTAAAGAATAAGTGTTTATTAATAATTTAATTTTTTTTAATGCATTATTGTAGTAAATCCATGTAGGGATGTTACATTAGAAGATAGAGAATGAATGGGAGCTTAGGGAGGATCTTGATATTATGGATATGATGAAGACAATGAAATGAGATGGCTCAAAATAAAAGAAGGCATAGATCGACAAGAAGTGGGCATATTATGGGAAAATGATCATCAACACAATACATAATCAATTAGAAGTGCACCAAGGGGATACGATTATTATTATACCTCTGAATAAATCTAAAATAAAGCCTTATATCATTCCTAAAGAACTTGACTCACCCTATGGCTATGGGGACAAAAACTGGTTTAAAGTTGATTTAGAGCCTAACCATAATGTACTATGAGCGAAAGAGTTCAAATTTTTTCCATCCATAGATAGAACCATTTTGACCATTGTAAAAATAAGATTAAACTTCAACTAGATAAGTGATAATAAAATAAAAAGTTCCATAGTTCTATATAGGGTAGTGCAAGTATCCATCTATGCAATCTCTAACAAGGTCCTAAGTAGATTTGATATATCAAGTGGGTGTGACAGACATGGATCACATCAAACCAATTCAGGAAAGTGTTCTACCATGGGAAGTTGAGTCTTGAATGAGTAGGGATTCAAATACCCATATGCTGAATTTGGTAAGAGGAGACCATGAGGTGAGACCAATGAGAATGGTTTTTGCTACAAAGCAATAATTATCTCCATACTTTACAATTAAGGAATTGGCCAATTTATTTCAAAATTATAGAAACATGTCCAAATATAGATCAGTGAGTTAGTGCACTAAATTATGCTCTAAATGGAATTGTTATGACATGGTGGTAAGTATACATGTCAAATCAATTTCACTGGGAAGATGCTTTTAAATTTTTATGAGCTCATTTTAAATAACACATGATCATGAATCAGTGGCCATTTTTCTTGGAAGGATAATGTATTGAAATGCATATTTATAAACATGTTGATATATTATCTTCATATTGTTTAAAACCTAGATATTGGGTGCATGTATTTAAGTATACTTTAGTTCCTATACCAATAACATTGCATATACACCAAGAATGAAGGTAGGAAACTAAAAATTGGCCACAAGTTCAATAAGATTCTATTCAAACCTTTATCTTTGAGGATGAGAATCCCCTAGTATAGATCACTCTCCATAAGTTGAAAATTTTCTTATATCATGGCCAAGAAGAGAATCTAAACATTCTGATAAATAACTCTTCATAAGATGAAGTAGTTACAGATTTGAATATAGCTATAAAAAATTACAAGATTAGTAAGCAAAAATAACAGCTTTTAGTGCAACCCTACAATAGAATCATGGAAAAAAATAAAAAATAGACTCCACTAAAAATAATGAGGACATGGACTTGAAGGGTTTATTTAAAGCTGAGTGAAAATTAGAACTAAAGTCCAAAATCATAGACTAGACTGAAGATGCACAACAATGGAATTTAAACATTCAAGAACAAGAAGGGTGGGGGATACTCTAAGACTCTATGCCAAATGGGTCCAATACGATATATCAAGATCCATTAAAAAAATTGATAGTGAACATTACTACTGAGGATGTACCAATTATTATGACTTTGGGTGACTATTGTACACATCAAGGGCTATTAAAAGCTTTGAAATTACTTTGATATTATCAAGATGTGTTCTTAATAAAGTTTTCATAAGTCAAGGGTGTATATACTTCATTGGGAGAGATGTACATAGAAATCAAGGAGTGCACATGACCTATTAAGAAGTGCCCATATAGGCTAAATCCCAATATGGAGCTTAAAGTTAAAGCTAAAATTAACCACATGCAAGAAGTAGGGATTATCTATCTGATATATAAGGTAGAATGGGTAAGTATAATGGTAGTGCAACCAAATTATTCAAAATAAATCACATTATTTTGGGATTACAGGGCATAGAATGATTCCTGAATAAATGACCCATTTCTAATTCATTTTACAAATAAAGTTCTAGAGTCAGTTGTAGGGCACAAAGTCCATTCCTTCATAGATGGATTAAATGGATATCATAAGATACCTATTGTAGCCAATGACCAAGCCAAAACTAAATTCATAATGGAATGAGGCTCCTTCACATATAAGGTAATGAATTTTGGTCTCATGAATGCTCTTATTGTTTTCTCTAAGGCTATGGTCACTCTGTTCAAATATTTCATCCATGGATTTATAGATGTCTAACTTGATGATTGGGATGTATTCTCTCTATTCAAAGAACACTTATCCAAGCTGAAAACCATGTTAGAATGATGTTGAGCTTTGAACATTGCATTGATTTTGAAAAAGTGTTTTTTATTTACACCATTTGGTGTTCTCTTGGGCCACATAGTGTGTAGTGATGGGATTTTAGTTGATCAAGATAAAATCACAGTCATTATGGGTATACCACCTCCTACAAGTCCTATTGAAGTGAGGTCATTCCTAGTACATATAAGTTATTATTGCAAGTTCATAAAAGGATACAAAACCATATTTGAACCTATAGAGAGGTTATTATGAAAATATACAAATATTGAGTGGACTAATGAATGTTAGGTATATTTTGTGTATTTAAAAAAATGGTTGGTAATAACTCCCATATTAGTGTTCTGTGATTGGAGTAAGCCATTTTATGTGCACATAGATGCTTTAGGAACCATAGTAGGAGTTATTTTGGCTCAGCTAGGAGATGGAGATTTGGATCACCCCATTCATTTCATAAACATAAAATTACCATCAACATATAATAATTACACTAAAATAGAGTGTGAGTCCTTGGTTATGGTGTTTTCACTTTATAAATTTAGGCATTATCTCTTAGCAACACTATTTGAATTTTCAACAAATCACCAAGATCTTTGATACCTAGTGAATAAGCCTATACTAGGCAAAAGGATATCAAGGTGGCTAATGTTATTCTAGGAGTTTCAGTTTAAAATTAATGTGAAGTATTAAAGGGAAAATATTAGAGTAGATCATCTTAGCTGAATAAGGAATGCTGATGAGTCAGAAGAATTACAAGATGAGTCACTTGATGTGTACTTATTTAGATTCACTATGATTCTAGAGATTATGGAGGACATAGCCATTTTATTTCAATGAGAATTTTTTCTTGCAAATTATGTTAAAAAATATTAAAAAAATCTAATCACACGAGCCATACCTTTTAATATTATCAATGGCTTTTTATACAAAATGGGTAAGGATGATGTGTAGTACAAAGTAGCCTTAGAGAACACATGGGAATTATAGGTGAACACTTAATAAGGAAATAAATTATGAGGAAGATATTATAGAGTGGACTATGGTGGCCTACCTTATTTTTGGATGCACATAGAGGTGCAAAGAAATGCAATGTTTGTCAAAGAATAGGAAGGACAAATCAAAAGGATGAAATTCATTTGAATTCAATGGAAAGGGCTATATCATCCATGAAGTATCATATCAAGGAAAAATAATACCAAGGGACCTTCAAGGAACCATTCTTCTGAGGTGTGTAAATGGCTACAGGCTTAAGGCTTACCACCAATGATATCTATTAATCTCATGCTGAAAACTTGAGTGGGTGATTAGTAGAACTATGTAATTAAGGTTTTTGTTTTATTTAATGTTTTATTGCTTTTTTATAGGATTATAGTGTATATTTGTATAGTGTGATCTCTATATCATAGGTTATCATAACATAGTTTGAAAATTCAATGTCATAAAGTATCAAATGAAATCAACACAATAATGAAGGAATAATATGAAGAGAAGTCAACACAAGGTGAACATAATATCAAGAAATTAAGTATAAGAATGAAGTTGTGAAAAAGGGGTATGAAGGAAAAGTAACCAATTGTCAATCAAAAAATATTTAATGATGAATCACTTCAAAGATTGATTCTTTCCCAAAACATATCAAAATATCAGAATCAAGTTATGTATAATAAACAAAAGTTATAGAACAAGAAAGGTGGTTCATCGCATCAAAGAATGATAGGAGTTAAACATTGAACTTATCTAGTGAATCACTAAGGTCACATCATACTAATAGATAACATTCAAATCAAGAGCATAATGACATAAGGATAACTCAACACTATTCAATGCAAAGTGTTAGATAAGTATAGAAAAATAAAATTATATAAGGAAGGTCATATAAATAAAAATGACATTATAAACCATTTAAAATAA
The DNA here is from genome assembly GCA_037957365.1 of Torreya grandis. Lineage (NCBI taxonomy): Eukaryota > Viridiplantae > Streptophyta > Pinopsida > Cupressales > Taxaceae > Torreya > Torreya grandis. The sequence continues at coordinate 2,337,081 of JARHVA010001024.1, read as the reverse complement.
GATCCACCTCTGTTTTAAGCCTCATTCATCCACTTAAGTGCATAATTTAAAACATCAAAAGTTTGAGTTACATTCATTTGCCAAGAGCTTACTAGCTAACAACTATGGATAGATCACAACTCTTGATTCCATTGTTAGACACACAAAAATAAGAAATGGGGATTGGCCTCACACTAAGGAAAAATAAGTACCATGATCAAAATCCATTTGATTTTAATGATTTTATAGAATAAAATATTTTTACCACAGACCCAACTGCAATAACACATCTAGGAGCCTTAGCTCTTCAATACCCTTTGTGAGGATTGGATGAGGCATGAATCATTAAGCTTCCCATATTTTACCAATTGGATGAAGTAATGATGGCATTACTGATTTTATACAATAAAAGAACATTCCATTTGTCTAAGGATATGACCATCTTCATCAACCCGACAATAATGGGAAGGGCAATAAGACTTCCAACAAGAGGTAAATCCATCATTTAGTATAAAACTAAGGCCCATCCCATTCACTCAAATATTCCCATTCAATCAAATATTATAGAGAAGTATTCTATGGAATCTAGAGGGATCCCTATTAACTCAGTCAATGATGTTGTGATGTGAGTATTATCTCAATGTATTACCAAGCACTTTTGGTAGACTATCAAAAGTATGAGGTAGGGTACCAAGAGGGCCATCGATATTATGTATTTATGGTTCAATAGAATGATAAATTCAAATGAATTGAGTTTTTAATCTTTGAACTCTTTAAAATTATGGAGAAGGTCATCAATAACATGTTGAAAGTGTTCCAATACTAGTTCCTAGTATTACTCCTATGTTTTACACAATGGAAGTCTCTAGATGATCACATTATACCTCATGCCAATTTTTGGATTACAAACATCTTCACCAATATTTCATGGACTAAGACAAATCAATGTTATGATTAGTTATCCAATTTAACATATGGTGGGTAGAATTGCAAGGTGTCATCACTTCACACCCTCGTGTGCCTAATAACATCATGCAATACCTAGGGTAGTATAAAACCATTATGAATCTACATGATGTAATTCAAATAAAATTCCATGAGCTTCCCAAGGAGATAGTAATTCCATTTCCTTTTTTCATCACCAAGTTAGATGCATAGGCAGAAGTGGAGTAATAGCCTGCTATGACATTATGTGCCTACAAACACTTAAAGAAGGTTCCTAGTCCACTTGACCACACTAAGGCACTAGTCAATAGGCACATAATAGTGACAGAATATACCTCTCCTTTCCCTCTCATTCACTTCATGATTTACCATTTCATCCATCTCTATATTCCCCCACTCATGCATAAGAAGCTCAAGCAAGCAAGTACCAACAACTAGATCAACCAAAGACGTAGGAGGATACCACAATAGAACAAGAAGCTATATAAGCCAAAATAACATAAGAGAAGGTAAATAAGGAAGTTGAAAATAAGATAAGGAAGGGGGATAAGAATAATAAAGAATAATATTTTACATTAAAAAAGGATACAAAGAAGAGAAACAAAAGAAATAAGTAGAAGAATATGCATAGAAGAAAAAGCAGAATGAGGAAGAAGATCAAAACAAGAAGAAGCAAGAAGAAAAGTTGTGAAAAATCATAGAGAAAAAACAAAGAAAGAAACACAAAAGATATAATAGAAAAAGGTTGAGGTTGATACAGTAGCCAAGGCAGAGGAAGAGAAAAAAAAGAGACCCTACGAAAGAAGGAAAAAGAGAATAAATAAAGGGCTAAGGAGAAAATTTCCAAGGATGTTGTGAAAAAGGTAGAGGAAGTAACTAAGGCATAAGTAGAGGAAAACACCATATCCAAGGAGGATAAAGAGATAAATAATAAGGCTGAAGTTACAACCTAACCACAAATATAGATGACCAAGTAGGTGCAGACAACTAAAGCACAACAATTGTCTAGCACATCACAAGGCTTTGGATCAACCCAAGGAGGTGCATAAAAAGAAGACCCATAATATAAGATGATACTTAGTCAGTGGTTATGGGATGTTATAACACCATCAACATGAAGGAAAACATTCACACTCCATGTGGCACATATCTGACACCACCTAGTAATTGAAACAACTGTGACTTCTTCACTCATTGTGGAAATGATATTATAGGAAGTGTCACTTGATGTGACCAAGTTATCCCTAACAAATTAGACTAATGGTGTTATGACATTCCATGAATCAATTTCAAAAAGGAATCTATATTGGAAGATGACATAATCCAACTTAAACAGGACAACATAAAAATAAATCATCACCTCAACAAGGCTGAATAAATCATTAATGATACTTGAAATGCACTTATAATTCAAGTCTTGGGTGACCAAGTCATGTGTAAGGAGAAGAAAATCATATCTCTTCTATCCCAACATATAAAACATTGGCTCACTATGAAAAATCTATAATAGTTTTGAACACAAGGACAAAACTTGAAGGTGGAAATAAAGGCTATCTTTTAACTCCTTGAGGAATAAAAGAAAGTCTTGGACACTAATACAATCCAAGATCAATAGATAGTTAGATCATGATTGACTAGAAATAACAACTAAACAACATATGGAGTAAATCTAACTTAGAGTTTTCCAAGCATGATTAGGCTAAATCAATAATGGGGGACTATTCAGCTACATCTAAGTAGTTAGATGTCGCACTAAAGGTGTCTCTTGATTCAAGAGATAATGTGATAGAGAAGCTAAAAATATGGGAAATGAGATGATGCATGATACATTTGTTGGAATTTAGACACAAAGGCATGTTGACAGACTAGAAGTGTTGGTATTAAAAATTCAACATAAAGTATCACATAATAGGGTCACCCTTATGATAACAAAAGATGAAGGTATCTATAATATAATGGTGTAATGAGATCTATTATGTAATATGATCAGTATGGCATGGGAATCTCTCATCAATTGGAACATGTTTAAGGACTTATCCTACCAATCCAACTCCAACAAGAGATCCAACAAAGGAAAGTTGTTAAAGTTATGAAACCAGTTATCCATCCATAGAAAATACCTCTGACGATAGATCTTAAAAGTGTGACTTCATAAAAAAATTCTAATAAAACCACACTTGAAACATTTTTCAGTTCCAACAACATAATCTATGCCCCCAACTACTATCTAGGTATTGCAAGGTTAAAGTTTTACGTATTTTTGAAATTTTTTTAAGGGAGGCCTTAAGCATTAGGATTAGGGAAAAGATGGTTTAAAACCTATAAAGGGAACCCTCTTAGTTATTCTAATCTATTGAAAACCTACAAAAGTGGTAGATTGGTACACTACTTAGTCGAAAACCTTCAAGGGTGATTAAGTAATGCATAAGAGGTGAAAATTAGTAAATTATGCCTTGAATGATTACTGCAAGTAATGTTTTTGGACCATTCTATCAGTGTAGGCAATTCCACATGTTTCATCACAAGGTACACTTCCTGTGACTTTATCTTAGGATGAGATAATTGTTTAAGTCTGGGAAAGTGTTGGTAGTATACTTAGCTTTGTAAAATTACAGAGTGTAGATGTATGACAAGTGTGTGATGTATATAAATATATATAACATATCTATTTTTGTATGTATTCAACGTATGTATGTATATTAAAAGAATATAGACTACAAAAATACTCCTTTGAGATAGAAATGGAAAGATAAAATGCGAAATGACAGAGCTTTGGAAGTTATATATAGTGATCATTTTTAAATAAAAAAGTATTGAAATTTAGAGATTAATATAAAGAAATAATGATGTGTTTTTTAATGTCTTTTTGTAAATTTTTAATACATGATGTATACTACGTTTTGATTACATATATTTAATTACATAACATGAATAACCACTCTATATAATTCCAAGTCTGTGTTTCTGAATAAACATGTAATTCCAAACTGAATGAATACTCAATCTTTCTATAATTATGCTTGCATTTTGAACCCATATCTCACTTCGTACAGAAACACATATTAACATGTTCTGATGGGTCTTCCAAAAACCTCTAATTTATACTTAGGTTTTATGATTTCTTAAGAAGGATTGAAGATATATCCATACAAAGTGTGCAATATACTTGAGTGGCTATCACCTAGGAGCACATTTGAAGCATGAATATTTCATGGCATTATAAGTTTTTATAATAAGTTCATCAATAATTTTAGTGGGACACGTGTAACAATCATTAAGGTGATGTGAAAATATAGGAAATAGTTTGTATGGAATGCATTAGCATAATGTAGTTTCTAGTAATTAAAGAATTTTTTACTGAGTAGCTAGTGTTGGCATTTCCATATTTTGGGAAGGTATTTTACGCTAATTATGATGAAAGTGGTGCAATAATAAGGGAGATTATGAGTAAGAAAAGTAGGCATATAGATTAATTTAGTGAGAAATTGAATGATGTGAAGAATAAGTATTCAGTGTATGATCATGAGTTCTATGGCATAGTGCAAGTGCTCAAGGTATGGAGGCATTACTTGTTGCCTAAGTAATTTGTGTTCTACATAGATCATCAAGAACTAAAATTCATAAAAAATTAAGGAAATTTGAACAAAATACTTATGAAGTGAGCTATGTTTATATAGATTTACTCATTTGTGTTGAAGCACAAAGGTGGTAATCTGAATAGAGTTTCAAAAACACTAAGTAGAAGGTGTTTTTTGTTAATAAGATGTAAGTGAAAGTCATTGGATTTGAATCTATGATGTGAATTTATGTATAAGATGAAATTTTTAGAGATGCATGGAAAACATGCACAAAACTAGTGACTGGCAATAGAGAACCATGGTTAAATTATTTTATCCAAGAAGGATTTTTATTCTAAAGAGCACAATTGTGCATACCTAGAGGTTTAATGTGCAAAAAAGTTGATTAAGGAGAAGAATAATGATTGTTTAACATGTCATTTTTGTTATTACAAAACATATGCACAATTGGTTGAGAATTACTTTTTGCTGAAGATAAGTGAAAATGTGAGTAAAATTATTTAGGAGTGTAGAACTTGATAATTAGTGAAAGGTAAAAATCATAATGCGATGTTGTATCAATCATTGCTTATTCCAGATAAACCATTGGAAAATATTAGCATGTATTGTGTTTTAGGGTTTCCAAAAACACATATAGGGTATGATGTCATATTTGTGATTATGGATATAGTTTAAAATATGACACATTTTGTTGCATGCAATAATACTAGTGATGTGACACATATTTATAACATGTTTATTTAGATAAGTTGTAAGGTTGCATAGATTTCCAGACAATATATGGTGGACTTTGTCAAAAAATTTGAATACCAAGCTATTAATTTTGGTTCAGACCTGAGCACATTTAATAGAGAAAATATAATAGCTGAAACACAAAATATTAAAAACAAATAATATATTACTCACACTGTTTAATCATTCAGGCATATTACATATATAGGAAACATATTTACTATAACGGTGGAGATTCATATCTCCACAAATAATTCACTATATCCCTATCATTATGCAATTTCACAAATAACCTAAATTTGTCATATTATTATAACTCCTAACAATATTACAACAACCAAATATAAAACTAATAATAAATATATTAACGTTATGTTAATAATAATGTTAAATTAATAATATTTTACACTATACCTCAAAATTCACACCCTTGTGAACATTATTAAACATATTTTCACCCCCTTAATGTGAGTATGGGGAGAATATACATCTTCAAGAACTTGCATGAATAGAATCATATGCTAACACATACTTTTAGGTCTGCATATTACTATTTGAATCTTTATACATAGATCTTGCTACACATGACCATTATTATGTGAAGGAATGCATCCTACATTTACTCCATATGACCACAAAAAATGTGTCATTGGCCAATCATCTCCATAAATAAGTAAGGTCATCAAAGGATCTCTATAGTTAGAGGATTTTTACAGTTAGTTGCCCTCCTATACAACTGTTGGCCACATTCCATTATATCTACACTTTCCCTTTTCTCCAAATATTAGAGGTGTTCCAAACAAGAAGGGGAATGAAAAACACACACAAATATAAAAATGAAAATATAATGAGGAAAAAATCCTCATTATCATCTTATACAACCTCTGTTAATGTATGTTGCCACCCAAACAAAAACAACATAGATGGTCTCCACTACCACTAAAAAATTATCCTTGGCATTAGTTAGTTTGGCACATAACACACCACACTAAATAAATCAAAAAACACACCACACATGTGAAAAATAATTTCCTTTTATTATTATTCAAAAACATAGTGGAAAAAACACACCACACAAAATGTCACCAAAACATCTGGGCCCCATTGTTGGTGACCGAAGAGAGGCTTTATAATTTCCTTCCTTCATGCCTTTGACCTTTAGTATGTGATACTGCTTATTCAACACATGTTGATGAATCTTTTTTTGAGGAAAAACTCCTCCCACAATTTGGACATTACGTACAAGCAAAAATATGTCTGTGAGGCAATTTTTTTTTACAATTTTGACGATGATTCTATATGACCTTAAAAAACTTAAAAAATTGGACTCTTGAAAACATGACTTAAAATTATTTATTGATGAAAAATGACTCTTATAGACTTTGATAAAAATATATACAATCCAACTTGATTATTTCTAAAAACTATAAAAATAGAACTATCAACTAAAATAACTTTTGTTTTTGCATTTTTGAACTTAATGACAACTATATTTAAGAAGTAATAATAAAAAATACTTTTCAAATTTAAAAAATAATAATTATGAATCAAATTATACATAAACATTTTTTATATACCATCAACTTAATAATAATATGAGACTTTTTATAATCTACATGCATGTACGTCTAGAATAAAGTAGACACTTTACATGGAGACGAAGGTTGAATGTTGTCAAAATGTGTGGAAGTTGTATTTGAACATTTGAACGGATTTGGAATAATAATGTCAGAATGCCAAATGCCAAGTGTCAACTTAACACGTGTTGCCATTATAATGAATTCAAAGTCCAATTTGGAAGATTGAAACATGGTGGTATAATTCTGAGCCGAGTTCTGAGGAAACACTGAATCATATTCTATATATTCATCTTGGCATATATATTTGTACACAAATTTGGACTTCTAACTATAGAGTTTGAGTGATGATAGGTGAGAATATGAAGATTCATTGGCAAAACTCTAAGGATTGAGGTAGTTTTGGTATGAGAAAATCTGATCTGGTTTCAAATTGGATGGAATAGAATTGGTGGTAAACACTGAGTGGTTATCTACATTGATGGAATAATATATTATAAAAATATCATAGCTTGTTGTACAAATGCTAGATCTAAATTGTAACACAATATTGATCCAAGTGCTAAGACCAAAATATAAAATAATAGAAGCTATAAAAATTACATGCTAATCTCCAATGTAGATTCGAATGCAAATGAGTCACTGAAAGCTCTAAAGTTTAACAAAGTTGCCCTCAAAATCAACATCACATCCTCTGGGGTAAAAATCACAAAGTTTCCCCTTTTCTATGTTCAAGAATTTATTATAGGAACATGAATGAATAAGCTATGATACCAGATATTAATTCTGGTTCAGGCCTGAGCACATTTAATAGAGAAAATATAATAACCAAAGCACAAAATATTAAAAACAAATAATATATTATTCACATTGTTTAATCATTTGGGCATATTAAATATATATAGGAAAATTATTTCCTATAAAAGTGGAGATTCATATCTCCATAACTAATTCACTATATTCCTATGATTATGTAATTTCAAAAATGACCTAAATTTGTAATATTATTGTAACTCCCAATAATATTATAACAACAAAATATAAAACTATTAACAAATCTATTAACGTTATATCAATAATAATGTTAAATTAATACTATTTCACACTATACCTCAACACAAGCAACAATTCACTTCAGTGTATCATCCTCAGATAGATGGATAAATGAGGGTAGTCAATAGAAGTCTCTATAATTTGTTGTGATGTTTTATTGAAGGAAGCTAGGAACGTATGATTCAATTATGGTGAAAACTAGGTTTACTTTTAATAATTTAGTTAATATGAGTACTAGAAGGAAACCATTTCATATTGTGTATGGGTCAATTCTAAGAGGACTCAAAAAATTGCATGACATTAGAGATGAGTAAAAAATCAATGCTGAAACAAAAGATTTTGCTAAATATATGCATGACTTACATAACCAAGTATGTGAATAATTGGAAAGAAGCACCTTGCTATATAATCAATGCACATATGTCAAGAGAATAAAAGTAGAATATCAAGTGGGAGATTTAGTATTTACACACCTGAGGAAGGAGTGATTTCAAAAAAGGAATAATGACAAATTTAAGTGGAAGAAAATTTTACCATGAAAAGTGTTATGAATGTTTGTGATAAATGCATATGAGATTTAATTACCTGAAGGAATTAACATATTGCCTATTTTCAATGTGGCATAGTTGTATACTTATCATGGATAAAGTAGTGAAAGTGTAAACATCTATTCTGAATAAGTTGATTAGATAACACATATTCCTAAGAAAGTAAGTGAAATAGTAGAAAGGGTGATTGATTCCATAACTAGTAAGTAAATTCAATACCAAAATAATAGATATGTAGATACTTAAATTTGGTAATATACACTTTATCAACATCAATTTAGGCACACTTTGACATATTTTTCCATTGCATACACATGAATCTTGTGTACACTTTCCCTTATCCATCTATCCCCCTATTATATTGGTTAACCTTATCCACCAAATATACATTTTAAGGATCAACACAATTTATGCAAGAACATTACTATAATCTCAAATAGAACTTTGCCATGTTATAGATCATTGATTTTCACTTACATGGTAATATATATATTTTTTCAGGTTAAAGGGGGGATTTTTTTGAACTAGGGTCCTTAGACCCTAGGATAAGTACAAACATAAAAGTAACCAAGGTCTAAAAATGACAAAAAAAAAGTAACATGACCAAACATGCCCAGAACCAACTAAAACACAATACCAAAACAAAACAAGAATCACCAAAGAAACTAGTCTAAATTTGAACTACCAGAAACATCCTCCCAATAAGATTTCATATTTTTAATGTTCATGTTGATTTGGAGCAATAATTTGTGTTGGTTCATACCATATTGAGATCTATTGCTCTACCCCTTCTTACCCTTTCCTTTTCCATTAACACTAGGCTCAAAAAGCTCACTAAGGTGAGGTCACAGGTTTTTAATGTTTTGTATGTCATCATACATATCAAATTTGATATAATTCACTAAAAAAATAATGTTATTGTGGATTTTATCATACTCTTATTCTAAAATATTGACCTTGAATGATAAACTCTGTATAAGTTGATCCTCCTCCCTTGCTGAAAACATTTGACTCATCCTTGTGTTTTTCTACTATAGGGAGTTCACCTTACCTTTTAGCTCTATGATCTGATGTATAAACCACCACATGATAGATTTTGAAGGTTGAGTTCTTACACTATATTATTTTATCTCTCATTTTGTTTGAGCGAGGTAACCAAATTATTAAAGGCCTCATTCTAATCCTTCAAATGCTTGTTCTGAGACTCTTCCCCTTTATTAGAGGGAACATAATTAGGATCCCTGTTCACATTTTCATCTACCGAATTATGATCCAATTTTATTCCCTATTATAATTCTTTTCAACACTCCCCTAGATATTCACTGCCTTCTTTAACATTAATAAAAATCCCCACTGAATCTCCCTCTTTACTGCATGTGTTCTGAAGTCCCTGTTTCCCCTAGTTGGACCATGTAGATTTAGAAGCACTTCGTAATATTTTTTTGATGTTTTCCTATGGCTTTTGATTCTTTCCTTTGTCCCTCTTAGTTTTATTCTCCATGTTTTTTACTGTTCATAATATTTTTAGTAACCCTGCTCAAATTCCTAGGGTATTTTATCACAACTTTTTTAATTTTTCTAATATCCACAAACCCCTCCTCTATCTTTTCCTTATAGGGATAGGATATGCATGGGGTGATCTGATTCATGCCCTTAAAGTATTTGAAAATGAGGTAGATCACTCATGTCTAGGAGTTGAATAGTTTCAATGTTTAAACTTCATAATTGACACCTCCATGGATTTCAGAATAAAAAATGGAAGACTAAAGGATACACTATGCTTGAAGTAATTCAACATTATAAATAAGGAAAATCTAAATCCATTTTACCTACCTTCCAAGGTAACATAATACATTAGATGAAAGGTAATCTTTGATTATGTCTTGGGCAAGGATCCCCAATCAAAACCATTATGAAGTGGTTCTAGTTGCTCTCCCTCCTCAAGAAATGCATCTTTATCCAGTTTGAAATCCCTCAACATATAGTAGCTCTTTGTTTCCTAAATCACCAACCCAGTCACATGAGAAATGAGTTCTTCTATGATATCTAGGGTAACTCTATTAATTGAAATATCTCTATCCTCCTAGGATTTTGCAAACAAGATAGATAAATGTATGTCAAAGCCCTCGATCATTTGTCCCAAATAATCTCCCACTTGACATTATTCTTAGGTTCTTGAGCTAGCAAATTATAACCTACTTTTACTTTGTACTAACCATTAAAGAAGTCCATCTAGATCATCTAATATTATTTGATAATATCAAGGATGTGCACATTCTGTAACAAATTATTTAGGTTGGAAATCTTTAGTGAGTCTTCTTGAATTAGATTCTCCAAGCTCAACCTTTTCTAGTTTTTTACTCCCTCCAACTCTTGCCAATAATTTGCCACCTTAGAACTATATTTTTGCCTCAAGTTCTCTTGCAAATGTAATCCTATGTCCCCATGATAAAGAGGATTATTAAAAATAAATTTATCCCTCTAGAATTAAACACTTTGTCCATTGCCTATTTGCCATTTAGAACCCAAAATTATCAACTCCTTATTATAAATTAGGAAGTTTCAAATGTGTGAGCCCTAAAAAATTATTCATCTGTCAGGAAGTAGATTAGGTACCTTCCTTCAAGGTATTTAAAAGAGAGGATTTTTCCCAAAAATTATCTCACATTAATTAATCTCCATATAAAATTTGAAATGAGGTATTTATTTATCATCTAAAAATTTATTAAACTAAGTCCTCCATATATTTTGTTAGAGCAAACCTTACTCCAAGCCACCAAATGAAATTTGTTTTTTCTTTCATTCCAGCCCAAATAAAGTTTCATTAAATCTTATTTAATTTTTAATCCATTCCTTTAGTTAAATTGAATAGAGAAATAATATACACTTGAAGACTCTGTAGAACACTCTTAATCAGATCAACCTTACCAGCCTAAGATAAAAGCTTACCTTTCTAATCAATGAGCTTTTTTTGGAATCTCACAATCAAAGGATTCTACACTGCCACCTAAAATTGATTGTTAAAGAGAGGCATTCCTAGATAAGAGGATAGAATTACTTGATTTGACATCATATGAGCATATCTATCCTAGCTTATCTAGCCACTGACGTATTAAAAAAAATACACATAACTCTTATCAAAATTTATTTTCTAGTTAGACACCTTTTCATACATCACCAATATTTTTTTGATGTTTCTTGCTTCCTCTGTATATTCTTCAGATAAGAGAATAGTGTCATTTAAAAATTACTGATGAGTTATCAGATCTACAAACCTAGCCAGTTTAAAACCTTTTAATTGGATGCTGCCAAAGCACTAGAAATATATCTACTGAGTGACTCCACCATAATGATGAACATGAATGGGGAAAGTGGGTCTCCCTGTATCACACCTTTAGTGATTTTGAAGAAACCATGAGCCACCCCATTTACTCAAATAGAAAAAATTCAAGTGGTAATGCAAGATCTAATGATTTTCTTAAAATTATCATGAAAATAAAATTGAGACATAACTCTCTCAAGAAAGCTCCAGTCTAATCTATCATATGCCTTGGCCATATCTAGTTTAAGCACCATAACTGTTATTTGAATTTTTTCCATTGAATCTATGGATTCATAAACCATGATCACTCCATCTTGAATTTTTCTACCTAAAACAAATCTTCCTTGTTAAGGCTGGATGATTTTTTTCATGATAATTTGCATCCTTAAAGTGATAAGCTTGGTGATAATTTTATAAAAATAATTACACAAGTTAATAAGATGGAAGTCTACAAAATTAGAAACCCCTTCCTTCTTAGGGATAAGCACTAAAAATGTGTGATTAATATCTTTGAGTAGCTAACTGATGACAAGGAATTCATTCATAACTGTAGCCACATCTTCCCCAATTATGTTCAAAATTTTTGAAAAAAAGCTATGGGGCAACCATTTGGCCCTAGTGCTTTATCTAGATTCATCTTTTTTTTGGGCTGCAGGAATCGGTACAACATGGTCCCCCTATAACCTATAGTACACCTGGTAAACTTTTTAACGTGACCAGTGGCGCTGGCGCGACATGCCCTTTGATACCACAGGGTGGAGGGGGACTAGAACCCGTGACCAGCAGAGCCGTAGTGGAAGTACTTAACCAACCGGACTAGGACCCCCACCCTTTTATCTAGATTCATCTTGGCTAACATAAATTTAAGATATTCATTCTAAGTAACAACTATGATCATATCATTGTCCCCCTGATTAATCAATTCTAGAATAACATGAAAAAATTCTTGTTTGTATCTAACATTCTTTTTGAAGTCATTTTATACAAGTTTTTATAAAATTGTACACTAGCTTGATTAATATCATTTGCATCAGAGGAAAGCTACCCAAAATTATTAATTATCTCCTTTATAGTATTATGTTTCCTGTGCTTTAAGGTAGATAAGTGAAAAAATTAGGTATTTTTATCACCTTCTTTGAGCCAAATATTTCTAGATTTTTGCCTCCATAATGATACTTCTGTAGCTGTAATAGTGTGATAATTGCATAGAAGCTATCTTTATCTATTTTGATTCTTTGAATAATACCCCTTATCGTCAATTTCCTCTTCAATATTCAATATATAGCTTTGAGAGACTTCTTTTACAAATGTACATTCCCAAAAACCTATTTGTTCCATTATTTGATCTTAATCTTCACCTTTTTGAAGTTTTCAACTAGATTATACATAGTCAATCCACTTCCATTCTTAGTCCACCATTCTAAGATCATATCATGAATGTTGGCATGTGTGAACCACTTACATTCCATATGAAAAGGATACCTATTCTATTTGATCACATGATCTAAAATATTCAACTCTAATGGAGAATGATGAAAGCCAATCCTCGAAAGTGTCTTAAGGGACAAGTCCTTGAATTGTAACCACTCTAAAGAGATAAAAACTCTATCCAATCTGCATTGGATGAGATATTCCCCAAGATTTCAGTTTGTCTAGGTAAATTTAGAACCTCTAAGATCCATATCCAACATATCAATATCATAAATAAAAGATGAGAATTCCTCCATGTTGTCTATACAAACAAGATTTCCTCCCTTTTTGTCTTCTGGATGAAGGGGAGAGTTAAAATCTCCCACCAATATCCAAGGAATATCTTTGTAGTTATTTCTAAAAAATCTAATATATTCCCATAACTTTCTATGCACAGACCTAGTATTAGGAGTGTAAACATTTGAAAAAATCCACTACTTATTGTTAGTTATATTTGTAAAAAGCACTACCACATGATGTTGGGACTTGAGGATAGGTTCTCTTTGCAGTGAATTCAAATCCCAAAAATTTATCAGCCCTCCTAAATCTCCATATGCATTGACATAGACCACTTCCACTACATTCCAATACATGTTTTTGTGATTCAAAAAGAAAATTTCCTCAATCTTTAATTCTCAAATGGCTAAAACACCAGCTTTATTAGTTTTTAAAAAATCTCTAAATACTTTTTGCTTAACCATACTATGCCTCCCTCTGATATTCCAAAATAGAATCAACATGATTAATTACTAGGGGAAGAGAAACCTCCTTTAAAAGGAAGGATTTTTTGAAATTCATCTATTGTGTCTTCTTGAGTATGTTTAAATAAATTATCCTTCTTAAATGATCTACCTACTTTGGGAAGAGTTTTGAAGTTTAGGCCTTTGGCTCCATTTTTTATAACCATAGATGATGTCGTTTTAGCCTTCAAATTTGGGTATGACAGTTACTTGTTGTGTGTCTTCTACCTCCTTCCTGTCCAAGACAATGAGACTTTTATCATCCTATATGCCATATTCTGCATATATCTCTTTATCTACTGCATCTTTCAATTCTCCCTCTTTTTCAAGGATTTAAAACTTATTCTAGGTTTAAAGAGTTAAAACATAAGACCCTTATAAATCCATAATGTTAATTTGGTTGATGACTTCATCCACCTCAATATCTATACCTTTCACATTTGCCTACTTCAATATGGCTTCCAAGGAAAATTGTTCTAGAGGATCCTTGGGCTTTCCTTTATCTAGAATTATATTTTCCCCTAGTTTTAAAATAGAATTTAATTCTAAGTTTGCCTTTCCAATTACATATAGACATATCCTATCTCTCTCATCTGCTACTAAGCTAGATCGAGCCATGTCTATTTTAAGGATCACTATCAGAACTATCTTATCTATGGACCTAATTTCCATACCATTGAAGAATGCCCCAGTTTTTAGCATTTGTCACACAACAGGGCTGATTTATCAAATTTGATTTTTTGCATTCTTAATCCAAAAAAAGTATATAATACAATTGAAGTAGGTACTTCTTGGTTTACAAAGGTGTTCCCACAAAACCTGGTGTGAACAAGCCTGGATCTTTCCTTGGTCACATAATCCAAGGCAATGAGGTAACCAAAAGATTTAGTAATATTAATGAATAGGTCTTCTTCCAAGAACTCAATTGAAAGACCCATTAACATGACCCATATGGGCATGAGATTGATGCTCTCCTTCTCAAGATCAAAACTTGGCTGCCACATTTTGAGAAAAAGTCTAGATTTTATAGAAAACCAAGGACCCCTTGCCAGGACATTAACACTGTTTTTAGGGTTACTAAATCTAATCATGAAAAATCCATTTACCACTGCTATTATCTCCATATGACCTTTAAGACACCATTTTTCCTTTGCCCAAGCTCTAAAAGAGTTAATGTTTGGCCTAGCTCCCATAAACTTTCCAACTAGAGCTTGTTCCATTCTTGATGAAGCATGGTTAATGAGAGATGGAATAATTTGAACATGAATGTTTTTTCCATCATTAATGTTTTTAAAATATTCTACAAGCCTGATCTCCTTTTTTCCCATCAAACCAATCATTTTTTCACACCAAGATGACTTACCTAGCATTTGCTTGGACCTACTAGAGTCTATATTATTACATCTCTCAAAGGATATTCTCTATGTTGGTACTTGTCATGATAGATCTTCAAACCTACTACTTGGAATTGTCTTTTCCCCTAGTTCTAAAACAGAAATTGATTATAAGTCCACCTTTACAGTTACATCTAGACATATCTTATCTCCCTCCTTTACTACTAAGTTGGATCAAGCCACATCTATTTTAGGGCTTGCTATCAAAACTATCTTATTTATGGTCTGAGGCTTAATACTCTTTTCAAAATAGACTCCTCCTTTTCTTTGCCACACTACCGAGTTAGGGCCTGATTTGCATACCTTTGAAGAATGCCCTAGTTTGTAGCACTTGTCACACAATAAAACTAATTTTTCAAATTTGATTTTTTGGATTCTTACTCCAAATAGAGTATGTAACATAGCTGAACTAGGTAATTCTTAGTTTACAAAGGTGTTCACATAAAACCTGTCATGAACAAGCCTAGATCTTGCCTCAATTACAAAATCTAGGGCAATGAGGTAACTAACAGATTTATCAATACTAATAAATAGGTCTTCCTCCTAGAACTCGATCAAAAGACCTGGTAACTTGACCCATATGGGCATGAGATGATCTCCTTCTTAGGATTAAATCTTGACTACCACTCTTTGAGAAAAATTACAAATTTTCCAAAAAACTAAGGACCCTCCACCAGGATTTTGATAGTCTTCAGGGTTATTGAATCTAATCATGAAAAATCCATTTACCATTACTAGTATCTCCATATGACCTTTAAGACACCATTTTTACTTTGCCTAAGATCTAAAAGAGTAAGTTTGGCCTAACTCCCATAAAATTTCCAACTAGAGCCTATTTCATCCTTGATGAAGCATGGTTAATGAGAGAGGGATTAATTTGGACATGAATGTTTTTTCCATCCTTAATGGTTTTCAAATATTCTACAGGATTGATCTCATTTTTTCCCATCAAACCAATCAATTTTTCACACCAAGATGACTTATTTGGCATTTGCTTGGACCTACCAGAGTTTGTATTATTGTAGCTCTCAAAGGATATTCCCTCAGTCAATACTCCCAAGATAATATTAATAATGGTAGAATAGTTATAGTTACCGTAACTATCTACCTTTTACTAGCATAGTCCAGTAACACTTAAATGACTATTTTCTAGATTAAAAAGTCTCTATTAGGCCAACCTAGACATGTTTCATGTGTCAGTCATAGCAGGGAATATCAAAGAGTCATCTATAACTATAAATAAATCTTAAGGTTAGAATAATTTGGTCAATTGGTGATTTATTTGTTTTATGATTAATGTGACCATAATAAAATAAAATTGATTGAAATTTAAGATTTCTTAAGATATACAATTACTAAAAAAAATTGAGTGTAACTAGCCAAATATAGTAACTTTATATTTATGAAAAACACTAGGATAAATGATAAAATTAGCTTATTTTGAACCTATGTTGGTTTGTGGTTGGTTAAAATCATCAACATCAATAAAGAAGGGCCTGTGAGTGCTTGGATTTGAAAAATAGAGAGTCTATTTATGCTTAAATAAGTCTACACTTCTAGACTATTATGCTATAGTGACACTATCTATTAGAGAACAAATATGTCCCATGTATTTTTTACAATCTATGATATTTTTTCCAACTAAAACTATGTCTGATAAATATTCCTGTGTATTATGATGTTTACAAATCTATGCAAATATCTCTATTTTATTTTTCCTTATTTCAACCCCTAGTTGTGCACTATAAGACAATAGTAAAACTAAGACAAAGGGTGAAAGGAGAAGGGTTGAGCTAACCTTAGCCACCACACTGTGACAAAGTGTTTCCAACATATATAATGCTTCAAAGAGGGAAGTCAAATTGAATGTAGTTCTCCCACCTAGGTGAGTGTCTATAATTGTATGTAATATTAACACACCACATAATCATGTATATGGATTTTAACACTTGAAAACCTATGAATTGACCTTGAAAATGAAAATGGTATTCAAATTTATCTTAGGTTTCTCTCTTTTGAGGGATTTCAAATTTGGAATAATTAGGGAAGTTCCTCTCAATATGTAGATGTATTTCTAGTGATAACTATATATGTTTAAGATAAGTAAATGCTTAGACTTGATATATTCATATAGCTAACTCTTTGGGTAATTTAATATGAATCAATATGTAGAACATATAGTTTAACCCGTTTGAATAATTTAAATTCTAGAAACTAGTCGTTAAAAGGCATGTGGATAAGGCTAGCCTAAGTTGATAAGTTTGATGTAGTAGATATATCTGAGAGGTGAAAACATGTCTATAAAGTAGGACAGTGATAAGTTAAGAGATAGTCTAAGAATGATAAATTTGTTTAGGTAGAGACTATGAGTATCTTGTGTAATAATAATAAAAATTTGGAAGGCTTAGGCCTATATAAGATTAAAAGGTTAGAAGGAATTGGTGTATAAGAGTTGTGTATGTGAGTATAAGTCAAGTAAGTTAATGTTTGGTCATATTTTAGATTGTCAAGTATTTAATACCAAATACAAGTGTCTAAAATTTCCCCCATTTTATTCTAATAATATAATTTATAGAGAAAAATGATAGAAGGTGATACCTGAGGATAACCATGATGGGTGTGCATAAGTATGTACTATGTGGTGTGCCTTGCTCTATGCAAACATGTAATGAAACATGTAGAAACCATTTTTTAGTTATGATATAAAATGAAAAATTAACAACATTGAATAGATGTGAAATAGAATACAAAGGAATGAATACACATATGTGCATGTAAACCAAGATTATCTTCTATAAACTTGACTTTTAGAGACAATGGAGAATCGGATGATTGTTCCCCATTGGAGATACCTGTGTAAAATCATGGGTTGAGATGAATATGACATATGACACAACCCTCATTTGATATGGATAAGTTCTTAGATGCTAAGTTACAATGAATTTAGCCACAAAAAACTATAAAAAACTTGATTAAATGATATCCATTATGGTTCCAATAAATCTTATAAATGCCCAAGTAATACCCAAAAGTCTGCATAAAATTTCTGAATCAACCACTATAAAAATATTTTATGATTCAATCCAATTAATGGCTAGGTATACTTTATCATTTGTGATAAATATAAATAATATTAAAAAGGTAATGCCATGAGTTTCCATTACATGCTGTAATATGAGTAATTTGAGTCATATATCTTATTCTAATATATCATGATATTTACAAAATTGTGAACATATGTAATGCATAAGCTCTGCTTCTAATAACCTATGTAAACTGAGCCATGTAATATGTGTGATACTCTAAAGACATCTCATAGTATTATGAAATTTGTGGTATATGTCACACATATGCCCCAAATCTAAGTCATACCTATCCTAATATGAATAAAACTTGTAATAGTTTATGTAAACATGTACCATTATGAAGTAATATGTACCCAAAATATGATTTTTATGTAACTGTGAAGGCTTAGTCTCTAAGACAAGCCATTGTGTATGCCCCCATTTTAAAATGAGGAATGGCGCTTGAAAATTACTCATCCAATAGGATTTAAATGCATCATGTTATATATAAAAAGATATAAATAATGTAAAACATGTATTAACATGTTGAGAATATGTCATCATAAATAGACTATAACATTTGGGTATATATGAAACATGTATCCTAAGCATAAAAGTGTCATGCCAAGATATATATATCAATGAGAAACACAATCAAGAGGAAACATAACAATGAACATCCATAAAATGATTAATAACTATGTAAAAAATGCATGATATGTTTCATGGCACTATAACCAAGAAGAAAAGTTCATGATGTAGATCATGACATAACAAGATTAGTAGACACAACAAATGGATTCACAAACTATTTTATGTCCATGACACACATAAAAAACACACATAATTACACATAATATCACCTAAGACAAGAGCCACACACAATGGACGATTGAATGTCACACAAACAAAGGATAATCGAATGTCACACACTCAATGGACAATCTAATATCACACACTCAATGGACAATCTAATATCACACACTCAATGGACAATTTAAAGTGAAATAAAAAATGGGTAATATAATGTCAAACACGTAATATAAAATCTAATTTCACACGTAATCAGAATCAAAATCAATAGATAATCAAATGTCACAAAATACATATAACCAAATAGAGAACAAATAATAACATCAAACATGCATAAAACAAGCAAGGCTAATCTATATAATCAATATATGTTATCATTACATATAGTAAAATTTAATATCTAATGAAATATAAAATTGACTAGTATGAGTTAGTGTAAGTCATGTATAATCAGTGCAAATTAATTGATTAGAGGCCCAAGAGTGAACAATCTACTCAAATGGATTTAAAATGGTTATATGCAGAAGTTGTAGACACTTTATTTTTATCACTTTCGTGTCAAGTTGAAAAATGTAATGACTTCTCATAATTTTACATAATCTTATCTTAAATCATCTATTCATCTAATATACATGTTCGAATTCACCTTGGGGCATCTATAGGTAAGCCAATTTGATGTATTAGATCTATTCAATCATCATTATCTAGTTAATTTCTTTGTTCAATTATCATTCTCCAATCAATTATCCATCCAATCAATTTCTTTATTCAATTACTTTGTTTTGGTCAATCCACTAATTCCCCCTTCTCTGATCAATTAATGTTATTCATTCCCTCTTTTGCAAAACATTATTTTAATTGAATTCTCGACATTGTATTAATTAAATTGATGTTTGATTAATTTAATTAAACATTCTTCTAATAAATTTCTCCACATTGTATTAATTAAATTGATCTTTGATTAATTTAATCAAGCATTTTTCTAATTATATTTCTATTACAAATAGAATTATAATTTCCTTTAAATTAATTAATTCTTATTTTCCCTCCACATGGGCATATTCATACAAAGAAATAATATTTAGATCCTAAGAATATACCATTGAGAGCACACCAATTAGGCAAACAATTAACAATAAAGTGGGATTATTCTCCACCCTTTATCTTGGAAAGGTCCCACCTTTGAGATCCATGTGATTTCTCAGAGAGGATGCTCCACCCTTCATATTGGAAACAAGATGAAAGGCCCACATTCATTCATATTTGTTAGTTATAAAGGGGAATACTCCACCCTTCATCTTGGAAACAAGATGAAGGGCTTATATTCATCCATTATTGATATTTTCAAAGGTCATCCTCTACCCTTCCTCTTGATTGAGATGAAGGGCTTATATCATTGCTCCATGTGCACACTTGAGGAATCTTTGACAACCATTCATCTTGATTTCAAGATGAAGAGTCCTCTTTGATCCATATTGTGTATAAATACACCTCTTTGTAATGCAATTCAAGATGCTCAAGATCTATAATGAAGTGCTGACCATTTATCAAATCAACTTGTGCATCAACTCTTTTACACTCTTTAATCAAAGTCATCATGATCCATATATTTTATGGAAGCGATTAAATAAAAATTGGCATTGATACAGACCATATAAATCTACATTTGAGCTACATCCCTAAAAATACAAGTTACAATGAGGTTTGCATCATGTTTGTTTCAGTCTTTAAGAATTGTAGTCTTTTATATTTATTGAGCTCATGAGGTCTTAGGTGTGTGTTTTCGTATTTGAAATCACTCTATTTATTTAATAACTTTTTGAATATATTTAATATCTACATTCTATTGACACATATGGCATGCTTAGTGGGATGACACAATCCACATATCTCTTTTAAGCTTCTTTAGCAAGCTTTCTAGTTAACATTTGTTTTTTTTGTTTTTTACTAAAAATGGATAGTAAAATGCTAGTATTTTATCTTTTTTAAGCTAAATTTTTTCATATGTATACATATTTATTATATTAAAAACATCTCAAAATTTAATTTAAAATGTATGTATATTTTAGGAGTTATGGCCAAATTATTAACTGTCATTTTTTATTTCATTTTAAAGCTAAAATGGTTAATAAAATACAAATGACTTTTGATTTGTTCTTTGTTATAATATAAATTTTTGCAGAGGTATGTGGATTTATTCTATTAAAAACCTATAAATATTTTATTGAAAACTAGTGTATAGTTTATAAGTTATCATTAAAATACTAACTGTTACTTTTGCATATTTATGCATGTCAAAGGTCCACCAAACAAAACTACTAACTTTGTTTTCTTGAAGATTTCAAAAGGGTGGGATGATTTATTTACACAATAACAATTTATTTTGAGTCCTTAAAAATTAATTCATATTTTATTTTAATTTCTTAAAAATCAAGTCACTTTTCATTTCGGGTTTTAAAAAGAACACTTATTTGTTAAAGTGTTCTCATTTTATGCAAGTATTCTTGATTACTTATTGCTTCGTACATGTGTTGTTGGGATATTTTATGTGTATGCTCTCATATTTCGAGTGAATTATAAATGAAAATATTCTATATGTTTTATATCCCAAATATTTATCTATTATGCTCTTCGCTCACCCTTAGTAGGAGTTACATTAGTTAGAATGACAATACCTTCTTTTTTATTTTGGCTTATGGGCGGGAGTTCATAGCCACCTCATAAGTATATTAGGTGTCTTTGACTTGGGGTTTCATCTTTTAGCATCATGCCAAACCCAATTATCTAGTGGGGTATACAAATTAATCATACTAAATGGATGAAATAATGGCTGAGCGATTAACCTGACTAGATGGAAGGGGACTCAGGTCACACAGTAGTCTAGACATTGAACTTCACTAAGCAATACACAACTAAAATAGTTGTGAAAGGGATAATAAGATTTCATAACAAGCTAGGTGATTTGAGTCCATTGATGGATATTTATAAAAATTCTACGTATTAAAAGGTATATCGGGACTAACTAGTTTTTCCAATAAAAAATTTAGACTAGAAATATTTTTTTACCGTGGATTTATCACTGATAAAAGGATGAAAAGGTTAAAAGCTCCTAAAGATTGCCTTTTACATATAATATTTTGAGATAAGGGGGGTGTAAAAACCTTACCAATAAATTTTATTAATTAATTAATTTTAAATAATCTTAAACTTTATCCTCTCAAAAACAAGTATATTGAAAGGATCAGTGATTTTCCCCTAAACTTGTGAGAGTTTCTAGCATAGAGTGAGATTGCTTGAGTCTTTCTTTGGTCAAATGTTATCACATTGTAATTACATTAAAAGGTGTTTCTCTATCTGTGTCATTGGTTAAATTGTGTTCCATTTTACCTTGGTCAAAACATTTACATTTCATACCATTTTATTGTGTGAAATCATACCGTCACTATGTTTGTGTCATTGGTTAAATCATGTTCCATTTTACCTTGGTCAAAACATTTACGTTTCATACACTTTTTTGTGTGAAATCATACCATTAATCTGTCCATTGGTCAATTTTTTTTATCATTATACCTTGGTTAAAACATTTATGGTTCAATGATTTTCTTTTGTGAAATCATACCATTACTCTATCTATGTTCATGGTCCAAAATTATTCATAACTCATGCATTTCATACCTCATTTCTTGTATGAAAGTGTACCATTACTCTGTCTATATCTTGGTCAAATTTGTTTCCTTTTATGTCCCATATTGTTCAAATTTTTACATTTCATACCTCCTTTGTGTGAAATTGTACCATTACTCTGTCCATATTCCAAGTCCAAATTGGTATTTATACTACTTATGTCCAAATTATGTCTCAAACCACACCTCACTTATTTGAAATCATAATATTACTCTATCCATGTGGGTTTGAAACTATTCTAGTCTTATTCTTAAGTTCCCATTCTAAGATCATTTCCAATCAAGATTCCATTTTTTTCCCTTATGTTTGAGTCAAATTTATTCAAGTTCAAATCTTTCTCTAGTCAGTTCCAATTCATTTTCCCATTTTAATCTATGGTCTATTCCAAGTTCAGGTCCAATCCATCTATTTAAAATCAATTATTCATAGTCAAGATGTTTTGAAATTAGCTCTATTTGAGTCAATTGTTATTTTCTCTTTCTCAAATCACTTATATATATCTATTTAAAATAATCTCCTTATCTTTCCATTAAATCTCTCGAACCTATTGGTTGGAATGACAAAGTCATGAAATTCATCCTTTTTCTTATTTGAATCCAATTCTAATCTAATCTTTCCACTTACATGTATCCTTATTTGGGGGCATCCTTTAGTTAGTCTTCTATCACTTTTTTAATTCGTTCAATGGCATCCATTGCAAATTTTGATACAACTTACCTACATGATCCTAGTCATGTTAGTAAAAGGGAACCCATTTTGATACCTTTATCCTATACCTATTTGACTTATAATCTACAACAATCATGTCAAAATGCAAATCCATTTAATGAATCCTTGGAGAATATGTTTTACCAATTAGTCATAATAAACATGCTTTTATATCCACATACTAAGTCTTTTGTTAAAAATGAGCCCAAACCTAAGTGGTACCAAAAAGAAGAATATTATGAGTATCATAGGATTCAAAGCCATTCAATTAACCAATGTGGTTGGTTGAAGACTTATATCCAAGGTTTGATCGACCATGGATATATCATGACTGATTCACAATAATCCTATCAAGCGTCAATCCATGGCCCATCTATAATCTAAGATGTAATAGATTTATTATTTTAGATTAGACAAAGCTTATCTCAAATTGAAACTATTATTAATTTAGACTTATATCCCATTTCCACTCAAAGTATACCCAAGTCTAAGATTCAATCATTAGGGATAGTTCAATATCATTTTAAAAATCACTATCACACTTATTCACTTTGAAGTCAAAATCAAGATAAATAACCAATTTCCAACATTCTTGTTGAGTTTCCCATATTTGATGAGTCATCATTTGACCATCCTCCTATCTTTGATGAACCTTGATTTGAAGATCCTCTCTATGACAATTCACCTATCTTTAATGAACCATTATTCGACAAGCCCATTCTTGAAGAATCCATCACTAATCCAAGGTGTATTTTTATCCCATCCTCTAAAGTTCTTCATTTCCAAAAATTCCTTCATCTTAAAGCCTTCATTTCCAAGTGCATAGTGAAAAAGGTACTTGTGGAAAATGCAATTCAACAATCCCTCTTTGTGTCTAAACCCAAAGCAAGATCACCTTTCTTATCAAAACCAAATTTAGAGTTAACATTACAATCATATTTATACTCAAAATTAGGATTGACATCTACATTAAAATTGAGTTTTATTTTCAAACCAATATCAAAATTGGGTTCCATGCTAGAACCACTATCAGATTTAACATCAAAATCATAATCAATGTTAGTCTCAACATGGGGTTCAGATCATGTTGAGTTAAAATCAGCTTTAGAATCAAAATATATTAGTGGATATTATAACATTAGTTATACACTTCTATCAGATCCACTTGAGTCATAATCAACATACCTTAGTATATGTTATGACATCAGTTACACACTTGTTACAAATAAGATTAAAAACATTTTTGATCCTTCTAAAGTTGTTGAGGATGTTTCCTTTGACATTGACATAAGTTCTCCTAGTAGCCTCTATAAGGACTATGATGCATTTTCACCTTCTATTGACATTATGCATGTCTTTACCATTAACCATCATAACCATTACATTGATATTCCACCTCCCACAAATGTTTATTAGGGCCAAAATGATCACACATTATTGAAATTATTTCATGGAAACATTTCGGTGGAAAAATCTCTAGGGATCCAAGACAACATTGAAGCAGAAGAACCATCTCCTAGTGAAACCTTGTTTGAGGTGCTAGGGGACAATCAAAGTCTAAACTCAACATATTCTAGTGAAAACTTGTTTGAGGCACTAAACTATAAGAATGATAAAAATTCAAAATCCTTTAGTGAAACCTTACTTAAGGCACTAAGGGATGATCAAAATGATTTATCAACATCCCTTAGTGAAACCTTATTCAAAACATGATTCGACAATCCAAATCATAAAAATAAAGAAGAATTTATTGGTACAAACCTCTTTGAGGCACCAATAAATAATCCAATTAGTTCCTTAATGCTTGATGAAAATATTATTGAGGTCATTATCGGCCCCACCACAACCAAAATCAAGTAGAATCCAAAATTAGCAACATTGTGTGTGACTGAAAGTCCAACCATTATATACTCCATTATGATCCTATTATTAATTCAAGACCTATATTCCATTATCTAATTAAATAATTTATCCAATCCCTATCCATTTATACACTCCCTAGTAACACTCATTTTCAAAGAGACTATGAAGACACTTTATGTAAAAGTTTGGAGGAAGCAGAGTCAATGGCTAAAAAAGATCACAACAACATTAGTACAGTCGACATCAACAATAGAATTCTAATAGATAAACTATATATAATTATAATAGATAAACTATATATAATTCTAATAAAGAAACTATTTAGAAAATTTTGAACACTTTTGTCGAAGACCTAATTATAACTGAGGCCTTTCAAAATAAAAGTTTTTAAGACCATATTCTGAAATATTTCTCCAATTAGCTTTGCCAAACACTTTTGCCAAGCACTTTCACCTAATGCTTTTGCCAAATACCAAATTCTAAAGAGTGATCATGGTAGCCCAAATTTGAAACATTTTATCCAAAGACAAAATTTCCAAGGACCAAATTCCAAATATAAAAGTTTTGAAAACTTTATTCAAAACACCCTCTCTACATATCACATGCTGAAATACAAAATTTTCAATTATTTGGATCCTGAAGATAAAAATTATGATGAATGTAAATGTTGAATACTTTCATTCATGGTGGATAACCTTACAAGGACCCAACCCATGAATGAAAGTTTTGAAGAATATTTTTTGCAGAGGTTTATATAGGTGTGAAGGATCAAAAAATGCCGAAGATCAACTTCTGAATAAAAGTTCTGAAGATTAATTTTTGCTAAGCTTGAGACTTTAGAAACTATTCATGTTTCAAAAACCTTTGTTCATGAAAAACTTCTAAAGAGTATTAATAGGTTAGTTTGAATAAGCAAAACATATTCATTACATTTATCAAAGTTGGGTGTAACACATTCAACAAGGAAAATTAAAAAAATAGTGCCACTTATATTCAAATGAAATAATAAGATAAAGTACATATGTATACAAATCTTATTAGTACAAGGACTGTAAGTTCCTATGATCAGACAGGGATAAACATCTAGCCTAATTCATCTAGAATTTGGTATCATCAGACAGGGTGGAGAAGGTAGGTTTTCATGGTTAGAGATGGATAAACATCCTCACTAATTTTCCTAGTCTATGATGAGATCATTTGATACGTGATGATCAAGGCATGCAAGTATTCAATATGTTGTAGACATGGCTAATTACAAAATAGGATAATGACTACTCACTATAATGATTTTTCTTGAGTCTTATTATCTCACCATGTTTAGTGTCTTATAATAGATATCATTATAAGGAATTAGTTATAATAGATGATTACAAAAGTAGACAATTACAATAACAATCCATCTTATACCTTAGTAATGGTTTAAATTCCTTGTAACTATGATGATTACACTTCTATAGGTGATGTGTTACCAACATGATCCTTGACATGATGTAGACCTAGAGAATGTCATCTACATGTTATGTGGTATAATATTTTGGGTACAAAATATTAATCATGCACTAATCTAGATCGATGTGTCGTATGATTCAAGGTGTTGTGGAAACACACAGAGGTGCACATGTCTATATTCTTGGCATGAGATGTTGTGAAGGTGGTGAGTTAGGAGAAGGATTGGAGTTTTGTGAAACATTCATATTGATGATATGAAAATGTGCATAGATACCATAGAGGTTACATTATCACATTACCATGGTGATTTGTCTTGTTAATGTGGAAGCACATAAGAGTGTAGAGAGTCTCTACACATATCACAAAGGTAAGCATGTTGTGATGACTACAAAAACATGCAAGGAGTTATTTGATGTTCAAAATATTTCCTTAGTGCCTTGCACCAACTTTGGATGAGAAATACAATCTAATCAATGCATAAGGATATATTTCATATCCAAATTAATCCAGTTCACTTGGCATGACCTAACTTTTCTATGTATGCTTTGAGTATAGACCATAATAAATTTTTAGAAAACTCATCTTGCCATATCGAGGTTTGTACATCTAAAAATGTGTAGGGAGGTGTGCTTAGCCTTGTAAACACTCTGAATACCTTAAAAACTAACTTGGAAGGTTTTTAGTGTTGAGCTACAGGATTTGTGTGGTAACATAAAAGAGGAGTTATATCTTGCACTTTAGAATGTGGAAGATGAAATTAATGTAGAAGCTATTGAGATTAGTGTAAGGCTAAATTATCAACACCTAATAATTATTGTAATATATGGTTCCCCTAATACTCCTAAATTAATTATCCCATATAAATGAGTGATGGTCCCCATTATTGTTAAATTTAAATTCCATGATAAGGGTGTTATAATAATGCCCCAATCATAAAATTTATTGGCATGGTGATGTTGAATCTATTTCCTAAGAAGGAATGTAGGATGCCAATTCACTCAAAAGAGATGTATATATACCATTTTGTTTTCTAATATGGTGCACTTCATGGGATGCCAATAATCTTACAAGTGTTTTAAAACTGACGTTGTGGTGCTTATGATGGTATTACTACTCCTTATAGCAAAGAGTAGAATATTCTATGGATGCTTGAAAAATCCAAATGATATATGTGATCCTTGTACTTCAATGTTGATAAGTCAAAGTGTGTGTACTCACGATGCCTTCTCAAGGAATATGAAGAATCCTTGTATGCTATATCATATTGTAGATGAAGCATATCCATGTTATATGGATGTTTCATGATCAAGAAAGTATAAAATCCTAAAGTTTGATCACTGAACTTAATGTTGCAGTGATTTTGATACCATTGCAATATCTTTGCATTGTATGAAATTTATGTCCAGTAATCAAAACTTTGATATACATGATTGAAGTTAAGAAAATATTTATGCTCTATCTCTACTAAGAACTATGAAGCTTTAAGATGAGTGAAAAACATGTTGTTGTAACATGTTTTGGCCTATTGATGGTGTATAACCATAGAGTTGCTAGTACATAATGCAAGGCATGTTATGGAGAGATAAATGTATGCATAGATTATAACTCAAAGTGTTGTTATCCAATGGATTTTTGATGTAAAAAGCTTTGTGTTTGTAATACTAGTGTATAGAGGAAGAGACTTTTCACCAACTATCAAGCCCCATCCACCCACAATGTAGCTTTAGTAAATGCATAATTATTTTTGTAGGAAATTCTGAGAACCAATAGGTGGAATGTGAATGGCTACTTCTTATACAAAGAAACAAGGATGAAGATCCCAACACTTCTTAGTTGTATGACTACTGTGATGACAATGATTATAAGTACCTAAAGAGTGATGTGTGTGTCTCTAATGAGAGTGTCTTCATGACTATCACCATTAAGCCATGTGATGTTCATTGCACTGGTGGTGTACATGTTTTTATGGAGGAAAATGACTTAGTTGGAATTTTTGTTGCACAAGTTTCTTCTAATTTGAAATATGTGAATGTGTTGATGGCTACTTCTATGTAAAGTACTATTACGAAAATTCTAATTTTGATTGTACATGACATTGATACTGAGATGTACACCATATTTGGCACTATTATGGCATAATTTTTTTTAAGAATATCATGTGCATGATTAAAATTTATTCAACACATAGTACATCAATAAAGTTTTAACTTTTTGAAATAATGAATTGTGTTTGGAGAGTTTCTAAGATGCTTACATAACTTATTCATATCCATGATATGGCTATTGGGATGACACAAGAGTAGAAACCCATGAGCCATATTCTATGAATTGTGATTTGGAATAATCATTGGTCCTTGATTATGGTGAAAAGTGTATGAATCCTTCTCTAATTGTGTTGCAACCAATGTAACCAAGACCCATAATACATGGTCTCATCTCCATATAGAGGGAAATAATTATGCCTTGGCCCTTCTTTCCCAAACCTTGGCCTTCATATCCCATTTACTTAAGTAGTTTGTAACCAATTCCATTGGTGTGTTTCTCAAAATTACCAAACACAATTGTTGACAAATTGGATTATGGTGAATGACTGAGACTTACCAAGTTCTCATCTATCATTATCTCTACATCCCATGTCATGATTGGGCATGGTGGAGTGATGATAATTAGAGGATAATGCACTTGAAAATTTATGAACATGACTTTGAGTCTCTCAAGTTATTTCTCCTTAGTGAAGTGCTCCTATCTTATATTACACATGATAAGAAAACATCTATCCTTATATTGAACAAGGCCATGAAAGATAGGTTCAAAAAAATTAATGATACATGACATGACATATGTTATCTAATCTATGAAAATATTAAATCTGTTCTCCTTGGAAATAGTGAATATTTTTAATTTGGGAAGAATAAACAAATTTTCTCAATGTGAAATAGTGTATAGATGTGTACTAGATAAGTGCCAAGTCTTTTTTGAATGAGATATTAATTTGTTTATATATTATTCCAATTGGGTATTTTATCACACTAATAACATACTAATTATATGATATAACCCTAAGTAAAGTTTTAATTTTAAAAAGTTATTGTTATTAGGAGAGGGTCTATTTCAAATAGATCAGGGCAGTATCAACTAATGATACTGATTGAAAGTGACAAATCATCCTGTGTATAGGTGGACTAATCCAAGGGCATATGTATCCCTATGACATATATTTATTAGGTATGAAATAAATAGTGAGATTCATGTAGGTTTGTAATAACATAATGGAATGTTAAACTCATAAGATAGAATGCAAGTGTGAGAGAATGGTGGATTATGATCTTGTTTATGTGCTTAAGTCCTACACAGTAAATCTATGTCATTGTTAAGTACTTAATAATAGATTTAAATATCTAAAAATTATCACCTTTTATCTAATAATGTGATTTATAGAATAAAATGATAAAATGTACCTGAGTGTGTACAAAACACTTTTAATTTGGTATAAATATCCAATTGTGTTGTCACTCAATAAAAAACCTAAAATCATGTGTATTAAATGTCCATAGATTTAAAATATTAAGCTAAAACTATTTTTTGAATCTATAAAGATCAAAGGTAAGAGTACACATATGTGTTGGTGAAACCGTATTTCCTTTTCAACTTGTTGGATTTGATGCTTATTGTTTAAAGCTTTTGAGAAACTTATGTTTCCTTGTTGAAGCACATGGAGAGTTGGGTGATTGTGACCCAAATTTTTGTAAGTATGTAGGCTTTTGTATTGGGAAGGAATCACATACCAACTCTCATAAATGTACAGATAAGTACATAATGTAATAACCCAAATAATTATGCATGTAAATAAGAAACCATTAGGCTAGGCTTTTAATTCAAAGAAATTGAATCAACCACTATAAATGGATTATATATTTAATTTTATAGTTTCAATAAATTTCACTCAAGTTAGTTCCATGTAAAATAAAATCATGATTGAAATAGAATGAACTATGTTCATTCCCCCATCATGAACACAAATTTTATTGTATAGTTTTGGTCAATGTAGAAGAGAGTGAATGATCAAAAGAGAATGAACAATGTTCATGCCCCCATCAGGAATGCATATATAATAAGTGTTAAGTGGAATGATAACAATTTTACATTCAACTATGAATATGGTGTTGTAAATGTACATGAACAATAGCATTCTTCATGAATATGAAGATGTGTATGTGTGAATGAACTAGTATTATGCCCCTCAAATATATATCAAATGATATCATAAATATATGTGTATGTTGAAGCCTATAATTCTTATTATTATAAAATGTGTGTACATGTCTATGCATATGCACTGATGTGTGTATGAGTCTATTATAAAGTTTATATAAAGTAAGTGTAGATGCATGGAACATACCCATGTAATCTATATCAATGTGTCAATATTTTTCATGTAATTGAACCATTATGAATTTCTAAATTCTATAATATTATTTGATTTTATATTAATGGAGGATTATGTCTCTATGAAAATCCCACTATAATTTCCCCCTTTTGGATGAGGTATGTGTCTTATAAGTCATCCATCTCAAAATAATATTTAAATATATCATGTCATGTATAAAGATAACATCATGTGAACATGTCGAAAATATGTCATCATAATAATGTATGTGTTAATCAATTCATACATATAAAATATGTAATGTAGGGCATATAAGTGTCTTTTCTAGATAGGTCTATCAATGAAGATCACACTAATGGCAC
Organism: Torreya grandis; assembly: GCA_037957365.1. NCBI lineage: Eukaryota > Viridiplantae > Streptophyta > Pinopsida > Cupressales > Taxaceae > Torreya > Torreya grandis. The sequence continues at coordinate 2,305,412 of JARHVA010001024.1, read as the reverse complement.
AAATGAATAAGACTACACAGTAAAATTGTATGATATAGATCAATTTAGTAGCCAATTTAGGGTCAATTTAGGAACTTTCATCTGGGAGTTGTTTTCCTTAATCACTTTTTACACAACTATAATAGAGAAGGAAAGGCACACACATCTAAATACCAATAAAAAATGATATGATGTGGGTATGCTCTAATACCAAAAGTCTTGGGCCTAGGATGAGACTTGGTGTACAACCTACTTAAATGGATTATAAGGTAATTATATGCAAAATTAGTTTGTGAAATTAACATAGATAATTAGTGTAGAACATGGAATGAAATCTAAGAAAATAGATGTCGAAACACACATGACACATTAAACAAGGGAGATTGGAAGAATAGTGCCACTTCTATTAAAATGAACAAATAAGATAAAGTACATATGCATAGATAGCATAATAGTACAAGGAATGCAATTTATTGTGATCAGAAAGGGATAAACATCCATCCAGATTCATCTAGATTGTGGTATCATCAAACATTGAAAAGAAAGTAGGCTACCATGATCAAAGAGGGATAAACATCCTAACTGATTTACTTAATCTGGTAAGAGATCATGCAATATGAGATGCTTGAGGCATGTAAGTATTTAGGATGTTGTAGACATGGCTAGTTAGGAAAGAGGACAAAGGACAATCATTAATCTTATTACTCATGAATCTAGTTATCTCACCATGTTTTATTTCTTATAATATTTATTATTAAAAAGAATTAGTTATATTAGATGGTTACAAATTTGATAATTACAAGAATGGTTCATCTTCTACCCAAGCGACTATTCAACTTACTTTTAGGTGTGATGATTACACTTATATTTGTGATGTGTTAATGATGTGAACCCAAACATGGTGTAGACTTGGATAATGCCACCTCGCATACAATGTGGTAGAAAAGTTATGGTACATAGATGATGATTCATGTGCTAATCTCAACTAATGTGCAGTATGTTATAAGGCAATACATAGGTACACAAGGGTGTAACATATATGCATGCTTGGCATGAGATGTTACAAAGTTTTTGAGTCATTTTTAGGATTCGAGTTCTATGTGATGTTTGTATTGATTCTACAAAAGGGCACAAGGATACTGTAGAGGTTACAAAAGTGCCACACATTATTGCAGTGACTCTTTTTGATGCTATAGAAGCATGCAAGAGTGTAGAGAGTCTCTATAAGTGTCATAGAGGTAGGTGCAAAGGATATGTTAGATGCACAAGCATGCATGGAATTATGTGATGTACACAATCTTTCCTTTTTGTCTTGCACACTTTTTGGATGAGTTATATCAGTTGGTAAATAAACAAGGATATATCATAGACCCAGAGTAAGCTAGTTCACTTAGTGAGACCTAAGTTTTTTAGGTATACTCATATTTTATACCATAATACATTTTCAGATAATGCATCTCACAATCTCAAAGTTCACATAGCTAAAGATTTTTTGGGAGGCACTTTGAATCCCATAAATACTCTTAAGACCTTCAAAACTAAGATGGGAGGTTTGTAGTTCCAAACTATAGGATTTGTGTGGTAACACAAAATAGGAGTTGGATCTTATAATTAAGTAGGTGGGTGCTAAAATTAATATAGAAGTTGATGACATTAGCACAAGGCTAGATGAACAACACCTGATAATTATGGTAAGATTTGGTGCCAAAATTCCTTTTAGATCAATCATACCTCCTTCATGAGTGATGGTACCCATTGTTATTAATTTTATGTTCCAAAATAAGGGTGTTGAAATAGTGCCCCAAATAGAAAAGCTATTGGCATGGTGATGTTGACTCCAATTAATAATAAATAATGTAGGATACCAAATCCCTCAAAAGATATGTACATTTTCTATTGTGTTTCTAATGTTTCTCACTTCATAGATGCCAATAATATTGGAGGTGTTTGAAACTTGACCTTACAGTGCTTACATGTGTGTTTCTTCTCCTGATAACAAGGTGTAGAATATATTATGGATACTTAGCCAAAGGATGTATGAAATCCTTGTAATATAACATTAATAAGTATAAGTGTACGTAATCATGCTACCTTTTCAAAGGATGTGAATATTCTTAGTACGTAAGAGCAAATTGTATAATAAGCACATACATGTTAGATGGATGTTTTATGCTTATAAATTAACAAACCCTAAATTATGATCCATTATCCTCAATGATATAATGGTATTGATATTAGTTATCTTTTCATTATATGAGATTGATGTCTAGTAAAGAAAAATTTATTGTACAAAAGTGAAGTTGAATTTTTTTTTGTGTTTTATCTCTATGGAGAACTATGGAGTTTCTTATATGAGCCCAAGACATGTTGCTACAACAAAAGTTAGATTGATGATGGCACATAATCATAAAGATGATGGTACATAATGCAAGGAGGGTTATCCTCAATTCAAAAATGGTATTGATATTAGTGATCTTTACACTGTATGATATTTATGTATAATAATTAAAAATATGTTGTAGATGAGTGAAGTTGAAAAAATTAATGTGCTCTAGCTCTGAAAATAACTATGAAGTTTCCTATGTGATCCCAAGACATGTTTCTATAATAAAATTTAGATTGGTAATGGTGAAAAATCATAAAGGTGATGGTACATAATGCAAGGCAGAGTATGCACAAATGTATAATGTAAAGTGTTGTCATTCAACACAATATTGAGGTGGAAATATTTGTGATTGTAAGACTAGTGTAGAAAGGAAGAGACATTTCCCCAAATGTCAAGGTATATCCACTCACAATTTAGCTTCAATTAATGTGTATTTATTTGTGCATAAACTTCTGAGAACCAACAATTAGACTAGGAATGGTTGATTCTTCCATAAATAACATAATGATGAAGATCCCAAAAAAATTTAGTTGTATGAATATTTTGATGACAATGGTTGTAGGTAATTGGAGAGTGTGATGTGTGTCTCTAATGAGAGCATATTTATGATTGATGCAATTGAGCCATGTCATGTTATTCACACTACTTGTGTGTAGGTTGTCATCAAGGTATATTCCTTGGTTAGCATTGTTTGTGCATAAGGTTCTTCTACTTAGAAATATTCATGTGTGCCCAAGGTCGATTATGTGTAGAGCATTGATGAGAGGCTTTTATGTTTTTATCTAGATGTACACCATATTCAGCACTGTAGAGGTGTAGGTTTTTATTAAGAAGCCTTTATGAGTGACTATGGTTCTTTAGCAAAAAGTGTAATTATGAAGTTTAAACTTGTTGAAATAATGATTTGTGCATGAAATGTTGCTGAGATGCTCAAATGGCTTTTGTATCTCTATGAGAAGGTTTTTAGGTTGATGTAAGAGGGGAAACCCCTAATACATCTTTTGCAGAGTGTGATGTGAAAGCATCATTGGTGGTTGAATATAGATAGAATTGTATGAAACCTTTTTTCCTTGTGCTACAGCTGGTTTAACTAAGACCCATATTATATAGTCTCATCTCTGTATGCAAGCAAAACTAGATAAATATATAACTTATCCTAATCATTAATATTCAAGCTTGGAGAAGGTAATCAACTAAAAAGTCTAATTATAAATATGTTTATATTGGGGCCATGGCCAATAATGGATTTTCTAAACCTACACTAAGGGATCTCTTATCACACAATGGCAAAAGAGAGGTTTCCAAGGCCTCTTGTCAAATGTCATTTTGTGATAACCCTAGCTAGGTCTTATGATTATAGTACTACCAAGTAACTAATATAATAAATAACATGCAAACTAATCTAGTAAATGAATATGCAAGCTAATCTAGTGCTCATCAAAGCTTATAGCACAAATGGGGAAGATAATAAACATGCAAAGATAATCTTATATAATATAACATATAAATAATCTAAGCATGGAAAGATAAAATTCAATCCATTAGTTCTACAACATGTACTTATCAAAATATGAAAGGATATATTATTACCTTGTTGAAGTGAACCCATCCCTTGGCTAATGGTGCTTTAAAATAGGTTGTTGTGGGATTGTAAGGATCATAAGCACAAATTAGCTCTAGGATATAAGACTTTTCCAATGTATCCAAGACTTCCACAAGACAAGTGATACTTTTCTAAGGCAAAATCCTAAGTAATGAGACCTCCTATTGATTATATAAGTATATTTGTGAGGAATAATGATGTGTAATCGAATGATCCTCTCTTTAAAAATTAAGTTGAGGGTGTATTTATAGTTAAGGATTGACTCTAAACCCTCTCGAGAATTTAGCTGATGTAATTGGCCTGGTCGACTTTGTTAGGTAGGAAATAGAGCTGTTAGGTCTCAAACTATGTCCACTTGGGCTGATAAAGTTCTATAACATGTGTTAAACCTAGAATGGGGTTGACCTGATCGACATAGTAGGAAAATTCATAAAAAGGGGTTTTACTTAGGTAGATGCTATTTTGGGTAGTGAATTGCTTAAGGGGTATATAAGTGAGGTTTTAATGCTTAGGGAATTAGATAAGAGTAATTTGTATTGGTATTAGGTGGTGCTATAGGGGTCAATAATCCTATACATCACAAAATTTATGCCAACCCCTTTCTCGGTGCACCCTTTAAGGCATGCACTCAATCAGATTGAGATTTGATAGGTTCCTATAAGAGAGAAAGCATCAATAATTGATAAAGTTTTTAAAAATGTTATTTATATATAATCTCCATCTAGATTGGTTTGATGATGCCTTCATACTTATTCCCTATATCATAGACTTCATAGCCCTTTTAATTTAGTAACTTGAAATAAATTCCCTTGGTGTGTTTCTCAAAACTACTCAAAATGAATTTTGATGAATCAGATTATGGTGAATGAATGAGATTTTCCAAGTTCTCATTTGTCATTGTCTATGCATCAAATGTTACAATTGGGCATGGTGAAACACTAATAATTAGAGGATCATGCACTTTAAACTTTATGAACTCAACTTCAATTATCCCAAGTTCTTTCTCCTTAGTGGAGAGGTCCTGCCATATATTTCACATGAAAAAAACATTTATCCTCATCTTGAATAAGGATATAATAAACAAGTTCAACAAGATTAATATTACACATCATGAGATATGTTAGTTTCTTCATGAAAGTACTAAAGCCTTTCTCCTTGGACTGGAGATCATCTTGAAATTATTAATTCTGATGTTAAAGATGCCAAATCTACTTGAGAAAGTGTGTATTATCTTCTAGAGACCTTGAAAGGGACAATCTTATTTGGAATTTGTTCACCATTTTTATCACTTTTCCCATGATTATAATAGAGAAGTAAATGAGCATGAATTTGAATACCGCTCAAAAATTATATGAGGTGTGTATTATTTGATACTAGTAATTCAGAGCCCAAGAGGAGACCTAATGGACAACCTACTTATATAGATTTAAGGTAGTTATATATGAAACAAACAAAGTTGTAGAGTGTAGAATGTGCATTGGAATCTAAGAAAATATATTAGAAAACAAGCATTACACATTCAAAATAGGAAATTGGAAGAATAGTGACACTTCTATTCAAATCAAAGAATAGTGTAAAGTACATATGTTTATAATGCATAGAAAGACAAGGAATGAAATTTCATGTGATTAAAAGGGGATAAACACCTTATTTGATTCATATAGATTACAATATCATTATATAGGGTGGAGGAAGTAGGTTCATATTCTTAGAGAGGGATAAGCATCCTAATTGATTTACATAGTATAGTAAGAGATCATTTGATATAAGATGATTGAGGCATGTAAATATTTAGGATGTTATAGACATGGTCAATTAGGAAAGAGGATAATGGCCACTCAATAGTCTAATTTATTATGAGTCTAATTATATCATTGTGTTCAGTGTCTTATAATATATATCATTACAAGGAAATAGTTACAATAAACAATGATAAAATAAGTTAGTTACAATAATGGTTCATCCTCTTCTTGAGTGATGGTTCGAATTCCTTATAAGTGTGATGGTTACACTTCCATTGGCATTATGTTTTTGATATGATCCCTAACATGACACATACTTAGAGAATGCCACCTAGAACACCACAAGGTAGAAGAGATCTAGTACATGTAGACACCTAAATTTGGCCACCAATAACCTCCAATCAGGCTTTTGACCAATTTCCACCTAAAACATGCAATTTGACCTAAAAACACTAAAACATGCTAAATGATGTGAAACTAAAATATTTAAGTGCTGATTTTGGCTAGGGTATCCCTAAATGGGGAAATGCAATTTATGGGCTAGCTAACTTTGATCAGATCATTTTGAGTCAAAATGTTAATTTTGCACATAAGTGCTCTGGATTGCTCTTTCCTCTCAAATCTTCTACATAATACATGTGCCTTTGTTATTTGTTTTTGGTAACATCCTAAATGGAAATACAGTTCCAATGCATCTGACATTGACTTCCAATTCCAACCCAGTCAAATTTTGGACTAATAACAAGGCATTCTAATCAATTTGGGTAATTTGTGCACAAAGTACTTAATCATGCTTAAGAGATAATTAACCCAAATCAAGGCCTAATCAAGAATTCAATGGAAACTTGTTGAAATACTTATTTTTGGAAATTAATATTGAATATTTATATCATCAGGTGACCTCATTTCTTGGGAAGACATCCCTAGGCCATAAATGCCATAAATATCAATATTCATGCCCTCCATGCCTCTTAATTGCCCCTTCTTCCAATGTCATGATGAGGATAATTAAAAAATTAATTAAAAAAATTGAATTAATCCTCAACCACAAATATCAATCTCAAAATGGATGGTTCAGGTTGATTTTAGGCATTCTCAAAAATCTATAAATAGAGAGGCCATGAACATAATTTCTAAGCTATTTTGGTGAAAAGTTATAATCCACAAATATCTTCAAGGATCCATTACAATTAGTGTTACCATGCCAAATTGATTCAAATCCAAGATAAGACACAAGCTAAAGGTCCAAGGAGATATGGAGGTAGCCAAGCTTCCATTACCAAGGACTTCACGAGTACAAGTCGAGCAAGCCACCACTACAAAGGCATTTGGAGCATCTAAGGAAGGTGAAGGAATTCTTGTGTTTTATTCCTTACTTTTAGTTGTTTTTGTCATTTTTTTTGTTACCAAAATCTCCCTAGTGTCTAGGCCTAGAGATGTTATGCTATTAGTGCATTTATTTTATTTTGTTTACATTTTGGAACTAACACCATACTAACCATCCTCTCTTGAGTCAAATTCCTAGATCACATTAAGGCACAAACAATCGAGAGCACCTAGGTGTAAAATTAGCATTTTGACTCATAATGACATGATCAAAGTTAGCTATCCCATAAATTACATTGCCCCATTTATGGATACCCTAGACAAAATCGGCACTTGAATATGTCAGTTTCACATCATTTATCATGTTTTAGTGTTTTTAGGCCAAATTACGTATTTTAGGTGGAAATTGGTCAAAAACCTGATTTGAGGTTATTGGTGGCCAGATTTAGGCATATAGGACCTTTGCTAAACAATAAAATTTATCCAAATTACATTCAACAAAATTACATGGATAAGCTTTAATCCTAGACCAAGCACTAATCAGCCTAGACCATTGCTAAACAACAACATTCAACCAAATTACATGGATAAGCCTTCTTTGACCTGGGAATTCATATAGGCAAACCAACAAACTAGGACTTCCCCTTTTGGAGCTTATATCAAAAACTCATCCTTACCATGTGACAACATGCGAGTGCATCGACAACCAAGACTTATCCTATCTGGTCCCACACTATTCCCAACATTTGTTAGCAATAATGGTCCAGTATTTAATCTTGATTATGCAATCACAACTCAACAGTCAAATATTATTATCCTAGGCCCACAACCATGTACCACTTTTCCTATTATACAACCAACCATTCATCCTCAGAATAAACCATTCACTACCGACCAAGACAAGAATTTTGATATTGTGGAACAATTACAGAAGACACCAACACAAATTTCTATTTTAGATTTGCTGTGAATGTCAATAATCCACAAGAACATATTGAATGATTTTTTGACCTAATTCACTATTTCTAGTGACATATCCCTTGATAAATTTCAAGCTTTGGTTGGACACCTAGCTCTAGCCCAACAAGTCACATTCAACCAAAGTGATATGTCTTCTCTTGGCCCACTCCATAATAATCCATTATACATAGAGGTTTATATCAGATGGCATAAAGTGAAATGTGTCCTTTTAGACAATGGATCTGGCCTCAACATAGTGTCTCTAAAGCTCATCAAGCTTCTTGGGTACACAATGGTAAATCTTCAACCAAAAACAATAACCATTAAAGCCTATGATAATCAAGAAAGACAATCATAAGGAACCATTAGTTTGCTAGTTATCATTGGGCCTTTGACCCATGATACACTTTGTCATGTGCTTGATCTTGAGTTATCATACAATATGCTTCTAGGTAGGCCTTGGTTACATGAGATTCATTTAGTCCTGTCAACATTGCACCAATGTATCAAGTTTTCCCACTCAGGGATGGAAGTGAATATTCCAAGAGATTTACACCCATATGAACATTATAAGCATCTTGAGGCCAAATTTTAAATCTATAATTACTAGTATGACATGAATCCAAGTTTCAAGTAGGGTAAAGGAAAGGCTATACTTATTGATCCTTCACTAGATAATTGCATAGATCCTAATACCTTGGATTCCCTTTCCCACATGCCACCTCCTAAAGCTTCTAATCATTTCACCATTTTAGATAATGGATTGGGAGAGTATGTGACCCATGATACATTTCATATTGTCAATCTTCCTCAGAATCCAAAAACCTTTGGGTGACCTAAAGTCACCCCACATATGCATTGGCAACAAAATAACAAAGATAAGAGACCTATCACATTTGTACCAACATTTGGCTTAGGACTTGACCCTCTTGAAGGGGATGAATCATGGTTATATAATGACAACCAAGATGATTGTTATAAAAATGCAAAGTATCCTATTCCCAATAGGATCATGGAGTGTCACAATTATGAAGGAAGAGTCCTCAGACCAAATCAATAATGAACCATCAAGCCAATTTCCATGACTAAGCATGAAAGACCTTATGGACTTAGATTTAAATCATTTAGGGGTGACCCCACATATCTTATTCAAACTCCATCATCGACAACTAGTGATGATGATTCTGATAGTGAATCAGAGTCTGATCATTACCTCACCTTTGATGACCTAGCTGAAACCAACCTGTTTGATAACCATGCCATTTATACCCTTACCCTGGCCATTCATCATAATCCATTACCATTATATTATACTCAACTGATAGATTGGGACCAACAAGAATCCAGTTTGTCAATTAATGAGTTCCAAAATGATGAGGCATTCTATGACTTTTTAGGCCTTAGACACAATGTTTTGTTGGGAGATCAAAAATCAATATTCTCAGTTACATTGGATCCTATAGCCTATTTTGGAGAGTGAGTGAACACCCTTAGCCAAAAAAAAAAAGTAAAACATTGAGGTCCCAAAGTGAAAACCTCTTTAAGGTGATTTCTAACCAGGCAAAAAGTAAAGATAAAGGTCAGTCTAGTGGTGAAAACTTGTTTTAGGTGCCATTAGATAGGGGCATTCATTCTTCTTTGAATTTAGACTAGGAAACCACCAATGATGAACTTTCCTATGGATCTAAGTTCATCTTTGAGCAACAACAAGTATTTGATCAAATTATTCAAGAAATTTTTACTATTTTTGTTACATGTCCATATCTCCCATTAGGGGACTCAGATTCATCATGTCTAGGAGAAGTTGAAGAGCAAGTCCTAACGGAGGACCTTGACATAATTCAATAATTTAAGTCATTGCCTACTATCCTAGAATATGGTTTAACCCTTATATTTTAAGATACAATAGAGGTAAATATCAATAGTCCATTAGACCTAAAATGGATAAAATTAGGAGCATCCCTCAATGAGGAGGAACGTGACGTCTTTACAACTCAATTGAGAGAATTTGTAGATATCTTTGCATGGGCCTATTTTGGCATGCCAGGTTTAGACCCAACCTTGGTTCTATACCACCTTGTGATTAATCCTAATGCCAAACCAATAAAACAAATATTACGTAAGATGCATCATCACATTATTGTATTGGTAAAGAAAGAGTTGGAAAAACTCTTAAAAGTAGGATGTATTTGATCCATTGACTACTCAGAATGGATCTCTAATGTAATACTTGTTAGTAAAAAGCCTAAAGGGATCAAAATTTGTACTAATTTTTGAGACATCAACAAAGCTTGTCCTAAAGATGATTTTACCTTGCCAAATATCTACATGATCATCAACTCCATGGCTAGTTATGAAAGGCTTTCACTCATGGATGGCTTTTTAGGATATAACCAAATCATAATAACACTAGAAGACCAACATAAAATAGCATTCACCACTCCATGGGAAACATTCTACTATTAATTAATGCCATTTATCTTTAAGAATGTTATAGCTACATATCAAAGGGCCATGATTGTCATATTCCATGATATGATGCATGATATTGTTGAAGACTATGTTGATGACATATTAGGAAAATCCAAAACTAGGGCTGACCATCTGGCAGTGTTGCATAAGATATTTGAAAGATTATGGGAGTACAAAGTCATACTCAATCCAAAGAAATGTGTGTTCAATTTAAATTTAGGCAAACTACTTGGCTTCATCATGTCTCATAGAGGTATTGAAGTTGATCTGGCTAAATTTCATGCTATAACCAAGATGCCACCACCAACCAATTTAAAGTCACTCCATAGTTTATAGGGTAAGATCCAATCAATCTAATGCTTTATCTCTTCGTTAGTAGACAAGTGCCATCCATTTACACACCTTTTGAAGAAGGGAGTTGTATTTCACTAGGATGATCACTGCCAAATAACTTTTCAACAATTCAAAGATTATCTTGTTAATCCACCTATTTTATTACCTTCTATGTCAGGAAAACCATTCTTATTATACCTATCAGCTACTGACCATGCTATAGGGTCACTCTTGGCTCAACATAATGACAATGTAAATGAGCATGTTGTATACTATTTAAGTCATACCTTGGTTACATATGAACATAACTATGCACCTATTGAAAAAGCTTGTCTGGCCATGGTCTTCACAATTCAGAAATTGTGTCATTACATGTTGAACAATAAGACAATGGTCATTTCAAAGGTATATCCACTCAATTGTCTACCATCTAAAATAGCTTTTCAAGGTAGAATGGCTAAATGGATCATGGTTCTCAGTGATTTTGACATAGAGTATGTCAATTAAAAGGCAATCAAAGGACAAGTTCTTACAGATCAACTTGTTGAAGCACCTCTCATAGACACACAACCACTCACATTTCAATTTCCTAATGAATTCATCATGACCATCATTGACACACCCCTTGAGGAGTATCCTTATAGACTGTATTTTGATGGTTCATTTACTACACATAGATCAGGGGCAGGCCTATTATTTATTACACCACAAGGGGATCTAATCCCTAAATCATTCAAAATCAATTGTACAAACAACATGGCCGAGTATGAATCACTTGTTGTAAGAATTTGACAAGAAGTGCATTGGAACATAACCCATCTCCAATTTTATGGTGATTTTTAGCTAATTATCAATCAAGTCACAGATCATTTTTAGACCAAAGATGACAAGTTGGTTCCATATAAAGCCATGGTCAACACTCTTAAGCAACAAATTTCCAATATTCAGCTCGAGCACATATCAATGGTTAGTAACAAAAATATAGATGCCATGGCTACTATTGGCTCTCTAATTTGATAAATAGATAAAGCTAGAGAGTATCAGTTCCTCATCAAGAATTTGTTTGCACTAGCTCATGAACCTTCAATCATTTCCATGATTTTTGATATTATTGGTCCTAATTCTATCTAGTACTCAGACCTTTATAATTACCTTCATGACCAATTTATACCACCTAACCTATCTCAAAAACAAACCAAAGCCTTTATTCATCATTCCTCTTGTTATACTCTACTTGGATCCACCCTTTACCATTGTAGTTTTGATGTAACTTTGCTTTGTTGTTTAACTTCAGTAGAGTCTACACTAGCATTAAGAGAAGTTCATGAAGGAGTATGTGGTGCTCATTCTAGTGGGGTAGTCTTGTCCAATAATCTCTTGTGTATAGGTTATTATTGGCCCAAAATGGATGTAGATGCCACTGCATATATAAAAAAAGTGTGACAAATGTTAATAGCATGCTAATTTGATTCATGCCCAAGCAAAAACTCTAAAACTAATGTTGACACCATGACCATTTTCTACATGGGGACTTGATCTCATTAGGAATATTAACCCCACTTCATCTCAAGGACATAAACATATCCTTACCACCATCAAGTATTTCACTAAGTGGGTTGAAGCTATGTGCCTCATGTGACTAGAAAGCAAATTTCCAAATTCATTTTTAACCATCTCATTTGTTGCTATGGTATCCCCTCTAAAATTATATCTGATAATGGAGGATCATTCAAGAACAAGGATGTAGACTAGATATGTATTGAATATAACATCACACAAAAAAATTCTACATCATATTACCCTCAAGGTAATGGCCAAGCCGAGGCATCCAATAAAACTATTTTCAATATTCTTAAAAAGATTGTCAATAATGTCAGTCGTGATTGACACTTATAGATATTCCCTACCTCTTGGTCATACCACACCAATCATCGTACCCCCACAAGAACCACTCCATACTCACTTGTTTATGGTACTAAAGCCATCCTTTCTATTGAGGTTGAGTTACCTTCATTGTGCATCTCTTTCAAGAATGTACTGGATGATCATGACTATCAAGTAGCTCGCCTGCAAGAGCTATACCTACTTGATGAGAAACGCACATCCACACCAATAATCTTCAAGCATATCAAAACTGACTCAAAGGCCACTATAATTGATGTGTTTAGTATAGAACATTTGCACTTGGTGATCTTGTTCTTAAAGAAAACCAAAATAATACCACAGCTGAGAAGAAACATAAAGTTAAATTTAAACCAAACTGGATAGGGCCTCTCATCATCACTACAAATTATGGATCAAGAGCATATAAACTCCCCACACCAGACGGAGATGAACTTCTAGAGCTGATGAATATTATTCACCTCAAGCAGTAATATGCTTGAGCACTAAGGTTTATTTTCTATATAGACCATTTTATTTATGCCATTTTATCACTATTGTTCTTTGTACAAGTACCATCCTTATCCATCATCTTCACCGTATCCACTTTTCACTTCCATTCTATTGACCTAGTGTATTCTAAAGCTTAGTCTATTTGACTTGGTTTTTTCCATTCATTACATAGTTTTAGCATCAAGGTATTTGATCAGTTACATTAGTTGGTTTAAGTACTTCAGATAGAGATCATATTTTGGGATAGTGTGACAAAAGTTTTGGTAGTTGCATCCTTCATCTGTTATTCCTTTCTTACCACCAATCTTGCTACTAATTATAACCACCTTTGTATAAATTAGTACCATTGATCTATGTCATTTTTTCCTAGTTATAACTACCTATGGGAAAACTAGGGGCAACATTAAGCCTTGATGTACTAACTTACCACTTCTTATGTTGTACTATGCCTTTTTACCAACTGTGCCTATTTTTTTTGAATTGACTGCTACACTAGTCAAATTCCTCTATTGCAAGGGTGGAACTATAATGACTTGAGGTCCTACTCTGGGACTATGTAGGTAATGCTTGATACTTGTTGAGGTAGCTCATTCACCCTAAGCCATGATCTCACCATTTTGTAAGCTTGAACCATTTAGTGTCTCATCATTCTCGATTGAGTTGAGATACTCCAAAACAATTCTAAAAATATTTTAAAAAGCATTAGAAAAGAACAAAAACATTGACCACTTCTTTTTCTTAAGGATTTTAGGAACCCTTACTAAGTTACAAGCAAAACACTTGTCATTTAGTTTCCCCATCCTTTTTGACCTTTTCTCTCACACACTTGCCATTTTTCAAGACCATTCCTATTCTTCTATCACATCCATTCTATTTGTTTTCCTCAATTATCACATTCTTCCCATTCCCTGGGAGAACTACATTTGTCCTAAAGTTTTTAATTAGATATTACATCCATGGAAATATGTAGGTAGCATCCACTTGCCTAGTGCATATGGAGATAGATCGACCACCCCCTTCCTTTTCTTTTATTCCCCCAATTTACCCATTTTTTAAGTTGTCATCTATTTTCTAGGGGCAATGTTCGTAGGCTTTCTATTGCATTGTTTGTTTCTACTTAGTTTATTTGTTTGTATGCTTGTTTGTTTTATTTTAGCACTGTTGCCTTGATTTGGTTTATGTGTGTTCATTGGGTGATTCATTTCCCACACTTACACTTGAATCCATCATCCATATTCATATGTTTACATTGTCATCATGGTTTCTATCATTGGTGCATTATTTTATATTGAGTATTGGATTATGGGAGTCATTCCTCATGCATATTTTGGCTAAATTCTCATGATGTTATACCATGATGCTTACTGACATGTGCTACAACAAACCTCAGCTTCAAGAAGTCTATTCAACAATGGTAGCATCTCTTAGGCACCGACATCTTGATTCACTCCCAATCATATCCGAAACAGAGTAATTAACCACAAAAGAATTTTAACCTCTATTAGTTTAGATGAGCATCTCCCTACTAGTAGTTTATTTCAATTCATCATTACCCTCTGTGTTAAGTTATCATCATTCTCAACCAAGTTTATCTTGTTTGCCATAATCGGGGTCTAATGATTATAACCTCCTATGGGCAAATCATTGCACACCATCCCACCTACATTTCTCAATGATTATAACCACCTTTAGGCAAATCATTATGTTATCACAACTTTAATTTTTCTACCTATACAGGGGCATGTTGTTATCTTATTTATCTATCCTAACTGGGGCATCTCCATCTTATTAATGATTATAACCACCTTTGGGCAAATCATTGTGTTATCATACCACGTTGCCACTATTAGGGTACAATGCTTATAACCACCTTTGGGAAAACCATTGTACACCATCCCACTTGCATTTTCAATGATTTTGACTAATTTTTCAATATCATTGTGTTTTCACCCCATCATCTTTCCTTTCTTTGGTCCCCTCATTTCACTTCTTTCTTTTTGAGGGACCATTTTCTGACATGTTTGTGCCAACCACTCCCTCGAGGGGGCATCATATAGTTATTTTTCATCGTTACAATTGTAGGCATACAAGACCTTTTCATTCTTTGAGAAGATGTTACTATGATTATAGCTTATAATGCCTTGCCAAATAAAGGCAAACTATAAACACCTAAATCTGGCCACCAATAACCTCCAATTAGGTTTTTGACCAATTTCCACCTAAAACATGCAATTTGGCCTAAAAACACTAAAACATGCTAAATGATGTGAAACTAACATATTCAAGTGCCAATTTTGGCTAGGGTATCCCTAAATGGGGTAATGCAATTTATGGGCCAGCTAACTTTGATCAGATCATTCTGAGTCAAAATGCCAATTTTACACCTAGGTGCTCTAGATTGCTCTTTCCTATCAAATCTTTTGCACAAGACACATGCCTTTGTTATTTTTTATTGGTAACATCCTAAATATGAATATAGTTCCACTGCATTTGACATTGACTTCCAGTTATAATCTAGTCAAATTTTAGACCAATAACAAGGCATTCTGATCAATTAGGTAGTTTGTGCACAAAGTGATTAATCATGCTTAAGATATAATTAACCCAAATCAAGGCTTAATCAATTTTTCCATGAAATTTTTTTGAAATATTTATTTTTGGAATTGAATATTGAATATCTACATCATTAGGTGACCTCATTTCTTGGGAAGACATCTCTATGCCATAAATGCCACAAATATCAGGATTTGTGCCCTCCATGCCTCTTAATTGCCCCTTCTTCCAATGTCATGATGAGGATAATTAAAAACTTAATTATAAAAATTGAATTAATCCTCAACCACACATCTCAATCTCAAGATGGATGGTTCAGGTTGATTCTATACATTCTCAAAAATTTATAAATAGAGAGGCCATGAACATCATTTCTAAGTTATTTTGGTGCAAAGTTATAATGCACAAATATATTCATGGAGCCACTACAATTAGTGTTACCATGCCAAATTGATTCCAAGCTAAGCCAAGCCATAAGCCAAAGGTTTAAAGGAGATATGGAGGTATCTAAGCTTCCATTTCCAAGGACTTCATGAGCACAAGCCGAGCAAGCCACCACTACAAAGGCATTTGGAGCATCTAAGGAAGGTGAAAGAATTCTTGTGTTTTACTCCTTACTTTTTAGTTGTGTTTGTCATTTGTTTTTGTTACCAAGCTCTCTCTAGTGTCTAGGCCTAGATACATTATGCTATTAGTGTGTTTTTTTCATTTTGTTTTCATTTTGGAACTAACACCATACTAACCATCCTCTCTTGAGTCAAATTCCTAGATCACAATATGGCATGAATAATCCAGAACACCTAGGTGCAAAATTGGCATTTTCACTCAAAATGATCTAATCAAAGTTAGCTGGCCCATAAATTGCATTACCCCATTTATGGATACCCTATCCAAAATCAACACTTGAATATGTCAATTTCACATCATTTAGCATATTTTAGTGTTTTTAGGCCAAATTGCACATTTTAGGTGGAGATTGGTCAAAAGCCTGATTGGAGGCTATTGGTGGCTAGATTTAGGTGTCTACAGTATATTGATGTTGAGTCATGTATTGAGTGAGACTGATGTGTGGTATACTACAAGGTGTTGTATAAGTATGTAAGGGTGCCACATGTTTGTATGGTTAGTGTGGATGTGCACCATCATGATTAATCTAGAATACAATACAATTTTTAGATTGAAAAACTTGGAACCATAAAACTTTGAATTGCATGTGTATTCATAATTGGATACTCTTTGATGGGTTTTTAGATGTGTATGTCTTTGTGATAATGTCTCAAGAGAGTGTTATTTGATTTCTCAATGTTAATTTCAAGTAGTGACCAAGTTACCAAATGATTTAAACCTAAGGATTGATTTATATTTATAGCTAACTCTTATATATTTCCTTCTATAATTGACCCATGAAATGTGTCTAGGGTGACCTAATGGATTCTTCCCAATCTCAAAAATAGTTTTTAAGTGTGTTTAGACCCTTCCTACAAAAGGAAGACACCTACAGTAACTTTAATTGTCTAACTATTTTTGGTATTATCCTAGGAGTGAAAATTAGTGATCTAGAATATGTCAAACATTTGTTTAGGATTTTTTGAATGTTATTGCATATATTGGGTTGATATTGAATAATTATATCTATCAGATAAGTTTGGCCAAGAAAATTTGTGAGTAGATGGATAGGGGAAAGTGTACATAAGGATCACATGTGTACACAATATCTTAGTATGTCAAAGTGTGCAAACATTGATGTTACCAAAGTATCTAATACCAAATTTAGTTGTCTATAGATTCTCTCTTTTAATATACTAATGAAAATGCTAAATTGAGAGGATAAAATAATAGACTTAGATATTGTGATAATCACAATTGGTGTTGACATGTATACTAAAATTTCCTATTTTCTCCATGCAAAAATACATGCAAGGAAACATGTATAGATCAATGTCCTCTCAAAAAATAAATATAAATTAATCTATATCATTGAACATAAAAGATTGGAAATCCAAGGAATGAATACACCTAAGGCTACACAAACCAAGTTGTCACTTTTTGAACTTGTTTCAAGAATGTCATGGCATGATTATGCCACAAGGCTATGCAATTATTTAAAGCACCTATTGAGGAGTGTTAAAGCCTCAAACACCATTAGAGAAAGGAGTGATAGTTGAGAGACACATAAACCTCAACTGTATTTCTCCTGATATCATAATAATTTTTTTTTTGTAACTCCAAAAATAAGATCATGCATAAAAGTGGAACCCCATAACAAGTTCCTATGTAAAAGGATCAATTATTGCATATTAAATATATATCTAAAGTACTTACATTATACCATTCTTCTAGATTGGGCCACAAAATATAAATATAAAATTGTTTATATGAATAACATTCATGGCCCAAATCTGATCCATTTTTACCTGAAATTGATATAAAATGCCAACATACTTTTTCATCATATCGTAAAATGTCATCTGAATGTGCTCAATCTAACCCATCATATATCTTTAAATGTCATATAATTTCCAAACTATTCTTCATAATATTTTACAATGCCCTACATATGTCTTAAACTATTAATATGTCCCATCTTAATCATATAATATGACCCAAAATATGAACTATCTACCTACCATGGCCTAATTTTTATTTGTAAGACAAGTTAATTATATGCCCCCTTTTGATATGAAGAATGAATCATGTGAAACACTCATATCAAAATAAAGAGTTATGCACACCACATGTATATATAAAAATTTAACTAAGTAAAATATTATACAAACATCATATGATATGTCATCATAGAAATATTTAATAATTCAAGCATGTATAAAACACGTGATCCAAGGAATATTAGCATACAAGTGTCATGTCAAGTAGATATGTTAATTAGACATGAAAAAATAAGAATCAAAGTTGATGCATGATATAAATCATGGAATCACACATAATAGATGTATGTATGATATAAATCATGACACTAAGCTCAAAAATAGTCATATATATAACCCCAAATAGATACACACACAATATCATGATCATGGAGTAGTAAAGACATAACATGAATCTAACCTGACACTAACACAAACATGACATGGCTATGACTTAGAATAGAGGATCCTTTAACATATACCAATGCATGAAATGATAATACATAGTCAATAAACTCATATAACAAATAATATAGTACACATAATGATCATATAATGTCATAATCATCAATACAATCATGCATAGAGAAAATAATGCTAGACCATATAATCGATCAATGTCGTCATCCAGTATACTAAAGCATAATATCCATAAAAAATGGCACTTGGGAAAGTATAAGTAATATTAATTCATGTGTAACAATCTATTATGATCAATGGATTAGTATATAATTATACAACCTGATAAGGGTGCAAATATGCCTCTAGTGTAGGCATGCCTTCAATATATAAAGGTTTCCCCTAGGTGTAAATAATGTCATTCATCTATATATCCATGTATCATATGTAATTTTTATGTCTTACATACCACTCATGTAAACCATGAAAAACATGTCCATAAAGAATATATATGTAATGCACCATGTATATGATAAATATAATTAATCAACCATGTGTACCAATAAACCATGTCATTCATACTGCATTGTTTTTAAAAAGTTTCAAATATTTGAAACTTTTTAAAAACAATGCAGTATGAATGACATGGTTTATTGGTACACATGGTTGATTAATTATATTCATGGTGTATTACATATATATATTTTTAATTTTTTGTATTTTTGTATTTTTTGCATTTTTTAATATTATATATATATATATATAATACTCATGTGTAAAACTGTTGTAAGTTCATGATATTTATAGGGTTTCCTATAGGTTTTTTTTATAGGATTTTCTTTAGATGTGGCCAAATGATAAACCCATATGTCAAGCTTTTCTATAATCATAAATGGTCATACTCAATTTGTCTTGAATTTGCCTTTGCTCTTTTTATTTGAGTTGCTATTATTTTTATTTTATTTTTTACCAAGTCACTGATTTAAAATTATTAAGTTGATAAATTCTTGTTATATGCTTTCTTATTGTGATTTTGGTAAACTCGTAAGCATCTTAGAGAATAGATTCATGTTTCATCCAACATTTATAACTAATGTAAACATTTTGTGTCTGTAAGGATGGTATCTCCAAATCTAAAGGTAATGTAACTTTTTTATAATATAAAGGGAATGAGGGGTAGTATTTATGGGGAGGCAAACACTTGTGCGATAGGCCCATGAGGCCTAAATAATCTAACTATGTCAATATTTTCCATGTTTTATAATTATTTTTCTTAGGATTTTAACAATCATTTTATTTGTTACCTCTGCTTTCCCATTTCCTTATGGATAGTAAGGGGTGGAAAATGTGTGGCTAATGTTATATATTACACAAAATTCCTAACAATATTACTCTTGAAGGATGACCCACCATCTGTAATGATGGCTAAGGGAATCTTGAATTGTAAGATGATATTAGTCATTAAAAATTGACATATGTCTTCTCCTATAGTGGATTCTAAAGGGATTGCCTTGACTCATTTTGTAAAATATTTTTTAGCCATGATGATGAAATGTTGGCATTCTAATGATACTAGGTTTATCTTTTCTACCAAATCAAATCCCTAGAGGAAAAGGGCCATGGTGACACAATAGGTTATAAATCTTGTGAAAGTACATGGATTAAATTATTATGTTGTTGGCATTACATGCATAGTTTTTCATGTTTTTTTAAAAAATGGTCTAGTTTTAGGTTAATATTAACCATTTGTTACATTTTTTATGCCATGGCTTTTTTGTTAAAGTTCCTATCACATTCATTGTCATGTAATTCTTGTAAAACTAGTTTGGCCTCTTCATGGCTAAGGCATCAAAGTAATTGTCCATCAAATGATCATTTGAAAATAGCCCCTCTAATTATGACACCAAGTTGCCTTTCTTTGCAATTTTCACTTTTCATTCAAAAAATAGACTAATCATCTTTGTATAAAAAATAATAATTATCACAATACCATTTTAAATTATGCATACTTCATGTAATAACAAATACCGTTAAGTTATCCAAAACTATTTTCACAATGGAGGGGTAATGTGAATGTTTTATGGTAAATATGGCTTGAAAATCAATAATATCTATAGGAACAATGGAAGTTACACTGGTCATTGCATATGTATTATGATTATTCATATGAGGTATGCTCTTGATTACAATCTTATCAAACATGTCATTAAACACTACATAATATCTCTTTATGGAATTAATATTTCTTCCTTTGTTTATTAAATTTTTAATAACTAATTGACTATTAGTTGAGAGTCACCATATACTTTAAGATATTTTATTTTTAATGTGTGAGCAACACAGAACCCTAAAATTAATGCCTCGTATTTTGTTATGTTATTTGTACATGAGAATCTTAAGTGGTATGCAAATGGCACAATCTATGCCTAAGGAGTGACTATAATTTTTTCTACCTTGATGCTTGAGGCACATTTAGATCCTTTGAATTACATATTCCAAGTGTCATCATTGATTTTGTATACCGTAAAATCATATTGAAAATTATCATTGATATGTATTATGCCAAGTAATGGTGTTGTAGTATTGATCTACAATTACTCATCTTATTATGCATTTTTGAGATATGAACTTTAAGTCAAATTCCATAAGTAACAACACCCATTTAACTATGCATCCTAAAAAATATGATTTCATCATAAGATACTTAAGTGGGTCCACTTTCATGATAACAAGTCTCATTATTAAGCATATCATATCACATTTTTTATGTGGCAAAAACAATAGCTAGGCACAAATTTTCCTTTGCATTATAATTTTTCATAATCTACAAGTGTATGTCTAATATAATAAATTGTGTGTTCTTTGTTATCATCATCGTATTTTTACAAAAAGTCTCCTAATGCATTTTTAGTGGTAGAATGTGTAGCAATACAAGTATCTTGAATTGGAGACATCATGATTGGTGGAATTAAAATATATTCTTTGATTTCATTGAAAATATTTTGACAACATTCATCCAATTTGTACTCCATATATTTATTTAGTAAAAACATAAATGGTTATGTGTTATCATCTAATTGAGTCATAAATCATTTTATTGCTTGAATTTTGCCTTATAAACACCTTAACTGCTTTAATCTCTTGGGTGGAGGAATTTCAATGATAATATTGACCTTTTTTTGATTGACTTATATACCTAACTGAGATATGATATAACCTAACAACTTCCCTAAAGTTACGTCCCAAAAAATGGATATAAACATAGGTCAAATTTTGACAATCACTCAAATATTTGTCATAAATCTAAGCATGATCTTGTTGATGTTTTTATTTTACAAGTAAGTCATCAATGTAATATTACACATATTTATAAATATGATCATGAAAAATGTGTGTCATGGCCATTTGATAGCTTACTCTAACATTCATCAATCCAAATGGCATGACCACATAATAGAATATCCACATAGTGTTATAAGTTTTGTTTTGCTTTAGTCTTCAGGATTAATATTTATTTGGTTATAAAATGTAAATCCATCCATAAATTAAATTGTTTCATAACTAATTTTTGATTATAAAATCGTATCAATGTTAGGTAATGTAAAATCTTCCTTAGAACAAACCTTATTCAAATACCAAAAGTCATTACAAATCTTAATTTATATGTTAGGTTTGGCTACTAGCACAATATTAGAAGTCCAAGGTGAGTAATCGATGGGTCTAATAAATTTCCCATCAAGTAACTTTTGAATTGCATCTTCAACCAACAAGGCCACTTTTGGTGCATATTCTTAATTTTCATCTTTATTTTTTTTTTCATCAATATTGAGAATGGTATTATGTAATTTTATCAAAGGATCTATGCCTGGAATATTTGAATAAACCCAAACAAATAACTCAGTGAAACCATGTAATATCTCTAAATTATTTTACTTCCTCAGCCTTGGGCATTTTTGCAAGGACTGGACATGGGTCTTTATCAATACCATAATTAAATTCAATTGTTTCTTCATTTAATAGTGTTGAGTGATCTTATACATATGGTGCAATAGGTATCATACTAAGACCATCTAATAGGACATTGTCATGCAAGGGTTCAATCTCTCTAAAATAAATGCAAGCATTTATTTTAATAGGAAACCTTTTACTTATGATAGAAGGAAGGGAGATGCTCATATGTCCCTAAACATTGTAAGACAAACTCATCATTAGGAAATTCACCCAATGCCCATATTTATAGTGATACTACATCATCAATGATCTTAGGATATATCAAGTCTAGTGTTGCTACATGATTAACTTATTACACAAGCTTAGGTTTGATTTAAGGAAACACATGTAAATATTATTTGTATTTGTCTCACTTTTTATATATGTGCATCAATGATTTGTTTTGGAAGGGATATTCAAATCATTCTTATATCTTAGGCCTTGTTTGCATATATGATCAGATGGAGATATCAAGTTAATGGTACCTTGTGTTTGCTTTCTTAGTACTTATCCAATGCATATTAACTTTTGCATATGTTTTAATCCAAAACCATGTTTTTGTATGTCCACTATTTGTGTTAGATAAGGACTAACCTTGGTAGGTACTATTGATTTTATATCTATTTTCCAAAATGAGACTCACATATTCTTGAGGAGAACAATGTAATTATGCTAGATCATAATTATTTGGCTTGTATTGTGTATATTCATCTATATATTGAGAATATTTATGATCCATATCATTACTATCTTCTCATATGCTATCTAAAGGTGTATGTGGCACATTTAGAACCCACGAGTGTGACATCATATGTATAAGAGATATGTAATTTTGAGTAGGTTGAGTCATTGCACAATATTTGAAGGGTTCATGATCTATAGTAAAATTGTATATGTATCCTTCATGGCTAAATTTGATACACACATATAAATTAGAAGGGAACACATTCATATCATGAATCTAAGGTCTCCATGGTAAAATATTATAGTTAAGGTAATTAGGCATAACTTGTCATGTTTTTGCTATTATTATTGAACCTAAAGTGACATTGAATTTAATTTGCCCTAGCACTTTTCATGCTATGTTATCGAATCCTTGAATTTTCTTAATCGGGTAGATAAGGTCATGTGATCCTATGCATAGTATATGAAGAAAATATATATTACAAATGTTAAATCCTTATCCATTATCTACCAAAACATGTTAAATCCCTTTACCTAAAAATCATACTTGAATATATAATGGGAGATGTTGGTTAATAATATGTTTATAGGAGGTAACCAATGAGATGGGGGTGTGTTGGTAAATCAACTTGATTATCACATGCACCACCTAGGTTTAAATCTCAAAGTTATTGGAGCCTAGTTGTGGCTAATCATTGGTATTAAGCTGATTGTGGCCATTTCAATGATATTCACTAGTTATGGCACTATTGTTGGTATTCTCAGTTGTAGCAGTATTGTGTGGTATTATTGGTGCTCATCATTTGTGGAAGTATTGTGTGGTATTGTTGGTATTTGTTGGTTATGGTAGTATTGTTGGTATTGGTCGATTGAGGCCATATTACTGGTATTGGCTGGTTGTGGTCATTGAATTGTAACCAATTGTTGCTCTAATAAAAAATTTCATAGCTATCTAAAAAAGTATGTTTCTAGGATGGTAAGTCTTATATCTAAAAATAAATTATATCCCCAGTCCACTATAATTTATTGACAATAGATTCAAAATAATTTGGTTCCACAATATTTGATAAGGTTTTATCATGCAGTGCCACATAAATAATATCATCATATTTATTATACCTTTGAAGAAATTATAATATAGAGATTTTGGCTTGAATATTCTTAAGTTGTTCTATGGCATTTTAATCCCTAGTGGTGTTATCTGATACCTTAAGTGGAAAAGGAATACTAGAAAGGATATTTTGATTACCTCTATTTTGGCTGGCATGATTGTTAATACTACCTCTTTGTGTTGTGATACTATGGACCTTCATATCAAATATAATAATAGGGTGAATAATATGGGAGGGATGTTTGATATCACTACTATGAGCTCTTTGGGTAGGAGGAGCAAAAGGAGCCTTACATGCCCTTTTCCTTTGAATAATAACAAGAAGCATCTCATATTCAATATTTATGAACTATTTGTTACTAAGAAGAGCTAAGAGCCCATCCTTATTAATATCATACTTAGTTTTATTGCATATAAATTTAACCCATTTCATTGCATGATATAATAATAAACAACATAATGCATGAAATAAACATGCAATTATAACATCCATAACTTGAATTAAAAAATATAAATAATTAGCATCCATTTTAGCTATGTTAGGAA
Organism: Torreya grandis; assembly: GCA_037957365.1. Taxonomy (NCBI): domain Eukaryota; kingdom Viridiplantae; phylum Streptophyta; class Pinopsida; order Cupressales; family Taxaceae; genus Torreya; species Torreya grandis. Next base: position 2,280,289 of record JARHVA010001024.1, on the reverse strand, counting down.
TTTACTTATGTAGATAAGGGGAAATCAAAAATTATATATGAATGTTAAAACTTAATAGAGGATAAATCTAAAACCTTAAAAAATGAAACCCTAAAGTAACCTAGGGTTTGTTAGAGGTCAAATCAATTATCAAGTTCACCAAAATGTTTTAGTTTTTTTAATTAATGTGATATAAATAATATAAAAATAGGACATGTTCAAATTGTGTAAAATATAGAAATAATACCCTAACTTAAATTTAGGAATTGAAGATTGATATTGTAACTAGAAGATTGGAAATTTACAAAGCATTAAGTGTAGACACTAAAATCTGGTGTTTAACACATGGAAATGTCAATTTTGACCTATCCTTATCTCACATGACTTGTGCATACACATATAGTGATTGCACACCCTTCTCTCTTATTCACTTGTCTTATATGGGCCTGAACTTACTAATTTAGTATAAATCACCTACAATAATTCCCCAATATGTGTCTAACTTGTTTAATATCATAATCAAATGGCCTCTTGATCATTAGATCACTATTATTGTCTTTATAAATGCCTTAAATAATACTTATATGACTTAAAATTTATAATATTATACACCTCTATTGGAATCATATGTGCAATAAACATCAGTCATTTTCCAAATTAAAATCATATTTATGGGTTAGTTTGTATGTTTCACACATTGGTGGCATGAGACTTTACCCAAAGAATTATATATTCATAAATGATAGGTCTAAGCATATTTCTATATTTATAACTTATCAAAAAGACATCTATACACATCTGCACATTGAGAGGGACTTTCGTTAATCTCCTAAATCATAAATCAGTAACAAGGAGCAAGCCCTAACCAAGTTTGTCATTGTTTTAAAAGCTAGATCATAGATTTCACCATTGCATACACACTTAAAATGAAGACCTACATGCATTTTTATTTCCCTTATTAGAGAATTGATTACATAAGCAACACTCATCCATTCATTGGGGATTGGCTAAAATTAGCTCAACCCATCACTTTTTTTCATTTTTTATAGGTTAACCTAATGTAAAAAGTGGAAATATGGTTTTAAATTAGAGGAGACAATATTATAAATATTTTTCATACAAAAAGCTCCTGATATCGTACAAGAAGATGGTTTAAAAGTAGGTGTAGTGACTTATGCCAAAATAGTGAGGCATAATTTATAAGAATGAATCTGACATAAGGTAGATGCCTATGTCTAGCATAGGTGTCCAGATCTTGATGGACTCATCCAAGCATATTCAAATATCCATTCTCCTTATCTAATTGAATCCAGGTTCATTTTCAGTCCTTTCTACCACCTGCACATAATATAATACTAGAAAATTTTAATAACAAGCTATGTACCCTAGTCTTCTTAGTATTTTCCATTATTAGTAAATTACATTGTTTAATCATAGCATTCATATTTTTGTGTTATTGTCATATAGTATACAACTTAAGTAATTCAAAAAAATTATACTTGTATAGGTTGATTAATCCAAAATAAGGTCAAACATGTTGGTGGGCATGTTCCTTATATTAAACATGTCAAACCCTCAGTTTTCCCTTAAGGTTTCATTCTTATTATTATGGTTTCATATTTCTATGTTTAACCTAATTTTTAGACCTATTTTTTTATTCACCTCATTCACAAATTATTCATGGCTATAATGGATATATAGTTTCTATTTTATAACTCAATGTATGATTGTAAACATTACATGTTATTTCCCTTTGATACGCAATATCTTTAACAACTATGTAATTTCATGGGTCAAATCTTGGTATAATAATTCTAAGGCTAAAAAAATAATTAAAAATATTTAGCCTTTAATAATTCATATAATCTAAATATCCAATCCAAATTAATTATAGTTACTAGTAAGTGTCAAATGGCATACATTACACCTTTTGTTCCCCCTACCCCTAGACCTCAAGGTCTTATTACCCACCATATTGCCATCATTATTTTACCCAAGCTTATATTACATACTACGGTCCTTACTGTCATAACACAAAGAGGTTGGGTGTCCCACTATGCATGGCATAATGAAGGTAGTCAACTTTTTCTTTGTTCCCCCTCTCTACCTCTTATAAGGCCAACCAATAAAACCAAAGGGTATGATATTCATGTAACTAAAAAATAACCAAGATAATAATTCTATTCTTGAAATAATAAAGAGATCATCCCTATACAATGATATCTTATATGATGCTTTGTATGATACAACTTTTCCAAATGATACAAAGCCTACATATTTTGCTTTCATTATAAGTACATTCGAGAATGGTGAAGAAATGACTTCATTGAAAAAAAAAAAAAATCCACCAAACATACAAAAGATAAAAATCTTCCCTTATTCATTCAAGCCAAAATAAAAAATATGGGATAAAATGGGTCTTGATAGATAATGAATCATGAATTATATGCAACATTAATTTATTACAAACACTGGGGGTCAATATGGATACTATTCAAAAACTAGATAAAATCATAAAAGTATTTGCTAACATTCCAAGCCATGCACTTGGATCAATATCATTACATGTTATAGTAGGACCCAAGATATTGACTACTATATTTTAGGTAATCTGTAATAATTAACAATATAACTTAATTTTGGGTTTAGGGTTTAGATTCATGCTGTGGAAGGAGTACCATCTAAACTACACAAAAGTTTAAAATTCATGCATATTGTACATACATATACATGTCATGTAGAAAATAATCCGTTCAAATATTATAAAATTATGCAACCTAATAAGGAAGGTAATTCACAATCTAATTATTTTCATTATTCCACAGTACCTCCATCACATATTATTCCAATAGATAAAATCCATACATATGAGGTTGGAGAATCAAGTAAATAAAATTATAAAGATCTAATTACAAATGCATTGATCAAATGAGAATGAAGGAAGTAATCACAAATTCATGTTAATTTAGAAAATCTAGCTTGCATAATCACAAATTATGATGATAGTGAATAAAATAATAATGAATGTAAGGGAATAGAGATGATTATTTGGGCAAGTTAAAATTTACACCTATGGTTTGAAATGAGTTTTTATATCATAATATGTTTACACATATTGGTTTGGGAGAGTATTGGGATAATTCATATAAGAGTATTGATAATTCAATAGTCCCTGCTAAAGAATAATTTAAAGTTGAAAAGGAAATAAAATATTTCAAGAAAAGCAAATTATTTAGAATTGAAGTTGAAATATTATCTCACAACACCAGATTCATATGCTAAGTGCACCATTAAGATAAACCTTTGTAAAACCAAGTATGACTCAGGCATAAGAATAATCTTACATTATACATTGTATCAAATGTATAGATAAAAAATTAGTAATCATTGTGGAGGTTATGGATTTATATCCTTCCATAACATTACAAGCAATAAACATTCAAGATAAACCAATAATCATATTACAAATATTACTTGAAAACAAGTTGATTATATTACCGACTACCAGACATAGAGATATGGGTTGTTTATCACATCAAGAATGAAAATCATATTGTGATTATCATCAAATAACTGGGCATGAAACAAATAATTATGCAACATTACAACAAAAAATTTACAAAGTATAAAATTGAATGGAATGTTAAGGTTGTACAACCAATAGTGGTTCCTAATACAGTTAGATATAGAGATACACCACCTAGAAACTATAAGCATCCACAGACAGATATTTTAACTACCCATATTTTCATTGAGAATGAGTATCACCAATAAGTTTAGGTTGATATAAAGCAAGGGAAAAATATGTTTATATTTATTTTCTACAATAGTTAAGTTATGATATAGATGATTTATGACATCTCATACATTGTGAGGAATCAATAAAACAAAATCTCCTCTAGATGTTGTAAGAACATCATGTACTCACCCAATTATAAATTCATGTTTGTAGACATCTTTGGGCTGACATTCAAAAAACATTCAGAGTAAACCATTATATATGTCAAGGAATTCATCAAATCCTATAACAAAACCCATAACATCTATGAAGTTTTGTAGGATTAGGCTGAGGACTAAGATCACTGGGTAAACAAAAATAATCTTGACTCTTATACAATTAAGCTAAACTGAGAGGAGGTACACACCAACATGATACTACTACATTGACTGTATGGGGAAAGTAATGTAATTCATATAAACAAGTTTTGTGCTACCTTAATGAGCATCATCATGGAGGGAGATGAGGTTCTATATTTGACCAAAAGCTATGGACATACATATATTTGTAATGGGTACATGAGACCAATCACAAGCTACATTAGTTCAATATTAGTTATAATAGATGAAGGCCACAGTTGATGCATCTAATAAGTGCATTACTTGTAGATGTGATGATATTAAAATTGAAATCTGCCATGATGAAATTAATGATAATCACAAAATTGGGGATCCAAGAACAAATTCAACTCTATTATTTCTAAGACAGAGCATGAATCTTCATATACAATGGAACAACATGAGGTTCATATGCATAACATTTGGGAAAGAGCAAAGGAAAATACAAAGGTAATATACAAGCAAGGTTATGATGATAATAATGATGAAGATATATGGGGATTTGACATGGTTCTATAACTATAACTAATCAATCTTATGCTAGATATACCATTTTATTATCCACATCCCTTGGATGTGTGATTGGGCCTATAAAATTTCACATAATAAAATATATTAAAAAATACAAAAAAACAACAATTTATATTTTTTTTAAAGAATAAAGTATTCCAAAAAATAAAAACTAAGACCTTAGCATAACATGTCTTGTTAATTACTACTTTGATCATATCATTTTCCATATGCGCATGCATTTCATGGTATATATGAGTGAGATGTAGGACATGTGGATTATACATGATGCATAAATGTAGATATGAAGGAAATTCCTATACCTAGGGGCCATGCCAATGTTGGGGGCATCTCATTCCATAGGTTAAATTATTATAGATTATATATTTCTATGATTTTTCCATTTATCATGTGGAACTAATTTAAATGCTTACACATGTCTAACTCTTGTTTATATTCCTTATAGTGCTAAATTTTAAAGATATGCCACTTTGTTATGTTTTGAATTTGACATAGATTGATGGTGTAGACTAGTTTAACTTGTTATATGCTTCATTGTTTCTATTTCATTTTCTATAAGCTAGTCATTGATCATGATTTGTTTGGCTTTTGCTTATTCTATGGATTTTTTGCTTGATTAAATGTATCATTGTTTTCCCCTTTATTTTCCCATAGATTTCTTCTGTGACATTTCTTGATCCAATTTTTCTTTATATGAATCTTTCTTTGTTTGGATAAAATGTTAGTTTATGGCATTGAGTGATTGAGTTTTTTCATTATATGATTCTTATTTTGTTTGGATCTTGCCTTAGTTTATGACATTTAATTATTGAATTTCTCATTTTATAACTCATTCTTCACTCAGCTCTTGGCTTAACATCTAATTATTTTTTCAATTGAGTTATTTAATGCCTCTTTATTTGTATGTCCTTTGCCTTTTTGTGTAACCTTTGATTGTCCATTGTGTGTGGATCTAGCCTTATGTGACATTTTATTACCCATAATGAGTGGCTCTTTCCTTTTCTGAGATTGAGTGTTATTGTGTGTGTTAAGGCCATGACATTATATGCTTTCGAGTGGATAAATCTATAGTTTTTTACTAATTTTGTGGTGTCTTAATCCACATCATGCACCTTCCCTCTCTTGTGTAGTTCCATGATCCATATCATGAAAATTTCTATGTAGGTTACTATTCATTGATTATATAGGTGATGAATACTACTACATTTCTAATTTTTATATCTATCTTGACATGACACTTATATGCCTTAGGATACATTGTAAAGCCCTATTTTGCATAGTGCTTATTTTTTACAAAGATGACTATAAAAATATGACTTATATGTTTTGATTATTGAATTATGTTGTTAAGTCACATCTAGTTGAGGCGTGCAAGGATTTATGAAGGCTTTTCATGTGTTGGGAACTATGAGAAATACCTATTATCAATCTTGCTTGATTACTTACTTATGAAACAATGATGCTTACATTTCTTTATGCAATGCCTCTTTATGAAGTTCATTTATGTCTATCAGATATATTAACTTAAATTATTTTGAATCATTACTTCTAAGCTTATAAAATGACATTTATTTATGTATTAAATCATATAAAATTATCTACATGGATGTTTATATTCTATAAATGATTGGATATGGTTAATTGATTGAAATTGCCTTGTTTGAATAAATTCTGTAGCTTTGGCTATTAGGTTAGAGGAATTTGATGTGTGCATCGAGTGTGCAGGAATAGGAAAAGGGCCAATGAAGGAAAGAGACTATGTTAAGCATGGTTTTATCATAAAATATCTTTACCCTTAAACCCTTCTTAGACTTGTGTTAAGTAGTTGGTTTCCTAAGTTATTATTAATCACCTTTCCTAACTTAGTGTATGTTTTACGTGGATAGATTTTAAGCTTGGTTGATGAAACTTGTTGTATTTGGATCATTTGATCTTGTTTCCAATGTATATAATTGAACATGGAAAATAACATCCCTTAATGAGGCATGTATTAGTAAATAGTTAGTGGTTAACTGACTCTTAAATGACTATTTGTAGTAGTCAAACTCCTAAAGTTTGGGACCTTTTGCCAAATAAAATAGTAAAAAATAAATTAAGAAAGCAAAGAAGGATCAGAAATAAGGAGAGGAAGAAGAAATGGATATAAAGAGCTGGTCAAAAGACTTGAGCCTTAGACTACTAAAGGATAACACCCAAGTGGACTTGGAGTTGATAGGTGGGATTTTTATTAACATATGTTTTTAGTTATTTCCTTGGAATGAAATGATTTTGTTCTTGTTTGATCTTTTACTTTTAGGAGAATGATACCACTTGGTATATTCTCATTATTTTATTGTCTTGTCCATGGTTGTGCATTAGATGCATGTAGTTTTTACCCATTTGAGGGCCTTGGAAAGGTTGATCTTCCTTAGTTGAATGAAATGATTTCTACTTTCTTATGTGAATACATTAATGTTGTTATGACACAAGGTGATGATTATTTGTGAGGAACTCTTTCATGATGGTAGTGATTCAAAGACCTCATGTTTTGGGCATGGTAGTAGGTCATTTAGTAATTTCATTACTGGTCGTATTCATTCAATCATTTCTCCTCTCTATATCTCTTTTATTTAGAGCATTCATCTACATCCATTTTTTCCACACGAACACTCAAAGGGGCATCATTCACTTATTTAAATCCACCTGGGGAATCATCTTTCTACATTAATTTTCACTCTAATTTTTATTTATTCTTTGAAAATACATTGCTTCTTCTAGTCATAACACCATTTCAAAGAAGGATATATATAGACACCTAAATTCTACAACATTTAATATCATAATTTACTTATTTAAAATCAACACACCAATTCAATCACTATCCTAATTCAAATTTCCCACTAATATAATTTCCCTCCCTTTTTTGAATAATTAATTAATGTATATTAATTGATTAAATCATTCATACATGTTTATTTGAAGTTAATTAAAATTCATGATTTCTACCTCATCTAGATATCTTCCACACTTCTCTCAACTAAGTGTTGAGTCATCCAACCAACTTATTAACTTCTTCAACTAATTGTTGATTCATCATTAAAAATTTAAACTATATTGGTGAGTCATCCAATACCTTGAATCATTTGTAAGACATTTTCAACTACCAATTAACCTCCCCCTTCCTCTCACACAAATGAGAATTAGTCATCATCCATTGAGATAAGGACTCAAATCCAACCGTTGATAACTATCATTATCAAATAAGTTTGGATTATTCTCAACCTATACCCAAAAGCCTATAAATAGAAGTATTATCAATCATTTTCATAATCCACCTTCAATATATTGAATCTCTATCAAAATTATCCTACACATCCATAAAGAAACTTAGTTATTTTCACCCATATGCTACCCAATTCACTTTTATTTGAAGAAATAAATTGATCACCCACTTCCAAAGAATCAAGAGCAAATCATATGTTTTCACAATGGAGAAGGTGATGTATTTAACATAGTTTTGTAAGCACTTATTTTTTTAGCTTTTATTCAATGTTGCTCAATCTGAAGTTTTAGGTTAGATTTAGAATATGATTGGTATATTTGATTTCCTAGTTTAGAACTCTCAAATTTTAGCTATTAAAAATGTTATTTATCATATATATAGCATTACACATACATTTTCTATGCACATATTTTTCACCATATATATAAGTAGTAAGTAGGCTATATATGGTATGCAAAGGCTTATAAATGGATATGTAAGCTATTTACAAATATGGGACATTCCTTACACCCATAGGCTACCTTTCTACATTGGGGACATCTTGGTACATCTTAACAGGGTCTATCTTTCTATGACATTCCATTGATCATATTAAGCAACTTAAACTGATTATACATGTCTTGTTATTATGTATAATCTTGATGGTGCTATATTTTCTATGGATATGGTACTTTACTACATATGATGATGACATTGATGGATTGTGTGGACTAGTATTACTTCATCTATATGTGATTGATGTTGTTGTTTTTTATATTGTTTGGTCATTATTACATGATCTATGTATGACCATTCATGTGTGTTACATTGAAATTACATTTCATGTTAGATTGTGTGACCATTCGTGTGTGTCACATTATGACTACATTACATGTTAGATTGTGTGACTATTGATGTGTGTTCATTGTGTGTTCATTGATGATTGTTACATTATGAGATACATTGCTTAATGATTTATGTGTGATATTTTGTGGGTTTCTATTAGTGTATTGATTATGTGTTGTCACATCATGTGTGTTCAAGGATATTATCGTCCATATCATGGCCATGTTGGTTATGTTCTATTAGAATCATGTCAAATTCAAGTTCTGTCTTTGGTGGTTGTGTGTTTCATGATCATGACATTGTATGCATATGTGTTTGATTACATATATGATTTTTGCTAAGCTTGGTTTCATGATTACTATCATGCATACTCATACTATGTGCAATGCCATGATTATTATCATGTATCTTATATGTGGATTATTACTATGTTGTATGCTACTACATGCCTAATTGTTATATCTACTTGACATGAAACTTGTCTACACATTGTTGTGGATTACACGTTTCATATGTACTTGAATGATCAAAAATTACTTGGTTAACATATATTTTCATGGTTACATCCTTTATGTGATGACATTTTATTTATGCATGCTATGTATTTTTTTTATAATTATTTTAAAATGATTGAATCACAGGTTTCATCCCTCACCTCAAAAGGGGAAAATTCTAGTGGTATTATTTTAGAGATTTAGGGTTTAGTGGACAAACAATTGATACATATTTTGGGACAAAATGGACATATTGAGATTAGTTGGGACAAGTTGATACTTAAATTATGACAGATTGACAAATTGACATACGTGTGAGGCATTTGTGGGGCATTTCATATGATCATAAGGGAAATTAAAAAAATTCTATGAGATTATTGGAAATATTAAATGAGTCAAATTGAGAATGTTTATCAAATTGATTAGAATAAAAAAATTGATAGACAGATTAGGGCATTCTATAATCACTTGAGGTATAGATGGATCAGATTGGGTACATGAATGTTGTTCATGCAAACATTTTTTTAATTTTTATGATAATGATCAATGGTATAATGTAAGCACTTTAGGTCTAAACTATTTCTACAGTGGTTGATTCAGAGTTTCAATTTCCATATGAACCTATTTTGGGGTTCCAACTTTTACATACGAACCTATGTTAAGCATGAAATATACTGAGAGGGGGGGTGAATCAGTATATTATATATCTTTTATTTAATATAATTTATTTTCTTTAACCACTCAATCATACATTCAAGATATGCAATAAAATTGAAATAATAATTTGCACCACACAAGAGAGAGAGAGAGAGAGAAACCAGATTTTTACGTGGAAACCCAAAGTGGGAAAAACCACGGAGAACAATCTCAAGTATATGAATGAGCACCAACTCAAAATACAAATTTTTCAAGCATAAACTTTCAGGAGTACCAACCCCTTTTCTGAACACCAACCCACAGGAGCACCAACCCATAGGAGCACCAACCCCTCTTGTGTATAAAACATAACTATCTCTCAATGTTGCTTACTCAACAAATGATATAACTCTACAATATCTCCTACTTTTCTCTCTTCAAAAAAAAATACAAACCATGCACTCTTTTGCATATTACAAATAGCTTCTCAAGCCTTTATTTATAGCTTTCCAAATGACCTTTGGCCTTCACGCTTTGTGACCCTTCAATTCTCATGAAAAATGGTGCCAAACTTGCATGACCCTTTGTATCCTTGCATTTGAAAAGTCATATGGTGACCCTTCATAAACAAAAGCATCCTTTCCTCTTTTGTGTTTATCTTGGTGACTTTTCATATTCCTTAAAGTGTCCCTACATGGAAAACTGTGTCATACATCTTTTCTCTTCACATGGTGACTCTTGGAATTCATTAAGGTGACTCTTCATGAGAAAATGCATCCCATTCCTCTTTCATCTTGTACCCCATGACTCTTTGACTTCTCCATGGGCTGTCTTTTGACTTATATGCAACCAAAAATATATTCATTAATATTAAAAAAATATTAACACACATTAGCCAAGATATGAATATTAAAAATACTATTAAATGCAATGGCGCCTTTATCACCAATAATGCTAGACCTTTGACATCAATGAAAATATTTCCAACAACCTATTTTGATGTTCCACCAAAATAATTATGATTGCATTTAGAGGGGTGTAGTTGAGGTTTGCATCACTCAACTAGAAATTATCCATTTCCAATACAGGTTGAGGCATGTATTTCTCAACCCATATTTTTAGTAGTGACACTTCCTTGTAGTATAATCACCCCATGGTATTCTATAATGAGTTCAACAAATGACAGCTTGGTTTTCATACCCATAGGTGTATTCATTCCTTTATTTTTAAAATTTCAAGTGATCTAATGTTTTATATTATTTTAAATTTTCTATCTTGGGTGGATGTTAATTTCTACATGTTTCCTTCAAATTTTTGCATCGAGAACATTGTATATTTGAGGCATACTTGTTAACATCAAGTGTGATTAATCACATGTACATAATTTATTTATTTTATCTTTTTAATCTAGCATTCTCAATACTAGACTAAGAAGGGGAAATTTTTGACATATAAATTTTGTTTTAGACACTTAGAAACAACAATTTTGACATATATTTGATGTACATGACTTGTGTGTGCACATATGACTCTTACACACCTTTCCTCTATCTATATTCTCATTTATTGACAAGGCCAATTTTTCATCACATGTATTTAGGATCTCCCTAGTTTATGCCAAAATGCTTTATAAGCATAAATAGAGTGTTGTTATGTTCTATTTCTCTAATTTTTCCTCTTTGGATAATACCATAGATAGTCAAACATTGGTCATTACTATAAACATCTACGCTTATCGATAATGTTCAAAGGCTTCAAACAACTATTTTTCAAATTCAAATCTCTCCCTTGGGTCAACCTAAACATGTGTTACATGTTGGTTATGGGGGGAATACCAAAGAGTCATATATAAATACAAATCAAGCCTAAGGTCTCACTCACTTGGTTAGTACTTGAAAATTACTTTGAGAACCACTTGCACATTGAGAGATCTATTTGTACACCTTTGAGGCATTAATCCAAAGGCATCAACATTTAAAAATTCTTAAAATAATTATTGTAGAAGTCAAGTCTGAAAACTAATTCAAGGTAAAAGTTTCATGTTGTCAAGTGTCAAAAGCCAAAGATTTGCATTGCATTCTAGTGGAATGTAATTGTGCACACACACACACATATTTGGGAGAACTATGTACAATGTGAAACCTCTTCAGAAAATTGCAATGTAGGTAAAGATTAATCACGTAGTGAGAAATGGTTGAGGCTATCCAACTCATATTTAATCCCTATTATTTTACAAATGAATCTAGTATTGAAAGTGGATCCAGGGTTTCAAGGTAAAAGAAGACAAAATTAGTATTTACACATAAGACCAAGGTCAATAAATTACATAGAGATCATCTAGGTAAGAAGTCACAATGATATATGATAGAACAAACCAAAAAAACATAGGGAGAGTACCAATAAACAATAGATATTATTGGTTGTCATAGATGTCTAAGCATTCACCAATAACATCCTGGTAGATTCTAATAGTCTCTTTCCTAAGCCAACCAATCATAAAGCCATTTCAAATCATTTCAACAGACTATACCCAAGCAAGGATAAATTCATAACAAAATAACAACTGATTAGTGTCTTGGTCATTTTTATATTTAGTAAGTGCAATCAATCTTTGTTTATCAATTCATATTTATGTAGTTTATTTTATATCTTATGTAATCTAAATTTCAATAGTTTTGGCCTATTTTGATTTCCTACATCTAAAATAAGTTAAAACAATATGATTTTCATGATGTTTTGACATCTATTCAAATTCTTGATAGTGTTTAGTTGACATAGCATAATGGTCAAAGTTATTGCAAAGTAAGAAATTGTATGCTAAGTGTGAAGGAAACAAAAACTCTCAAGTGAATGACCTCAATTAACATGAAAGCAACAAACATTTTGGGTATCATACCATTGAGGTTTTGGACATGAGGGATCAAGATCTTTGTGTTGAAGCTTAGGGAGTCTTTTTATAAGGTGGTAAATGCTTAGATATTAATGAACATTATGATTGGAAAGAGGAGGTGGTTAAAAAGGGCTTCCTGCTAATGGTGGGAAAGCATTGCATTTTGAGAACCACCAGGTATGATTACAGGAATGGTCCCTTTTTTGCCAAAACTATGATCATAGGTGTCAGTGACAACATCATCAATAGTGTGCATGTTTTTTTAGGTCTCACATGCATTCATGTGTTTGTTAGAACATCATCAGTAGTTGTGTGCTTGTTTTTTTTATGTCTCATCGTGAAAAGTGAATTGATGAGAACAAGATTTTCTTGGTGGTTGTTACATATATTTCCTTGTTAGTTTTGTGGTAAGGTAGAGTGGGAAGATAAGAATGACATAGCTTAACCAAGGGATGTGGTACAATGATAAATCTTAAGGAATTTATTGTTTCTTAATAGTAGGTGGACAAATTGTATAACTAGAGAGCTTATTTTCTACCAATTAAATAAAATGGAACAAAGTTAAAGGATTTTAAAGAGATAGAGAAACAGGGTAGACAATCAATGGAAACCATGTATATTAGTCCAATGCCTTAGAACATACCAAAGAGAAAAGCACTCAATGCTCACAAGGAAGTAGCTAAGGAGAGAAGTGCAATGAAGGCAAAATGGTTACAAGTTGTAACCAAAGAAATCTATGTTAAACCACGCAAATCTCAAATCACATAAACATACAACAACTTGCTTAAATAAGTTTAGAAAATTTATTTGTGGATTCTAACATGACAACAATCTATAAATAAGTTGTAAATAATCAAAAATTGATCCTCTGAAATTAGTCATATTTACAAGCATGGTTTGTATGACCATGAATATTATTTATATGGCAAAATAAGTTGAATATAATAAATTATGTTCTATGTAATTCACATCAGCAATTGAGGAAGCCTCTACCAATGGATAGAGCTCTTCAATAGTGCTCATTTCTTGCATATTATTTTCATTTCAAACACTTTATCTACAATGAACCATTTTTAAGCATAGTTCTTGATTTAAAACAACAAATAGAAGTTATTTCAGTCATGCACCATTAATGTTATTAGGTGCAGAAATCACAAGTACACAAGAACAATTATAGATCAGTGTGGCATGAATTTTGGCATGTACATATTGTAAATTTGAATTAAATATGTGAATCTATACAATTTAAATGTACATTTATTGATTCTATTTACATGAGACAATTAATAGTATAATCTTCATTGTGTCTCTCCACTCTAAAAGTTGACAATGAATGATAGCAAACAAAAGCCTGTATTCAATGTCTAAAGAAGCTGTAATACTTTAAAAAAAAGAATATTCCATTTATCAACAATCTTTTTGGATAACCCAAGCACTACCCATACCTAAAATGGAATTTAATTCCAAAAAATAAAGTGAAGTGTACATGTCAGCAAAATCAAATCTAAATATTTAAATTTGATTGAGACCCCAGTAGTGAGAGGAACCAATATGAGATGGACCATAGAAACAACAAAAATTATTGATAAATATCACTAAGCTTTAAGACCAAAACATAGTGCAAGTTAAAAGTTCTATACATCTATGATGCAACCTTTGCACTGTATACCAGAAAGGATACAAAAATGAGAAAACTCTTTTTCTCAAATATCATGCACCAAAACATTTTGTTGCCATATTATGGTAAATTTGTTAATTTTTTTGTTATGCATTATATGAAGACCATAATGTATCTCACAGAACCTGATTTTTAACTAGAAATATTTCACCAAACCACGCCTGTCAACACTAATTTTATCTACTTGAAACCTCTTTTTCTTAGTAGCTATCATATTCTTCAACTTCTTTTTTTATCTACAATTTAGTTAAAAAGAAACAGTTAAGGCAATTTCACAAGAAAAACAAATAGCAATTTAGAATATTAAGGAAAGGTATGTTGTCAAAATAGTGGAGTAAAAAGATCAAAAAAATAATTTTTTTTTTAGTTTTGTCTGGGGTATCAAGGAGAGTTTATTTTTATTATATGTATCTCAAAAATATTGGTTTTCATAATGAATCCCCTCTTAATTTTTAGTCCATTTATTTCTTTTTTCTTTTGGCAGGGAATAGGATTTAACTCAAGTACTGATATGTATGCGATAGTCCATTTATATGAACATGATTATAATAGTGCATCTAAAAATAGATAACTAAAATGAAAGCAAATCAAAAGTGTCCAGGTTTATGATTTTTTTTTGTAAAAATATAATTTTGTAGTGCAGGACAAATATAATACAGAACACAACCATAGGATTTGTTAGAAGTTAAAGCTTTGTTCATAGATTCTCTACATCAACTAAAAATTAAATACTATAGTAAGCTTAATATTGCATATTTATTTGCAAAAATTAATTTCCTATGCATTACATCTTTACAAATCTATTTCTAAAAATTTCGTGTGACAAAATAAAAAAATTCAATATGCTATGTAAGGTTGCATAACATTGAACGTTATTGATTAGCAACAATGGATTTACCTAAGCATCATAGTTTCCAAAAATATGTTTTTCTCTAAAGAAAATCATGGAATAATGTGAAAATACATCGTTTTGTAATTATTCTCAGTGAATACTTACCATCTAATCCAAAAAGAGAAATAAATGTGAATTATAACTATCTAGTGATTGAAGGACATAAAGAGATTTTGAACATGGTATCAGAGCCACATTAGACTTATAGAAGTGTGGTGAGGTGGGGAAAGACAGCAGAAGAGGGGGAGAGAGAGGGGTGGGGGATGGGGGTGGTGTTGATAACAATCCACAGTTTGGACCGTCAAGTGATGAGTAGTTGTAGAGCAACTTGAAAACAACTGTGAGGTCCTAGGTTAGAGTCCTAGCTAGTCGAACTGAAAGGATGTATTACTTAAATAAACTAACCTATTCATGTCACCCAAATTTTTTTAGTTGTTTGGCATGAGCTCTAGATTCTTCTAGATTAATCTTTGACTGAGGGCACACCATATAATCCATTGGTGATGATTCAGGCCTCAAATCATGTTGTCTATAGTTAGGTTGCCTAAGCTTAGGCTTCATATAAAAGATTCACAGTTAGTAAATAAACCAAAAAAAATTGTAAATTTTGAAATAGGTCAATGCAAAACTTAACAATATATCTTAAAATTCCTTGTCTATGGGTACAAATTTAAATGCAAGGCTTACTGAGAAAGTTCTAAAAATTCAAGGCCATCATCATCTCTAAACTCTAAGTCAATAGACTTTGCTTCAAGTCTTCTCCATCAAATTACACATCATTATTACCAATAAGACAACAAAAATATTGTAAAAACCTTTATGACAGATATATAGAAATAATATTTATAAATCCAATACTTTTTTAGTGGCATCTTATAAGGAATCCTTTCTTCATCAAAGTTTCTCATATCTTCATATTGAGTACTCTTTTGGAAATCGATCGGATATGCATAACAAACATTGGATCCATTTATCCTATCATCTCCCCCTTATTCCAAAATATAAACAAGCAAGACAGTTGAAAAAAATACAAGAAAAATAAACATCAAGGGATCTCAGACTTTAGGAAAATAAAACCTAACAATTTCATTAATTTTTAATTACCCATTTTTCAACAAGAATTCTTGCAAGCCTTTTGTTAGATGGTATCTCCTCATTTGTTTTTGACAAGAACATGATACTCTGAACTCCAAAAGTTAGTAGTTATACATATTTCAAAAGCACAAGAACATAATGGGATAATTGACTAGAGAATACCTTTCCAATTCCACTTCTCTTAAGTAGTTCCCTCCTTTCATGTTGTTCAATGTCTATTGATAACTATACCAAAAGTAAGGAAATGCTCAAGAAGTTAGTCATGATTAAAAATAGCAATGGCAGATACAAAATATGAAAGATGGGTTAAGTTGACCATTCAAGCTCATGAGAGATCAGTTCTTGTGAATCACTAGTCATGAAAGATGGGTCATTGAAGGAATGGTTTCACGCTAGTCATGAAATATGGGTTAGTGAAGGAATGGTTGAATATTTTTATTTTATGTAGTTAAATCTCAAAAAATAATATCTGATTTATATAAAATCATCATATGATGCAAAATAATTCTAGCAACAAAGTCATGAAAGAAAGATAAAATAGTTTAACATGCATATTGGAACTTCAACTGTCAAAAGGAATGGAAGAACATTATTTATGAACTAAAAAAAGTAGCATCAACTCACTCTTGATGGAATTATTGAGACTAAAATTGATCCAAAACTGGAAAAGAAGTCAGATATAAAAGACATAAGCCTCACATCTATTAAAATCTTCAAGATTGCAGTGTGAACATTTATATTGGGCAAACATCCATCTGGAAGTGGCTCAAGCCAATTCTTTAAAACTAAAAGCATCCCCCGATCTAATAATTCTTGTTGCAATTGTCTTTTGGAATAGCCATGGCTCATACCACCAATAAAATAGAATTATGACTTAAAAATAGAAGAATTGTTGATAGATTGAAAAGCTAAATACATAGCACTTTTCTCTTTGGAAACGGTTATAAACATAGAGTATCTTACATGGAAAGCACCTCGATAAGCATAGGTAACATTTTAATCTTATTAATAACTGGTTTGGATTATCGATTGAACTCATCATCTTCCTCGGTTGTAACTTCAAACCTAGCCATAAACTACTCAACAAGCATTGCAATTTCCTCTGGTGAGCATTCAGATCCCTTCCTTTTTTTATGCTTAGATTTGAAAAGATTGTCATTTTCATCATCTTCCTCTCCTTCCTCTGCCTACAAGTCACATTAAGCACATAAAAGGTGCTTAAATCTTTGCAGAATAGATTAAAATAGAAATAAAAATGTTAGGAGTCCAAAGCTTTATAATTATGCAACATGTTTTTTTTTCTATTTTCAACCAAGAGTTGAAATATATTGAGTATATTGCTAGTGATGTAAAATTGTTAACAATGAGTATTACCTAATGCTCTGCCAACCTGTTTGTGCATTAATGTTGTGAAAAATGATAGCAATCATGTCTGTATGGTTTGTGTAGTATGTGCAAGAATTAATAACTTGGTTTTGAAATCTTTGTGGGAGAGGTTGAGAACTGATTATAATTAACTTTTTTAAAAATCATGTTGGTATTGTAAATTTTTCTCTGGTTTGATGTTTTCCACCATAGCCTCTGCCATGGCTAATCAAGGGTACAATATTATTTTATTAGGCACTGGCCTAGAAGCCTAGACAATGCATGCATATAGAGGGAAAGGGTGATTTATGCACTGTTGCATGTGTAGATTGGCTAGTGGGCACTTTGTACCATTACCTCTACATTCATCAATTTAGCTAATGTTCATAGGGGCAGTATCTCTCTGTTGATTACACCTGATGATTTATGAGTGAATTATTATTAATTCATTATCTTTTGGGTTAATGGTCCTACATTAAAGCATTTAGTTTCCTTGTAGATGGTTGAAATTGTTGTTTATGAGATGTAGGTTGGTATTACTAAGGATCATTATATGGGACTAGGGATGAACTACCTTATCAATTTTGTGAAGCCTCTAGTTATGTGAACTGTATTCATATTATGTTTCAGCTCTGAATCAATGTTGTTTGGGTTTTTCAATGGTGCATGAGTGGGGACTATTTATATGTGCTTTTATTATTAAGTGTGATAAGTCATGATAGAGTAAAGGTTTGCCTTGTCTGTGGAAAGACCTGTACCTAAAAGAAACTAAGACACTTACTACTTGCTAAGTGAAGGATGTTTAATACTTCCATTTCTATATTATTATGAGACAAAATTAAGTGAATGTTGAACTTGTAGTTGCAGGCCTGAACAAGCAAGATTTGGTAGTTATTATTATTATCATTCCTCCACAACTCTTTTTTCCTATCATTTTAATACTTTATGAATTGAATATTGAGTATAGATGGTAATAGCAAGTAATTGCAACACTAGTCCATTTTAGATGCATATTGTCTCTAATCACTGGAATTGGTTCATACACTTTAGAACTAATATCTGAGCTTTTGTAGCCCTAGATTTGGTTTTACAATGAGTTCTCTGATAAATAATTTTCCATCATAAAAAAATGAATATGGAGTTTGTGGGAGCTGATTTTAAAAACAAACCTTTTTCCTGTCATGTTGAAGTACCTGAGATACATTACTTGGCACATAGTTGGGATGAATATAGTTGCGCTAATCTTCATTCTTAAACCAGTGTTAGAAAAAACTTATCTCTAGCTTGACCCTAGAAAATATGGGTGCAGGTACCCATAGGGGTGGTGTATCAATATAGTATGTTGTAATTGTGACTAAAGGTAAAATTCTAGTAGATACCTCTAACTGAGAACATCAATCTGAACTTGTGCAAGGATGTTAGTTAACAAGAAGCCATCCTTAAATAAATAAATCTTATGTAGGGTTCTTTCAAGTCTTAAAAGTTTAGCATGTTACCATTAAGATACTTTGCATAGAGAGACATCATGTTGAATCGAGTACCTGATTGGCTTGATTACTTGTAAACTCTCAAATTGCCTAGAGTATTCAAATGATTAATAAAATAAAAGAGCCAGAATCAGATTGTATTTAGTTTTATCATTCTCTTCAAATAAGTTTTAGGCCCCAATTTTATAAATGATTTGCTTAGTTCCAATATTTTCAACTTGAATCTCAAAAGGTTAGGCATTAATGGTCTTATGTGAAAGGCTAAACACTAGAAGACTGATCTCATAAAATATGGTTTGTAGTTAGTAATTATTCAGGCTGTAGCATAGCCCATTCAAAGAAACAAATTGATTTAATATCCTTTTATTCTTAAAAATAGACAAAAAGACATTATAGAGATAACAAGGAATTGTATTAAACATGTTTTCTTGCATAGGATTTGATAATGTTATATCATGTTATTCAAAATCATACCTGCGGAGCATTATGGATAAAATCTTCATTATCACCATGAAAATGGTCATGTAGATCAACCCCATTATCATCAATAAATGCATCATCTTCATTGGTTCTTTGAACATCTTTGTCATCCTAAAAAAGTAACCATCATTTCCATTCAATATTTAGATGTCGATACTTTCAAAAATGGATAAGCTAAAATTCAAAATTTACTTGAAACTGACATCCTAATGGTTAATAAGGAAGATAAAACAAATGAAACTAACTTCTGAGTCAGCTCCAGTAATTGTGTCCCACATTTCTTTCATATCTGTGTCATTTTTGTAGCTCCTAGAACTTTCAAAATTTCCTCCAAATTTAGCAAGTCTGCCAAACTTGAATTTTGACTTCTTTCCTCTCCCAACATCATCATCCAGGGGTTTCAATTTTTTTAAAGCTTCACCACTTGTTCCATCTCTACTTTTCTGCTCTGCCTCATCAGAACTTTCATGTCCACTCTTCTTTATAAGTCTAATATTTCTTGGCTTAACTTTAGTATCATAATCTTCTTCTGAATCAAAGGTAGGCGAAAGGGATGGAGAAAACTCTCTTTCAAATTCTATATCTAGATTCATAATTGGCTCCCCCTATCTACTCTTATTTATTAGCCTAATTTTTCTGGGCTTGGCTTTAGTATCATAATCTATATTTGAATCAAAGGCAGGAGAATGGGATGGCTCCTGGTGCCAATCCTCCTCTTCTACTGGCTCTGGGGAGAGCTTTCTATTTGATGCCATGTCTGGAATATCCATAATTGGATCTCCATGTCTACTCGTGCTTATTAGCCTAATTTTCTTAGGTTTGGATTTTGTATCATGATCTTATTCATAATCAAAGGTAGGAGAATGGGATGGATCATGGTGGAAATCCTCCTCATCTATTGGTTATGAAGATAATTCTCTATCAGATTCTGTGTCTAGATTCATAATTGGTTCTTCCTATCTACTTTTATTTATTAGCCTAATTTTTCTGGGCTTAACTTTAGTATCATGATCTTCTTCAGAATTGAAGGTAGGAGAATGGAATGGATCATGTTGGTAATTCTCCTCATTTGCTAGCTTTGGAGAGAACTCTCTATCTGATTATGTGTCTAGATCCATACTTAGCCCTCCATCTTCCTCATAATAATTACACATCAATAATGAATCATGACATTGTTGGTTGAATATTTTTTCAATCAGCGTACTGATAAACAAAATAGGTCTGATCAGCCAAAGTAGGAAGATTAGTCATCCAAATGTGTAGGTTTACCACATCATAAGGGGACTGATCTCTCCTCTCATCAAGGGGAGGTTCCTTATAGGTATGCTATATATATATATATATATATATATATATATATATATATATATATATATATATATATATATATATATATATATATATATATATATATATATATATATATATATATATATATATATATAAATAGAAAATAATACTCAAGGGTAGGACAAACAATCCATCTCTCTTTCTTTAGAGATGATGCATGAAAATCAAAGGAAAAACTCAAGGGAAATGACAGATAGCACTCCTCTTCTTTCAGAAGTACTATATATATATATATATATATATATATATAAATAGAAAATAATACTCAAGGGTAGGACAAACAATCCATCTCTCTTTCTTTAGAGATGATGCATGAAAATCAAAGGAAAAACTCAAGGGAAATGACAGATAGCACTCCTCTTCTTTCAGAAGTACTATTCAGCAAACCACAAGAATACTCCTGGTAGTAACAGCAAAAATTTAACCAAAGATGTAGTAAGTAGCAAATCGAGATGCATCACAAAGTCTCCACCTGAATTGCTCAAGAGTAAGATACGAAGGATAATGAGGGCACAAAGTCCCTCCATAATTGATTCTTTAAGACACCTTCCTGACTGATGTCACTAATTCTGCTTGTTGAATTAAAGGAACAAAATATATATTAAGTAAAAAGACATAAGAACAGTTTCCTCAACAATAAAGACATCACAGCACAAAGTCTGAAAAATCACTTGCTTTCTTATTCCAATAACAAAATATGATGAACAATCTGAGCTCAAACTTTCAGTAATACCTTTCAATTTGGGCAGAGTTTCATTCTGATTGTCAAAAAGAGATGCATTTACAATAGAAGAGAGTCCCTTATATAGCCTCTTTAAGGACTCAAGAACAGTAACAGATCATGTTGCATTGAAATTTGTTAAGAAGATAGGCTAAAACTTAGGGGCATTTACCCATTTGATTTTATCAATGCAGAGAAATAAGTCACGCTATTGAAAGTTTGTAACTTTCAATGTCTACCTAGCGATCTGATCCTACCTTCATCGTTCCTCCTTTTCTAGTTAATTGAATCAGGTCCTGGATTCAATTTGTTGTTTTGTTCCTTCCTCGCTTTATGCTGGTCTTGGCCTTAAAGCCTGTGAATACATTCAGGTCTATAGATTCAAAGGATCAACGGCTATTTTATAAGCTTTAAAATTGACGTTCGTGCGCTCATCACTATGTTTTCAATGGCTAGTTCACTATCTTGAATTGACGTCTTCGAGCACATCACCCCTTGGTCCTTCTTCGGCTTTTCTATTTAGCACTTTCCTGGAAAGAACTTGCCCTTTTGGGCCTTAAGAAATGATCTGCTTTGGGTCGAGAAGAGCCCCCCGCAAGGTATCTACCCTTTGGGCAATCTTCAAATGGCCTCCGAGATTCTTGTTTTACATCTTCCCGAAGGGAAGGTGACCCTTTAGCTTCAGGGAAGTGTCCTTCTATTTGGTAGCCAAGAGTCTCACGCAAGGGCACCTGCCCTTTGGGGTCCTTCGGTGGCCTTTCGCGGCTTTCCTACAGACTGTTTCTACGGGCATTTTCCCCAGACAAATTCTCACAGACAAAAAGTCCACAGACAATTTCCCATAGACAAAAAGTCCAAAAAAAATTCCTGCGAACAAAAAGTCCATGAAAAATGTTTCGATCACTTTGCCTTCGAAAAATCCTTCGGGTTTTCTTCTCGCAGCCTTTTTCTTGAATTCTTTCAGACTTTTTATCTGAAGGAATTCCTTTGGATAAAAATTTTGAAGGAATTGCTTCTTTCCTTAGTCTTTTTTGAATTCCTTAAACAAAATCTGAAAGAATTACCTTTGCAGCCTTCTTTGAAAATGACCCTTCCGAAGGATATTTTTGTCGACCAAGTGCCCTCCGCAAGGGCACTTGTCCTTCGGGAGGCTTCTTTGAACTAAGTTGATGATCCCTTTGATTGAACCAACTGAGTGAACCGTTTGATTAAACCAATCTGTTGAACCACTCCGTTGAACTGCTTCATTGAATCAAGTTGATGAACCACTCCGTTGAACTAAACATTGAACCACTTGGTTGAACCAAGCATTGAACCAAGCCGATGAACCAAGATTTGAACCAAAATGGTTCAAGCCAATGGACCAATTGAATGAACCAAGCGGATGAACTAAGCATTGAACCACTTGATTGAACCTGCCTTTGAATCATTTGTTTGAACCCACCTTTGAACCAAAAGATGTTGAACCAACCGTTGAACCAAGCTTTGGTTTAACGATTCAAACGAAGCCTTGAACCGACTGATGAACCATTTGATTGAACCAAAGGATGAACCAAAGCGTTGAAACAAAGTGGATGAACCACCCGAGTGAAACAAATCATTGAACCTTTTGAACTTTGAACTTGTTGAACATTTAAACCAAAGTGGTTCAATGGTTCAAGCCTTCTTTGCTTAGATGTGTGCCGATGGAGATTTTTTATTGAACCAAGGCACTGAACCAATCCCAAAAATGACCAAGTGTTAGAAACTGATTCTTTTGGTTGAACCCACCTACAGAAGCCTTTGAACCTATAGAAATGAACCTGCTTGTAGAGTCCATAAAAATCAAGTCTGTAGAAATCAACCTGTAAAGCCCATTGAACTTGGCTTGCAGAGTCTGTAAATTCTAGCCTGCAGAGTCTGTAGATTTTTGAGAAGCTTAAAAACTGAGGAATTTGAATGCCCAGGACAAATTTCAAAAAGGGAAGAGACAATTTTGGTCTATAGGACCAAAATAGTTCAAATGTTGTCCCAAAATGAGTGATATTTTTGGGGGACAACAGCTGGCTCCAGTTGGGGAACTTCTGTCAATTGCAAAAAAAATTGAAGGGAGTAGAATCTAGAATCTCAAGTGTCTTCATGTGTACCATTGGGCTACAGAGTCATGATACTCAAAAATGGAAGGCATCAAAAATGGAAACAAGCAAAACAAAATAGAATTGAAAACTATACATATATATAGATGCAATGATCTGATACTTCAAGAGTTGAAGTGTTTCAGATGCTGCCCATTGTGAGGCAGAGAAAAGAGTGTGCCATCTTGATATTTTAGTAGAAATCTATTTTCACCAATGCGCTGATGAATTATAAATGGGCCTCTCCAAAGGGAGTCAAACTTTCCATGCATCCCCTTTGGTTCTCTCCTTTTGTCCCATAGCAGGACTTGATCCCCAATATGGAAATTATGATTTTTGGCCTTCTGGTCAAAGAGTTTCTTTACCAGACTTTGATGAGCAGCAATTTTGTCCACCACCATGGTTCTCTATTCCTCTAGCTCAGTCAGGTACATGATTCTTTTATCAAGAGAGCTTTCATATGTCTGATCTTCAATTGCCTTTGCCAATTTCAAGGCTGGCAATTCTAAGGTGATTGGTATCTCAGCATTGATACCATAAAGAAGTTGAAAAGGAGACACACCAATTGCCCTCTTTAGTGTGATTCTGTCTATCCATAGAGCATCAACCAATGCTTTATTCCATGTTCTTTGATTGTCATCTGCTAGCTTCTTGATGATAGTTACTAGGTTCTTATTGTTGGATTTAGCTTGTCCATTCCCTTGTGAAAAATAATCAAAAGAATGAGAGAGTATAATTCCATAATAGAAACAGAATTGTGTAATCTCCTGGGAGGTGAAACAAGTTGCATTATCAGTAACAATTTTGATTAGAACTCCAAATCTGGAAATGATATTCTCTTTGAGGAAGTTGCATACAACTTCTGAAGTAGCATGCTTAGTTGGGATTGCTTCTACCCACTTGATGAAATAGTTTGTTGTTGTAAGGACATAATCATGTCCACCACTTGAAGATGGGTTTATTTTCCCAATAAAATCAATCCCCCATTGCTGGAAAGGTTCTTCTATGATCACCGACTTGAGAGGCATAGCAGCTAACTTGGGTCTTCCAACAAATTACTGACAGAGTTCACATTTCTCACCCACTTATGTGCATCTTGGAAAATAGTTGGCCAGTAATACCTGGCTCACAGAATCTTGTGAGCAATCATAGGAGCAAAAAAATATCCTCCACATGCCAAATTGTAGAAAGATTTCAAAAAATGGATTTGTTGCTCTTTGTCTACACAGTGAAGGAATACTCCATCTATGCTTCTCTTGTACAAGCCGTTGTCCCAAGGGACAAAATTGGTAGCTTTCAACTTGATAGTCCTCCTTTCTTTGTAAGACAAATGAGCAGAACATTCACCATAAGTAAGGAAATGAGTGATACCTCAATACCACTCATTGGTAGTGGAGACAAAAAAGACTGTTGGAGTCTCTTCCACTTCAATTTCTTCACGTTGTGTGTCTTCTAGCTTATTGTCAGCAATTAATTAACATAGCCTTTACCCTTGACCAGCTTTGTCAGATTGATGTCTAGATCAAACTCTTAGATCTTTTCAATCCAATTACCTCTTTTCGTGCCAAACTCTTGTTGAGTTAATATAGACTTGACTGTAGTGTCAGGAACTAAGGCAGTAGTGTGTGAATTCAGAATATAGAAGCAGATATGTTTGACTACTTTCACCAATGCATAAGCATGCCTCTCTACATTTGAATACTTCATCTCATGGGTTTTGAGAGGGAAACTCATGAAATAAATAGGAGATTCCATACTTTCCTTGTCCTATTGAACAAGAATTGTTGAAAGAGTGTGTTCAGACGCATAGTTGTATATGATGAAATCTTTGTTGTAATCTGGACAAACAAAGGTAGGGGTGTGAGCAATGGTGGTCTTGATATCTTGAAATTATGACTTGCCTTCTTTAGTCCAGCTGAAGATGGTCTTCCCTTTCATCATGTTCACAATGTGTCTAGTCTTCTCAAAAAATTTGGGGATGAATCTCCGTAAGAAATTCACCTTTCCAAAGAAAGAATGAATAGCATTTTTGCTTGTAGACAAATTAAGCTCTTGAATAGACTTGACTCTGTCTGAGTCAATCTTTATGCCTTCTTTGGACACAATGTGTCCAAGGAGTTTCCCCTCTGTTACTCTAAAAATAGACTTCTTAAGATTCAAGGAAATACCATTCTGGGGGCAGCACTCTAGCACTTGTTATAAGTGGCGTACATGATCAGATCGATGCTTTGAAAATAAAGTCAAGTCATCAAGGTATACCACTATAAATTTACCAATCTCATCTTTGAAATCCAGATCCATTGCTCTTTGAAAGGTAGCACCAGCATTTATTAAACCAAAAGGCATTCTTCTATATGCAAATGTACCCCAAGGTGTGGTGAATGCAGTCTTGTGTTGGTCTGCTTCACCAACTTCAACTTGATTATATCTTGAGAATCCATCCAGCATTGATAACATCTATGAACCTGTCACTATTTGAAGCACTTGATCCATAATTGGCAAAGGATAATTATCCTTCAAAGATGCTTGATTCAAATTCCTGAAATCTACACAAATATGAATTTCACCATTCTTCTTCCTTACAAGCACTATGTTTGCAATCCATGTAGAATGATGGATTGGAAAGATGATTCTAGCATTTAATATTTTTTGTATCTCAAATAGAATAGTACCTGATATTTTTGGATCATACTGTCTAGATTTTTGCTTGTAGGGCATTGAGTCAACCTTGAGAGGAATGTCATGGCAGATTTTATCAGGTCTGAGAGACTTCAAGTCTTCATAAGAATATGCTAAGACATCCATGTATTGACAAAGTAAAGAGGTGAACTTGAATCTTTCTTCAGGGGTGAAACACTTGCCAATATTGACCATCTTGGGGTTTTCTTTAGTGGTCAGATTTACTTGATCGAATCCCTGATAGAAACTTGAATTTGTTTACTGTTGTTTGATGAATCTATCATGCTTGTCAAATAGCTTCTCAAGAGAAACCAGGCCTTTGGAAATTTTGTTTCTTTTCAGTTGTAAAAATTCTTCATTTATATCTGAACTGGATTAAGAGATAGATTCATACTTATGAGATTGTTTGCCTTCAAAACATAGTTGTTCAAAATTGTCTTTTCATTCCAGGAAGGCAATGATTTGATGGTCATCATTGAATACTTGCCAATGATCAACATTGTCAGGAACACTTGGTCTATGGACCAGATCAATAGTATACATGTCTTCTTTGAAATCTGAATGAGGAACTAAGAGAGTTTCTGAAATAGTAAGTGCATCAGCTCTGTCATTAGACTCTCTGGTTATGGAAAAAATGTTGAAACCATCAAAGATTTCAATTTGGTCCCAAACCAAGTTACATTAGTTGCATAATCTTTTATTCTTGGTTTGGTATAAGTTTCTCACTTGACAAACCACTAATTCAGCATCCCCTTTGCATGAAGAAACTTGATGCCTTTGTCTTGAGTAGCCTTCATGCCAAGCAACAGAGATTCATATTTAGCTGTATTGTTAGTGTTGCTAAATTGTAACTTGTAAGATGAAAGAAAAATACCTTTTTGAGGAGATATCAACACAATCTCTGCTCCTGAACTAGTAGAGGAACAACTACCATCAAATTCCAAAGTCCATATCTTATCTGATACTAATTTTTCTTTAGACTTTCCTTCATCAGAGATGGAGGATCCTTCTTGGTCTATATTGCAGCTTACTAGTTCTTTTATTGTTCTTGTTGAACTGATTTCTGAGTTGACACTTTCAAGAATTATCTCAGGTGTTTCATGCACTTCATCTATAGATAAAAAATAGTTACCCATACCTATGGATTCAAAAAAAAATTGAGCTTCAGGGACTGATGTCTGGGTGACCACATATTTTGCTTTCTTTTCAGGGAGCAACCTCTTCATTACACCTTGGACAGGGATCCTTGCCTTAGATAGATCCATGCTTAGTTCTCCTCCCATGTACTTGTAGAAATTTTGTCCAAGCAAAATGCCATAGGATGCTGGGACGTCAGCCACCAAGATAGTCATCTTGATTCTCTTCTCTGAAAAAGTTGCAAATGCAAATTGGGCATCTTTGATTTGCCCCAGCAATGGTACTTGCTTGTTCTCCATGGAGAAACATCTCTCAAATGTCTTGGTCAGTGTGAGACCAAAAGACTCGGCTACTTTAACAAGCATGACATTGTCAGATGTGCCTGAGTCTATAATATAGTTACTCAGCTTGTGGCCATTAATTAACAAGGAAACATAAAAAGGTTCTATTTTTTTAGGAGTAGCTGGGGGAGTAATGACAAGATTATTCAGAATAGGTGTGTTCTTTGGAGGATCAAGAATTACCTTTTTAGATTTTTATCCTGTAGGGAAGGTTTGGTTCTTGACATATTAGACTAACTTATTCAATTGATCAAGATTGGACTGCAAATATTTGAACTCAGACATTTATATTTTTGTCTTTTTTACATGATCGATTATGTCAAATGGCTAAATTCAGCTAGGTATAGAGAAAGGTACTTCAACCTTCTGAGTTTTAGGAGGGATGGGAGGTGGGCTAGTTTGTGAATTTGAAGTAGAAGGGGAAGGCAAAATCGATGTACTTGTCTTTTGGGTGATCACCAAATCTTTTGACTGAAAAGGCAGAGTGATTCCACGCTTAACAATCGTGATTGTTGGTTGTGGTTTCTCTTCTGTCTTCCCTTTATCAGCTTGTTGGACTGATTGGTTCTTGGACCTGGTAAACACTACATATGATCCATCAAAATTTTCTCCTTTGCTTTCGATTTCATTCTGATAGTTTAGGAAACCAATGTGGGAGTCGCCAGTTGATTCTTCTTGATTGTCTTTAAGGAGATCAATGTCATTTTCTTGATTCAATTTAGGATGGCAAGAGAACTCTAATTTTGCTTCAAGATATCCCATTGCTGAATTGGTTGGAGGAGCTTCCAGGGCAAGTTTCCATTGTGGGAGAGGAAGGTGATTATGTTGCCCTTGATTCCTAGTAGCATTGCCCTGATATGACTGATTTGGGAATGTCCTTCTGTATGAAGGAGCAGAAGACATTCCTTGAGCCATTTGCTTTTTGAGAGCAAGAAACTCATTTGCCAATTTTTGCACCATTGGATCTATGGTGCTTGTAGATGAATATTCAGAAGATGATGAAGCTCTATTTATATTTGGATCTCTTCTTATCTTCCCTGATACGATGAGATCATCTTCTACCTTAGTGGCAAAATGTTGAGCTGTAGCAAGATCTATTTGACCAGCACATCTCAAGAGAAAACTTACTTCAGGTAACTGAGAATTAATGAAAAATCATTTGAGATTTTCAACTGTAGGTCGAGCTATTACATGAATTCTATTTCTCAGTTTGTCAAATTTGGCTATGAAGTCTCTCATAGGCTCATAAGGCTCTTTCTTCATCTGTGTAAGTTGAGCTAGAAGTGCATGTGCATCTTCTGTAGGTTTGAATCTGGCTTCAAACTTATCTTTGAGAGTATTCCAATTGGTTACTGACCGAGCTTGTAGATGATAAAACTAATCTGTAGCAGCACCTTGTAGTGTCTCCACAAAAAGCCTGAATGCTACATCTTCAAATTCTACTCTGATTACTCCACAAGCTATTCTGAAGGCTGTAATGTGTTCATCAGGATGAACTTTTCTATCACCAACAACAAAGACATCACATCACAAAGTCTGAAAAATCACTTGCTTTCTTATTCTAATAACAAAATATGATCAAAGTATGCCAAATACATGCATAGCATTGATGATTCCAACTTTATTCAACAGGCGGGATTACCCCAGGGGTCTGTGATATGGAATAAAATGCTAAAAAGTAGAAGTCTTCTCAAACAGGGAATTAGGTGGAAGCTTGGAAATGGCCGGCAAATTAAATTCTGGGAGGATAATTGGTTAAGAGACAAGCCTCTCATCTCCCAAGGAAACTATGGAGAAATTATAGGCCTGACTACTCAGTTCTTTGGTGATAGGGTTAGTGATTATATGGAAATAACAATGGGATAAGGAGCTGGAAAAACTTTTTGGATTATTGTGTGCACAGGCCTGAGCTTATCCCAAGAATTTGAGAGATCCAGCAATGTATTCAGGAGATCAAAATCCTGCTCTTCCCTCGGGAGGATGAGCAATACTGGTGACCAGATAATAATGGATCATTCTCTGTCAAATCTACCTATCATCTGCTTACACCTGGAGCTCAGAATAAGGAGGTATGGAAAAAGGTTTGGAATCATAAACTCATTCCCAAGATTAACTTGTTTTGGTGGGCTACTGCCCATAACAAAATCCTTACTCAGGACAACCTTCAAAAGAGGGGGTTTACTTTGGTCAACAGATGTTTTCTGTGTGGTTTTAGAGAGGAATCAGTTTCACACCTATTCATATACTGTGAGTTTACCCAAGATTTATGGGTCAAAATACTTAACAACTTTGGCATTGAATGGGTTTGTAATTTTGACCTTAAAGAAGTAATTCTCAGCTGGAACTCAACCTTCACACATCCCTGGATTAAGGAACTATGGAAGCAAGCTCTACCATGCTTGAGTTGGACTTTATGGAAAGAGCAAAATCATAGAATTTTTAGGGACACTGCTAGAAATGTTGCTCAGGTGTTTAACTCCTTTGCTAGGACCATCTTGGAAAGTGTTACAACAACTCATATTAGTGTTGCAGAGAAACCCTTATCTAAATTTGAAAGTGAAATTGCTGCCAAATGGAAGGTTTTAAACCTTATCCCTAGGCATGATAATTCCAAAATTCTTCAGAGACTTCATACTAAATGGATACCACCTAAACCCAATTGAATGAAACTCAATTTTGATGGGGCATCCAAGTTGAGTGGTAAAGAAAGTGGAGGAGTAATAATAAGAAATGAAAAAGGAGGGATTTATGTTGTCTATGCTGGTGGCATGAGTTTTCAGAGCAATAACTATGATGAAGCTATGGCCTTACTTTGGGGATTAAAGTTAGTTATATCCCTAGGAATTAGAAATTGGAATATTCAGGGAGATTCTAAGTTGATCATAAATGTCGTTAATAAAGCATCTAACATTGGTATCCATCTAAAAGACATCATTACGGACATCCAGTTTCTTTTACAAAAGTTTTCTGAAGTTGAGATTACCCACACCTACAGAGAAGGTAACAGGGTCGTTGATGCTTGTGCCAACCTTAGTCAACAATTCTCAGGATGGAGGGTATGGCGACAAGGGGCTCATATACCCCCAAACATTAGAGAGATCATTCAGAAGGAGATGACGGAGCATGAATGATGCACATTGATGATGAAGATAGCTTTCAAAGGCGGTCCACGTGGAGAAGGCCATTACGGATCATGGAAGTGGTGGGTAATCCAGGGAATGCTGACAATGCAGACAATGAGAATCTTAAGGATCTTGTTAATTCTATAGTTATGTAGTTTTTTCCTTTCTGACTCTGGTCTTTCCAGTGTTTTGTTTTGCTTCTGACTTTGTTTCTCAGCTGTGCCGTTGGTTCGGTGCTGGCATCTTTTGTTTGCCAACCTTCCTGTCTTTTTTTACTGTATAGGGTTTAGCCCCTGGTTTTTTGCCTTAATTAATCAAAAACAAAATATGATCAACAATTTGAGCTCCAAGTCTCAGTAATGCCTTTCAATTTGGGCAGATTTTCGTTCTGATTGTCAAAAAGAGATGCATTTACAATAAAAGA
This sequence comes from Torreya grandis, assembly GCA_037957365.1. Classification (NCBI taxonomy): domain Eukaryota; kingdom Viridiplantae; phylum Streptophyta; class Pinopsida; order Cupressales; family Taxaceae; genus Torreya; species Torreya grandis. The sequence continues at coordinate 2,248,671 of JARHVA010001024.1, read as the reverse complement.
GAGTCCCTTATATAGCCTCTTCAAGAAGGACTCAGGAACAGTAACACATCATGTTGCATTGAATTTTTTTAAGAAGATAGGATGAAACTTAGGGGCATTTACCCATTTGATTTTATCAATGCAGATAAACAAGTCATGCTATTGAAAGTTTGCAACTTTCAATGTCCACCTGGCGATCTGATCCTACCTTCATCATTCTTCCTTTTCTGGTTAATTAAATTGGATCTTGGATTCAATTTACTATTCTATTCCTTCCTCGCTTTCTGCTGGTCTTGGCCTTAAAGCCTGTGAATGCATTCAAGTCTGTAGATTCAAAGGATCATGGCTATTTTATGAGCTTTAAAATTGACATTCACGTGCCCGTCACTATGTTTTCAACAGCTAGTTCGTTGTCTTGAATTTGACGTCTTTAGGCGCGTCACCCCTTGGTCCTTCTTCGACTTTTCTATTTGGCACTTTCTTGGAAATAACTTGCCCTTTTGGGCCTTAAGAAATGATCCACTTTGGGTCTAGAAGAGCCCCCTGCAAGGTATCTACCCTTCGGGCAGTCTTCAAATGGCCTTCAGGATTATTGTTTTACATCTTCTCGAAGGGAAGGTGACCCTTCGGCTTCGAGGAAGTGTCCTTCTATTTGGCAACTGAGAGTCCCCCGTAAGGGCACCTGCCCTTCGGGGTCCTTCGGCGGCCTTTCGCAGCTTTCCTGCGGACTGTTTTCGCAGGCATTTTCCCCGGACAAATTCTCGCGGACAATTTCCCACGGACAAAAAGTCCACAAAAATTTTTCGCAGACAAAAAGTTTGTGAAAAATGTTTCAATCACTTTGCCTTCAAAAAATCCTTCGGGTTTTCTTCCCACAGCCTGTTTCTTGAATTCTTTCAGACTTTTTGTCTGAAGGAATTGCTTCTTTCCTTAGTCTTTTTTGAATTCCTTAAACAAAATCTGGAAGAATTACCTTTGTGACCTTCTTTGAAAATGACCCTTCCGAAGGGTATTTTTGTCGACCAAGTGCCCTCCGCAAGGGCACTTGTCCTTCAGGAGGCTTCTTTGAACTAAGTTGATGATCCCTTTGATTAAACCAACTGAGTGAACCATTTGATTGAACCAAACGTTGAACCAATCCGTTGAACCACTTCATTGAACCAAGTCGATGAACCGCTCCGTTGAACTAAACATTAAACCGCTTGGTTGAACCAAGCGTTGAACCAAGCCGATGAACTAAGATTTGAACCAAAATGGTTCAAGCTGATGGACCAATTGAATGAACCAAGCCTTTGAACCAAGCGGATGAACTGAGCATTGAACCACTTGATTGAACCTGCCTTTGAACCGTTTGTTTGAACCCGCCTTTGAACCAAAAGACATTGAACCAACCGTTGAACCAAGCTTTGGTTCAACGGTTCAAACGAAGCCTTGAACTGACTGACGAACCATTTGATTGAACCAAAGGATGAACCAAAGCATTGAAACAAAGCAGATGAACCACCCGAGTGAAACAAAGCGTTGAACCTTTTGAACTTTGAACTCGTTGAACCTTTGAACCAAAGTGGTTCAATGGTTCAACGGTTCAAGCCTTCTTTGCTTAGATGCTTGCCGATGGAGATTTTTTATTAAACCAAGGCACTGAACCAATCCCGAAAATGACCAAGTGTTAGAAATTGATTCTTTTGGTTGAACCCGCCTGCAGAAGCCTTTGAACCTGTAGAATGAACCTGCCTGCAGAGTCCTTAAAAATCAAGTCTGTAGAAATCAACCTGTAAAGTCCATTGAACTTGGCCTGCAAAGTCCGTAGATTCTAGCCTGCAGAGTCCGTAGATTTATGAGAAGCTTGAAAATTGAGGAATTTGAATGCCCAGGACAAATTTCAGAAAGGGAAGAGACAATTTTGGTTTGTAGGACCAAAATAGTTCAAATGTTGTCCCAAAAATGAGTGATATTTTTGGGGGACAACAGAGATCAAGCTAGATATTGCCAAGACAACAAAATTATGGTGTATACATGCAATTCAACATACAATTCTTTTTGTGAGGTTATGGGATGACATTAACGAGGTCCAATCCAACAACATGACCCATGTTTGCAGATCTTCTTACCTCTGCTTATAACTTTTATGGCCCGTGTTTGCGAAAAAATTGACCCATTCTTGCAAATCTTATGACCTCCCAAATTTACAAACCATAAGATCCATGTTTATGAATTATATGAACTATGTTTACAAATCTTAATGTGAACCTAAGTTCATCCCACACAAACCACCTAAGATTTATCATAAACACTTCAATGATACACTCTTCAATTATTTTGTAGTTTAGAAAGTTTGAATATGCTACCTTTAAGAACATAGGGTTCATAGGTGAGCCAAACTACATTTAGTATTCAGAGACTCAAAACTCTTAACACATTCAATAAGTGCCAAAAAAAGCAAAATAACTTATCGATCATTGACATAACTCATGGTAAGAAAAGATCCAAAGGCTTTTAGAATCTAATGCCAACAACATACAATAATTTTAGATGAAATATTTTTGAAAGAATAAATATTAAGAGAGTATTTCCACAGTCTATATGGTATATCGAATTATTCATGAATAAAATTGTGTGAGCAATTTTTTTGGATCAATGATTGAAATTACATTTTGTGATTCATGATCGATCGTACTTTGTAATTCATCATTCTACTTTCATCTTAATAATAAATTATAAAATGTAATCCAAAACATTATTAAAAAAGAAAATATATGGTCAAAATATATATATATATATATATATATATATATATATATATATATATATATATATATATATGCTCGCACTAAATAGAGAAACCTAATTTTTTTTTCAAAGTCGGCTTAGTAAAAAAGCTTGATAGCTTCTACTCAGTTTAATATATCATCCCGCGAGTGAAAATATTTGGATCTACCACACAAAGAAGATCAATCTGCAGATTATGAAAATGCAACGAGGTAAATAAAACCCAAACCCTAAGTTGATGATAGAAAGAAAGGCAAGGTCTTTTTTTGCTAAAACACTTTTATCTGCATCAACTTTTTATTTGGAGTCGAGGTTACGCAATATTAAAAACAACGTCAATATGGAATACCTGGAAGGCTATTATTATCATCATTCAATTTAATTTTTATAAGAAATATTAAAAATAGATGTTTAAAAGTAAATATTTAAAAATAGATTTTTAAATTACTTGTATCTTCTTTTTTCTTTTGGGAGGGGGAAAGGGGAGAGGGGTGTATATATATATAATTGAAAATAAAACCCTTAAAAAAAAAGAGTGCATCATCCCCCATATATATAGTTAAAAGTTGTATTAATTTACACACCAAAAAATACAAATGAGGCTAAGGAATTTATATTTATTTATTTATATTTTTGTATGTTTTAAGATATTTGAAGATGATTATTTGTTAATACGGGATAAATGTTGAATTTAATTAATTGTTTTGAATTTTATTTTATTTTAATTTAATTTTTAATATTTTTAAAATATTATATTATTTTAGTTTTATAATTTTTATCGAAATGAAATTAATTTAATTATTATATTTATATTAAATATTTATAAGTAATTTAAATTATATTTTTAAAAAATATTTATTTTTATAAATTTTTAATTAATATATTTTAAATTATTTTAAGATAACTTTCATAAACTAATAATATTTCATATCTTAATAACATCTCTTTAATTATTATAAAATGAAAGGACCCACAAAATATACTAATACGTAGCATTAAATTATTATTATGATGTTTAATTGAAGAAAAAAGGGAATGTATTAAAACGAAGGCCATAACCCTTCAAACGCATGAGATCAAGTGAATGTTTTAGTTATTATTTATTTTTTTAAGTCTTTATAATTGTTTAAATGGAATGGTAACTGTAAGCTCAAAGTAAAATAAGAAAAAAAAATGAACCAAGGCAAATATATATGGAACTTGTGATTTAAAAGTTTTTAGTTTTGTGATAGGACTAAATGGATTTTTATTAAATTGTGAAATGAATATTTAATATATAAAATAATAATTAGCATAATTAATTATTAAATTAAAGAAAGAAAAATATATAAGGTTTAAATATATTTAATTTTATTTTGTAATTTAATGATAATTATTAAAAAATGATAGTAGAAATTCACACTGATGATTAGAGAAATTTCTCTGGATCATATACTTATGCTATGGACATGTCTGGGCTATATACTTATGCTATGGACATATATAAATTGTGCATATTTATGTTAAAAAATCTAGACTGTATATTATTGTTTTCAACAAAAATGAAGACATGCCCAAAATAATTTGATGATTGTATTCTCATGGTTTTGGTCTCCAAAAAAATTGATCTCTTGATCTTTCATGTTGATCACCTACCGAAAAAACTTATTTCCCTATTTTGGTAAGAATATCTTAAAATTTAAGAAAAAATAATGTGTTTTGGGATTTGTATTATAATAAGATAATTGTTGAACTATCTTGATACTTTTTTAACATCTTAGAAAATAATTTCTTCTAGAATGCTTGTAAGCGCTCAATAGATTCCTATAAGCGATAAATAAATTATCCAAAATTTATTATGTGTAAGTGATCTATAATGCCTATATATTTATAAACAAACTGAATTCAAATTAGGACCCTATTGACATACAAACCGACATCAAACAATCACAAAGTAAAAATGTGAGAAAAATAAGATGAGTGCACTTTGGCTATAAGGGGCCACGCAAATTTCCTAGGACTATGTATTAACTTTTAAGACTATCTAGAATGTTTGTGCATGTTTCATATAATGGCATAGACTATCTTCAAATAGAGTTGGAGAGAATATGCTAACTATAGGAGTCTGGGAGAAGGGTTAGAATCTATTGAAAGTTAACAAAATATGCCAATAACACCTAATTTCGACCAATAATTGACAAGTACAACAAAATCTTAAAATTATGTAATTTAATGACTAATAAATGCCTAGGGATCATATTTAGGTGTCTAAATTTTGCCCCAATTGATGAGTGTATGAATAAATATCAAAGTGAAGTAAGACTTGGATACAAAATTTTGTGCACATGAAACTTTGGAGAAAAATCCAATGTACCTAAGAACCCGCAAAAACATTCTTTATTCTTCTACAAATCTATGGGTAAGTGACAAATAACAATAATCTATCGAACACTAAAAATTTAAAATGATATACTTGATTATGGTGGGAAAGAGCATGGAGTTTTAAGGCATCCTATCATATTTAGGCCTCCACATATCTCTAAAGTCTTGGATTGCATTCTGAGTACAATTCTTAGTGCTAAAATAAATAATCAAACTAAATAATGCTCTAATTATATCCCTTTATGTGATTAATTAAAGTCTTGATAACGGAGCTAGGTTTTCGAAGCAAAGGAGAAAAAATTTCTAGATTTGAAGATACGAGTTGTTGATATCACATAGAGAAATGGTTTACAAGTAAGTATAGAGACCCGTGCCAAAATAGTGAGGGATAATTTACTAGGAAAAATATGATAGAACACAAATTCCTAAGTTTGACACAAACATCTAGGTGCTAACGGACTCATCTAGGTAGATCCAAAGACCCATTTCTTGATCTCAGCAGCTTTTAGTCCGTTTCTATCCCATTTCTGCTACTTGCACACAATTCAAACCGTAAGAGATTAGTAACAAGCTAAGCACCATAGTAATATTATTAATTTTCATAAGTATTAAGTTTAATTGAACATATGCTTGTAGCATTTAATTTTTTTTAATTTAGATATATCTTAGATAATCTGAATATTCAAGAGTTTTAATTTGTTTAGATAATTAATAAAAATAAGGTAAAACATATTGGTGATCATGTTCCTTATAGTGAACATGTCAAACCCTGTGTTTTCCCTTAGGATTCCATCCTTCTTTTTTAAGGTTTTCAAGATTTTTATCTTAGGGTTTTAAATTTGATTTCTGAGTTCCCCATTTATTAAGGAAATAAATATTTTTCACCTTGACCCTAGTCTTATTCACATTTTCATGATCTTATTTTATGTAATATAAGAAGGCTATATTTATCCCTCTAAGGTGAAGTACAAGGTCAAGTGGTGTTGAAATTGAATATAATCTATTGTACATAACTTTTTAATGAATTCTTGATTGGTCATTCCCTCTATTTTTCTAGCTTGATACACATGTATATAGTATCTTACTTTGATCATTCTACTAGCCTTTGATTTTGTTCTTATTTTGACTTAGCCCTTAATTTTTGATTGTTTATTCTAATCTGAACATCCATGCCATTACATATTGAGTATTCATACTTGTTATGGCCTAGATTAAGCTTACATGATCACATACATTGATGTCTACATATGACATGAGCATATACACTTATTTTTTCCCATTGGGGGCATGTTCACTCTTATATCCACATACTCTCTTGAGATCTAATGTTATGATTCACATATACTTTTGAGGCATCTTACTTACTTTCACTCCCTCCACATTACCATGCAACTTTGTTTCCTACCTATTGTGCCTTGACATATGGATTGTTCAAATCCCTTCCATTCTTCTATTTTTGAAACATTGCCTCTTGGCCTTGCTTAACTATTTATATGTGTACAAACATTTAAAAATACAAAAAAACATTAAAAAATAAAAACATTAAAAAATACAAAAAATTTAAAATATTCACCCAAAAAATAAGGACCTAATAATGATATGTTTTCTAGTTTACATTATTCATTTGTGTTTTATATCACATGCTTAGTAGATTACATTTTTTTTCACATGCATATGCATTTCATGGTATATATGAGTGGGATGCAAGAAATATAAGTTATACAGTATACATGGATGCACAAATACAAGACATTCCTACACCTAGTGGTTGTTAGTGTAGGATATTACTATCATTTTATTAGTTTATTAGGATTATTCTACACACACTTAATATTTTCCTAGACTTGTGAGATTATCTTTCTTATGTGTAATTTTGTCATAGGATTTACTCTTTCATTATTTCATCTTAGGAGTTACTCTTTGATTATTCTATCATAGGAGTTACATGCATATTTTAAGCCCTTTGCAGAGGAGTTACTACCTTTCTCTCCTCTTTGTACATCTTCATTTTTTTTAGCTATTCATGGAGTGAGTTGGGTGATTTGGAGTATTTTTGTTTACTCATGTTTATTTTGCAATAATATCTCATATTTTTTATTTTATTAACTTGTAGTTATAAGCATGCATGCGATTGTCTCATGTTATTTGAACTAGTGCATTCAATGTTCTGTTTGATCTTGGCGCATACTCTAATATGGTATCATAGCCATCAAGTTATAGTAGTTTTCTAGTTTGTTTGTATTGGCAAGTTTTTAATTAAATTGAGAAATTTTATTTGAAAAAAAACTTGTTTTACAAATCCATTACTGGGAGAGTGCTCATTTTTTGGTGGAGGATTTTTTTGGTAGGCTATACAAGCTTATTGTCTCTCTTGATTAAATTCAACATGGCATTTGTAACTTCATACCTATAATTTTTGGATCTATATAGCTGATTTTTTAATTTCTTGTGGCATATTCAACTTCAATCTTATTTTTTCTGGTTGAAAGAGGTTTTTTTTGCTAATTTGTTCTTTTAGCTTCAAAAAAGATTCATTTGGCACTGGGGTGCCACACAACCTGTTTCCTAGGCAACATTATTTCAACCCCAACTCACTTGGGGCATCACTTTTAGCCTCTATTTTTTGCCCAGGGTGCCATATTCTAATAGGGGCACTATATTCAAACTTGGGATGCCAAATTTAGACTTGTTGCTCATACATATTCAACCCTAGGCACCAATTTTCCATAATTGGTGCATTGAAAATGAGAGTTTGAAGATTTTGATTTTTTCTTAGTCTTTTTTGGCATGATATTGAGTTGATTTAACTGGTTACTATAGTATGGAACTTCACCTTTGGGCATGGTCTTCCATAGGGTATGTCTATTTGATCTAAAGCTTATCCATCTTGGTGGTCATAGATTCTCTGAGCAACAATAGTAGCAACTAAGTTTTAAAAAAATCAAAACCAAAATTATAAATTTTGTCCTAAATTCACATGACTATTTTATTAATTAAAAATAAATATATATATATTTTTTTAAAATAGCTTGTTTTTATTTGTGCCACTTAAGTGAAATGTTTTCCTTTAGTTGCACACATGAGTGAGTATAAGATTTGGCTAAGGTTTAGTGTTGTGAATAAGGAGGTCACTGGTTTGATTCCAACACTTGTATATAAGGCTATACCATGATTTTAACCCTTAAAGCGTTTAATATTTTGTGTAAATTTAATTAAAATAGACCATTAATGATAGAAAAACCAAAATTGTAATAAATTTTGATCAGTAACTCTAAATTGAGTGACATTTTCTTCAATAGTTTATATTTTTTATTTCCAATCCATTGGTCCTATTTTTATTGTAATAACACTAAAATTATAAAGTGTCAAATTAGGGGGTTATATTGTATTTTGGAGATACAAGGGAGAATTAAGGAGATTGTAATATTTTTGCTTAGTCCTTTTTTACCCCTCTCATATTTTGCCTGAAGAAGATGGAGGGTGAGGCTTGGTTTGGCAGGTGGCCAAACCCCCTTACAAACAAACTAGTTTCTTCTCCTCTCTTTGCTTGCTCATTATTCCATACTTGTACTCTCTTTGTGTATGTATTATCAGTAAATCCTGACGTCTTCCTTGACCTGTTTGTATTTTTACATGTGCCTTTTTGGTGTCACTTTTTATACTGATTATTTACATTTGGATAGGTCATCAGTTATGTCTGGCGTCCATTCATTGAGATGTGCATTGACACTTGTGCACTATTTTCTCTTACCTATCTAGATGTATTGTCAGGTGAGTCTGATATCCTCACATTGAGAATGCATTATATTTTCAAACCTTGGGGGGGTCATTGTTGATTACCTTGGAGGGGTTGATGTGGGCCCTACTTTTTTCTCTTATGTGCACACTTAGTTTCTATAACTTATGTGCCACTTTGGTGTCATTTTCACTGATTTATCTTATATTTTTGGATGCATTATCAGTTGAGCCTGGCATCCATTTATTGAACATGCATTGTCACTTGTGCAATGTTTTTTTCTCATTGCACTACTTTGATGTTTTTTCCTAGTCATGTCGACTCCACTTGGGAGATACCATTTGATGAGGAGAGTTGATTCTACACATGTGGTTCTTCTTAGGAAGACCAACTATGCTTCTTGCCATGCATATATGAAACACTTGCTCACATGCAAGAATAATATTCTTTTTCTATATATATAGATTCTTGCCCCCATTGATCCTATTTTTTTTTATAAGTGGGCTAACACTTGTGACAAGGTTCTTGGTACTCTACTGTTACATGTTTCTATGGATCTTTGTTGCCACATAAAACATACAGTACGTCCCTGCATTGTTTGGAACATCTTATAGTCTCTTTTTAAAGATACTACTGAGATATATAGCAATCCTCTTCCTCCTCTTCATATCATCTCTTCAAAGAATAATGTACTCCCTCCTCTAACTCCTATTTCTTGTGATGGCACATTCATGGTGGATTGTGTTCTTCCTTTTGTCAAGCCACCACTAGAGGATGAGATTTTGCCTAACCTTAGTTGTCCTTTTATATATTTTACTTCCATTTTTATTCAAGATTTTTCTCTTTTAGAGCCTTTACATTATTTTACTTCAAAGGAGTCTATTGTTTCCAATGGGAGTACACCCATTGAAATCTTTGACGATTCATATGTTCTTGTAGATATTTATATTGCAAATTTATATGCTTTGTTTGTAGTATCTTCTTTAGTTTTGATAGTTGTTAAGCTAATCTCTCCTCTTCACATGGATATTCTTCTAGCGAATGTTTCATGTCCTTCTTCTAATAGGTTCACTTTAGTGGCATTACATTCGATTCTTGTGCATGATCTTGCCAAACCTATGACATGCCTTATTTTTGGACCTCCTTTAGACATCTTCATACTAATACCTTCATCTTCCATTATGGAATTGGTAGACTTTAATCACACACCTTTTGTTCTTTTTTTGGCAAAAGGAAGAAATATTGTTTGATGTGGATAGAGCTTCTTCAGTCTTCAGGTAGAAGATATCATTATTGACATTGGTAATATTGTGAGTTATACTTAGAGTATAAATAGCTTTAGAATCATCTTCAGTGAGACTTATTATCCTTTTCTTCTTTCTATGTGCTCTATTACTCTCACTTATGGATGTATTTTCAAATTTTCTCAATGTCCTTATAGCATGCACTATTTTTTTCTTTTTTCTCTCTTTTTTTTTGGCAAGATTGGGTGGGGGCGGGGGTTCCTATGGGTTCTCTCATTTTATCCACTTTATGAGATTTATTTTATACATGGGTACCTCATCAAGCCTTATTACCATGATCAATTTATTTTACCCACCTAAACTATGCTTATGGGGGTGTGTTAGTGTAGGATATTATTTTCCTTTTATTAGTTTATTAAGATTATTCTACACACACATAGTGTTTTTCTACACTTTATGATTAGCTTGTTTAGGTTTACTTATATCATAGGAGTTACTCTTTAATTATTCTATCATAAGATTTACTCTTTGATTATTTTTTCATAGGATTTACATGCCTATTTTAGGCCCTTTGTGGAGGAGTTACTACCTTTCTCTCATATTTGTAAGTCTTCATTTTTTTGACTATTTATGAAGTGAGTTAGGTAATTTGGAGTATTTGTGTTTACTCATGTTTATTTTCCAATACTATCTCATATTTTAAATTTTATTAACTTGTAGTTATAATCATGCATGTGCTTGTCTCACATTGCTTGAACTAGTGCATTTGATGTTTTGTTCGATCTTGGCACTTACTCGGATATTGGGGTCAGTTCCTTCCATAGGTCATATATTTTTATGACATTTATATTTATCACATTGAGCTACATAAATTACTTGCATATGCCTTTCTCTTTATTATAAAACTTGTAATATAATCTCCTTGAAAAGTACAAAGGAATCTCATGGTTTTTAGAAGGTGGTAATCAAAGACCATCCACCATCAGTCCAAAAAATTGTTTCTTATCAAATTATGCTAGCACCAATGGATTAGGAATAGTTTTCTTATTAGTAGAGGTGGTACATTGGTTGGTTGATTAATGAATATTGTGAAAAAAAATATTTTGTTTTTTTTAATCTCTCACACTAGCTACTAACAATTTTTTAGCATAGTAAGGCATGCATCTCTCTCTATTGAAAGGAACATCAACAAGATCATTCCAAGACCAAGATTTGAAGCATTAACAACAAAAACATCACAAAAAGAGTTGTAAGAGCTGTAAATATGATATGCAAAGACAAAGGAAAAATCATATAATATCTATAGAATAACTTCTATATGTTACAAATGAGAAGCCTTGCATATGTAGGTAATGACAAATAAGAAGCAAGTCAAACTAACCAATGTGGGATAAATCCACAATCCACAAAAGGATAAACTCAAAAAAATAAAAAATGGTTCTATATAACCTAGCAAACATGAGAACCAACTCTAACAACCCCCTCAAGTGAAGCTAAGAGATAAAAATAGCCAAAAAAAAGTGGCATATCCATAATATGAGTCATAGCAACAAGTCTTGATCAGGTACTCATGTACAATATATCCATGAAATGGAAAAAGGAAGAAAATATATAGGAACAAAACTCTCTCCCAAAATTATGTAAAATAAGGAAACAAAGGAAAGGAATGAAGGAAGGAAGGACTTCATGTGGAATCCCCCCTAAGGACAACTTCCTTCACCCCACATGAAGATCAGTATTATATATCCTGCGTGGATGGAAAGGATGTAAGGAACCATCTACATAGGTGGTGAAATAGTCCCAAAAATAATGTGTTCTTCCCATTAATGTACCTTCCTCCTAAGTGCTATGAATAAGATGTCCCAAGACACATCACTTATATAAATATCAATGCCAATAGGAGAGACAATACCCTATAAGAGTTTACCAAGACCTCCATGAGTGTAGCCCATAGAGTGAAGTATGCAATATCTAAATCCAAGAGTATGTTTTTCAATGAAACCAACATAACTAGGTGGATCCAAAGTAGGGAAATCAACACATGCAATAACAGGAGCATCAACAAGCTCCAAACCAAAATGTGCAATAATAATATCCTCCTCATGAAAATCACTTTATAAACACATATCCTCACAAACAAGAGTAGTAGGTGATGAAATAACAATAACTATGGAAAAATAAAATTCATCTTCAGGAAGTCATGATGGTGTCTCATCAATGATCTCCAAAATTTATGGTGAAGGTGCCACATCCTCAATAATCATGTCCTCTCGATCAATGATATGAATAGGAGTAGTAAAAACTATATGAGGAGTAATAAGTGCCTTAAATAAACCATCATCAAGAGACAAGTCCTCACTAACAACTGGATAAGGAGGAATTGTGAAAGGTGTAGGATGTAATAATTCCTTATCTAGATCACCATCAAGAAGTATGTACTCAAAAAATGAAGAGGAATCTCAATTAATGTCACTAGTAAAGAGTGAATCCTTACTAGGAGGAGAAGAAGAAAGTACTAATATTGCCTCACCCATGTCATTATCAAGACTCAAATATTGAACAACATCAATGTCATCATAAAAATATAAATACTCGTTAATAGGAGGAGATGGAAGTGTAATAGAAGGAGATGGAGTAAAAGAGGGTACAAAAGACCAAGAAAACTCAATATCCTTCTCAAATAAGGCTACAATATTATCTCGAGCTTTATTTTGTGATGTGGTGCATGTGACATAGCACTAAAAACTATCTGACACATGAAGTTGAATAAGAGCCTCATCTTATATTGATGTAATTCAAGAAAGATCTTCCTCATCCATAAAGTGGGAAATGTCACCAAGCATAACTATACACACGCCTTCCAGTTGTAAGTGTAATTGCATTTTGATCTTCCAAATAATGCATTTGGAGGTGTTGATGGGATCAAATAATCAGGAATCCATTATCAATAAATAATTATAATTTCAAGAATAATAATAACCCTTTCGAAAAAAACAAATCCTCTTGTGATAATTTAATGTCTCCCAACAAAATTAACAAACACCCCCTAAAAAGTGTAAGCCCCCCCTAAATTAGGCACTTTATAATTGAGTTTTTTAACAATATAAATGAACCTAATGGATATATAAGCACAAAATATACACTTTTTTAAAAAATGGTACTCAATTTTGAGTCATTGTTCAAAAGTTATAGCTTTTACAAGTTTTATGTCATTAAAATGGGTCAAATAAGTGAACATTGTATAAAATTTAAATACACCAAAGAAAAAAAAATTGTTTACCACTTCATGAATCTGGTAAAAATCCTCAAAAAAAATATTTTTATCAATTTCTTTAGCAGAAACCATGCATAGGTTGTAAAAAATAGGTGAAAGCCAACTTCAGAAAGATTATTTGCAAGATCCAAAAAAATTGGCAAAATGGGACCTGTTGTGACATCTCAAAATGTAGTAAATCTTGATGCATAGATTTCATACCTATTATAATCTAAAATTAGACCTCAAATATTATCCTCTTTAAGAATCAGATCTAAAATTTTAGATCATATAGCATCAAATCAGAAGAAAACTAACCAGTTATCCAGATGATGAAGACAAATTACTACAGTAATTTTCAATCTACCAAAAGAGCTGTATGACCTACTCTAAAATGATTAAAAATTATATGTTAGGAAATTTGGGACTATTAGCTAACCAAAATAGGTTTCATATCTAAAAATATATATTTGTACCACATGTGGTGAGAGAAAAACAAACTGGTGGTAGGTATCTGCTAACAAACCAGTGAGCAAGTTTTTTAGCAGAAGGGTTGTACAACTTGATATATAAATATTCTAAAAAAATTTATAGGTCATAAAATGCATATTTATATGTCCCTATGCTTTCACATTTGTATTTTGATGCATGTATGGCCTAAAACCATCAAAAAACATGCACAAATTGCTTAAAAAGCTTCCAAAACAAACTTAAACATGGGTCTAGCAAAATAAGTATATAATGGTAAAGCTTAGGATTTGCACGGCCAAATAAATAGAAAAAAATAAATAGATTTAATATCCATACAATGTACCTCCACTCTACTAAGAATAAATTTTGATAAATGGACAAACCCTTGCAGCAACAAACTCGTAAATGGATGGTTGCAACACCTCTAACTCTAATACCGTGAAAAGAACATCAAAAAGATCATTCCAACCCCAAGATCTGAAGCATTAATAGTAAAAGAATCATATTAAGAGTTGTAATAACTACAAATATGATATGCAAAGATAAAGTAAATCTCATATAATATCCATAAAATAACTTCTATATGCTACAAATAAGAAGCCTTGCATATATAGGCAATGACAAATAAGAAGTAAGTCAAACTAACCAATGTGGGAAAGATCCACAAAAGAAAAAACTAGTAAAAAGACAAAAATTATCTATAGAACCTAGAAAACATGAGAACTAACTCTAACATCTATAAGATGTGCATCTATCAATATGACCCACTATTGAGTCAAATTAGCCTAGTGATGGCTCTAAGGCATTTTCCAAATAAGTACATTGAGTGTTGGTCAAATGGGGGTCCCTAATTATCTTAATTATATCTTAAATTTATATTTTATTTTATGTTATATTTGTGGTCAAATATTCTTAAATATCTGGGTGACCTTATGGAATTGTAGGAGGGTTAGGAGGGTTACGAGAGTTATGAGGTTTAGGAGTGTTTTATGGATTATTTTATTATTATTCAATTTCCACATTTTTTCTTGCACTTCAATCGGATATATAAATAGAAAAATAAATGGTTTTAACAAAAGACTTCAAAAAAAATACCAAATTTTGTGTTAATCGATAGGAATTTCATTTACTTACCTCTCTTCTAGCATGACATTGTGGATTTGTTGAGCTAATTGGGAAAGTCAAGCAAGCGTGATATGTAGCGCTAGTGGTATCCTCTTGGTAAGTGAACAGGAGAACGATGTGAGTATAATGAAATGAAAATGTGAGTGTTTTGTGTAACTTTGTTAAAAGAAACATGTACATGGTTTTTAGCTTTAAAAACACATTCGTAATTTAGGCTTGGTATTTACCACTTGCCTAACAAAAAGAACATATATGTGTTATTTATAATAATGGGTACGTGTTTGGGATCAATTCATGAAAATTTTAATGAATTAGCCCATCACCTATTTGTACTTACCTGAAAGCATTATTTATCTCAGGTCAAATGTACTTACTACAAGAGACATTAAAGTAATATACCAAAATAGCGAAGGATATAAATAAGGAGGTGCTCCCAAAGGATGCTATGTACATAGGGATGTGATATGATAATGTATATGGGTTGATGGATATGTTGACATGGGGCATGTTAGTGTAGGTATTTATTTTCCTTTATTGTGTTATTTTGGATTTTCCTACACTGGTGAGATTAGCTTGTTTAGGTATGCACGTCATAGGAAGTTACCTTGACTGTCCTATTTTAGTTAGTGGGAGTTATTCCTTTGATCGGTTGATCATTGATCGACTATTTTGGGTTTAGGGTTTTCCACTATTCTAGGGGGAGTTACACATGTACTCACCTATTTTTACATCTAATATTAGTGATCTATTCATGGAGGGATTTACATTGTTACACTCTTTGTTTCTCCCTTATAGCTATTTTCTTAATTTCTATTTTGCTTTGTTTAATCTTGGCAGACTCCCCAACATGGTATCAGAGCATTGGGTTTGGTATACCACTTGTTTGGTTATGTGTTATTTGAATTTGATATGAAATTTTGAGTTTATTACTCTAGTTAGTTTGGTGTGCTTCTATAGAACTCTCTCTTTAGTGCATCTTGGAAATTATGTTTATGTACTAACAAATACATGGATATTTTTTTTTACAATGATTTCACTTCATAGTTGCTCAACCTTCTATGGTGCCTGATCAGTTTAAACCCCTACCTATGGACTGTGCAATGAATTTTGTTGTAGATTTGAAGGAGGTTCAAATTTAGATGTGAGTTTTTTCACTTGGCTAAGAAGATTCCTAGCACAATCAATGCATTTATTACTTTCCCATTGTCATCTTAATATAGACACCTTCATATTCTAACCTATTTTCATAGCTGGTTCATAAGAGAGGAAGTGCTACAATGTATGGACTACATTTTATTTGAAGAGTAGTGGTATTATATACCACTCTAATTTATGTCACCCTCTTATTCTGGCTGGTTCTGACCTGCCTTCTCCACTCCTACATGCATACTGGTCTACACATGCCTACATGATCCTCATCTACTTTGATGTCTTCTCAATCAGGATTTACCTTCAATCTTGGTTTGTGTGTTGTATCCCTCTCATCTCTTCTAAAAACCACCAAGGCTATTATCATCAATGATTTCCTAACTGGGCTTATTGTCATTTTGATTTCACTCATTGCCTAGATCAAGAACATTTTCTCAATGCCTTGATTTTTCATCCTTGTTGATTATTTATTTCACTCAATCTACCTACAACTTCTTTTCCCTCTCTTCATCCCTCCAAAGTTGGAAATCCTTTCATTTTTTTGTATAAAAGTTTGTTTTTTAAGTAGTGGTTTCTAAAAAAAAAAAGCTGGTAACCCATGGTTTTGGGTTTTTCATGGTCTTTCAATCAATTCAAAATATACTTTTGACCAATTCAAAAATTGACATTAGTATATTTTGTTAAAAATCCTTTATTAAAGCTTAAAGGGGGGGATTAAATTCTTAGTGGATGATTTTGAAAAGTGAGGTGATTTATGAGTAGGGGTAATTATTTTTTATTGTTCTTTTATATAAAATAATATTGTATGGTGAGGTAGAGGTGATTTTGACATTGGGTTAATTATGGTGGAAGGATGTCTTTTTAATTGTTTTTTATATAAAAATAATATATTGTATTTGGGATAAATAAGGAGATTGTATTAATGTTTCTTGGTCATATACATTTTTTTATGCTTGTCAAAGATGGAGGGTGAGGATCAATTTGGTAGGTGGCCAAACCCCCTCACAAGCAAACTAAATTTATTTTCTCCTCTCTTTATTTCCTTGCTACTCATCTCTTTTACTTGTACTCCTCATTTGGACACATTTTTGGTGGTAGCCAATGTCCATTTTGGGGGCCCTTTTTGGATAAAATTAGTGAATTTTGGGCAATTCTAAGGGCCATGAAAGCTCCAAATTGTGTTTGAAATCTGGGGTGCTACCTCTTGATCCCATTGGGGTATTTTTCCTCCATTACCCCACATCATGGACCCTTTTTTATTACTTGCCTTGTAATCTTTTTGGACACATTATTGACAGAGTCTGACATCATTCTTTTTCACCTGTTTGTATTTTCACGTTTACACATTTGGTGTCACTTTTTGCACTGATTACTTTTTTGGATAAATTATAAAATACATTAAATTATAAATGCATTAACACTTGTGCACTATTTTCTTATCTATATGCATTATCGATTGAGTTTGACGTCCATACATTTGAATATGTTGTGTTACTTGCAAACATAGTTGAGTCATTGTTGATTGTATTGGAGTGTTTGTTGTGGGAACTATTTTATCTCTTGTGTGAATAATTAGTTTTTTCAAATTATGTGTCACTTTAGTTCCATTTGCACACATTTATCTCACATTTGTGGATGCATTATCAATAGAGCATGGCGTCCATTCATTGAGCATGCATTGTCATTTGCGCAGTGTTTTTCTCATTGCACTTTTTTGTGTCTTATCTTAATCATGTTGACTCCATTTGAGAGATACTAAATAATGAGGAGAGTTGATTATATAACAATGGTTTTTCTTGGAAATTCCAAATATGATTCTTAGCATGATTACATGGAACACTTGCTCACAATCAAGAATCATACTCCATTTCTATATGGACAAATTCCTACCCCTTCTGACTCAATTTGGTATAATAAGTGGGATAACACTTGTGACAAGGTTCTTGGTACCTTATTGTTACATATTTTTATGGATCTTATTTACCATGTGGAATATACAGCATGTCATTTCACTATTTGGAGCATCCTACAGTCTCTTTTCATAGATCATGTTAAGATATATATCACTCCTCCTTCTCTTCTTATCATCTCTTTAGAGATTATTTTACTCCCTCATCCTACTCCTATTTGTTGTGATGACACAGTCATGGTAGATTGTGCACTTTATTTTATCAAGCCACCACTACAAGATGAGATTATGCTTAACCTTAGTTGTCCCATTATAGATTCTACTTTCATCCCTATTCAATATGTTGTTCTTTCAAAGCCTTCATAGTATTTTACTTTGGAGGAGTCTACTATTTCTAGTGAAAGTACA
Organism: Torreya grandis; assembly: GCA_037957365.1. Taxonomy (NCBI): domain Eukaryota; kingdom Viridiplantae; phylum Streptophyta; class Pinopsida; order Cupressales; family Taxaceae; genus Torreya; species Torreya grandis. The sequence continues at coordinate 2,230,267 of JARHVA010001024.1, read as the reverse complement.
CCCATTGAAAGATTTGATGACCCATATGTCCCTATGGATATTCATATTATAGATATATATGTTTTAGCTATAGTATCTTCTTCAGTTTTAACAGTTATTAAGATGAGGTCTCTTCACATGGGCATTCTTCCAGTGAATGTTCCATGTCCTTCTTCTAATAGGTTCACCTCTTTGGCATTACATTCAATTCTTGTACACGATCTTGCCAGACATATGCCATTCCTTATTTTTTACCTCTTTCATAAATATTTGTATTATTGATTTCATAATTCATTGTGGAATGGGCAAACTTTCAGTATACACATAGTGTTATTTCTTTGGCAAAAGGAAGAAACATTGTTTGATGCGGATGGAACTTCTTCAGTCTTCAGGTAGAGGATCTTATTGTTGGCATTGATCATCTTGTGAGCTATACTTGGAGTGTTTGTGGATTAAGAATCATATTTAGTGGGGTTTATTATCCCTCACTTCTCTCTATGTGCACTGTTGCTCTCACTTATGGATGTATTTTTAGTTATGCCCAATGTGCTTAGATCATGCTTGTTCTCTCTTTTGGGGGGAGTTTTTTCCTATGGTTTTTCTCCTTTTCTCCACTTTATGAGAGTTGATTTTTACATGGGTACCTCATCATACCTTGTTTTCGACATCCATTTCTTCCATGCACCTAAGTTGTGCTTATGATGGAGGTGTTAGTATAGGTATTTATTTTTATTTATTGTTTTATTTGGGATTTTCCTACACTTGTGAGATTAGCTTGTTTAGGTGTTCATGTCATAGGTAGTTACCTTGATTGTCCTATTTTAGTTATTAGGAGTTGCTCCTTTGACTAGTTAATCATTGATCAACTATTTTGGGTTGGGGGGTTTCCACTATTCTAGGGGGAGTTACATATTTACTCACCTATTTGTACATCTAAAATTAGTGATCTATTCATGGAGGTATTTTCATGATTAGACTCTTGGTTTATCTCTTATAGTTGCTTGCTCATTTTCTATTTTACTTTGCTCAAGAGTCAATGTATTCGATGCTCCATCTTTGATCTTGACAAATTCCCTGACAGGGCACACATCCCCCTTAGTTAGTTATATGGATCAAATATATTAGGCCACATGACTAACTTGTAGAATTAGTTAAATTGGATAATGAGTCAACCTACATTGGGATTACATGTGTACCCATCCAATAATATTAATATAGGTCTATATAAGGGATATGAATATCATTGAAAATGATATCATGTAAGTGTTGATTCTTCTATTTGGTATAAGCATATTGGAGGTTACCCCCTCAAAGTGGCATTCTTGTATTGGGAGAATCTGTGGAGTTATTCCTTCCTTAATGAGTATTGTACAATGTTACATACCTAAAGGGTATTCATCTATTTATGAATATATTACATATTTGGGCATCTTGGCCCACTAATATCTCATGTTGTATTGATTTACATGATATTATTCATAATTCTATTAATATGTGTGGATCTAACCAAGTGGTTTCAGGGCTTCGATCTAGGTAAAAGTGTGGTTGAAACCCTAATTTGGAATAATAGACTATATCTCACAAGATGTTACATTTTTTTAATGGGGTTGGAAGATCATTCAAAGAACCCATAATATAAAATTTGAGGTTTTGTGATCATTTTGGAGTGAGTTGTTTCTATTTTAGGGGTTTTCCTAAATTCTCTTTATCATTTGCAATTTCAATAATTATTAACATTAGGGTTTAATGATCAATTTTGATTGAGTTATTGTAGTTTTATGGTTTTTTCATCAATTCACCCTACAAGCCACAATTTTAGGATTTTTAAAATTTCTTTGCATTTTTGGAAAGCCTGAAAATTTTACAAGGGGTGTGTTATTTTAAGTTTTTTTTTCAAGTCAAATTTAGGCCAATTTTTTTTGTCAAATTTTGGTCAAAGGAGGCATTTAAATATATTTTTTATTCTCAGATTTGGTGTTTTTGAAACCCTATTTTTTATGAATCACAATGTAAAAAACATTATCTAGATAAGATGAAATTGACGTTAGAGAATGGTGGATATTTTTTAAATAAAGTTATTTTCATATAAGTTTATGGAGTTGATCACTTTATTTAAAGGCATCTACAGTGTGTTGGTGGGGTTTAGTTAGGTGAAGAAAGATGGAATTTTATATAGAAAGAAATGGAACATGTTTTCTTAAATTGATGGGACATGAACAAAAAATATGACAAAGAAGAAAAATAAGAGGAATAAAATGCAAATTTTGATAGAGTAAAGAAGGAGAGATGGAGGATAAGGGTTCAAATAGTTTAGTTCCAAATAAATCAATTATAATATCTAAAAAATAGAGATGCATTCAAAATAAGATAGTCGTTGTTTCCATAAATCCTAGTGGTAAGTATAACTTCATCAATATAGGCCCAACATATATAGTAAAAAGGAAATAATTTCAAGGAATATCAAGTGGAAGGTAAATTTTAGTAATGCATTCATAAGAATAAAGTCATTATTTTCATACATACTAGTAGTAAGTAGAACTTCATCAACATAGATTTGGCATCATAGTAAGTAGAACTTCATCAACATGGATTTGGCATCAAAGTAAAGAATATCAAGGAAATTTGAGTAGATGGTAAGAGGATTTGGGTTTTTGAATATTTAAAGCTTACCAAGGAAAAATATATATTACATTCAAATTTGTATGCTTTATATTTGGGGGTGCCTGGATATTATTCTTGGATATCCTTGGTTAGAGGCTTTGGGAACAATCATTATTAATGTGCAAAATAATTTTATGAAGCTTTGGTACAAGAGAAAGAATGTCACTTTGCAAGATATCACACTTAGTGAATAACAAATAATGATCAAGGCAGATCATGAGGATCAAATTGAATATGGTGAATAATAACATAAGCAAAATTCAAATGCAGAAAAACATGAAGAAATTTAATACAAGCAGAGAATAAAACTTCATCTAGTGAAGAGACAAAAAAATACATAATCTAAATGCATAAGAGGTAGAAAGAAAGGTCTATAAGGTCAAAGTATCAGAAAAGGATACTAAGTTTGAGTCATAAAGACACCCATGTAATCATGGAGGCATGTCAAGGATCATTATAGCAATAATGATATTGGTTATATAAGGAATCAAATGAATAATCACTATGGCTACACATGGAATCAATATAGCAAAAAATATGGTTATACATGGAATCAAAGTACTAAAATAGATTATGGCACAAGGAATCAATGGATTAATCAATAAGGATATGCATGGAAGCCAAAAAATAAGTACTATAGTCATGCATGAAATTAGAATATAGAACAAGGAATTAGAGTAGAGATCATTATGCATGAACATGAAGGAGGTACAACTATGATCATGAATAGAATAAGAGTATAAAATTGGAATTCACAAGCAAGGTTGGTGAGTTATTACCTACCAAGATCATATACAAGTGGTTGGATGATATGGCATGGAAACAAGTGGGAAATGATTTTAAAACACTCATTACATGGTTATTTCTCATGTTTTGATGACAAAACATGTCAGAGAGAGATGGCATGTTATGTACCTAGGGATATGATATGATAATGTATATGTCAACATGTGGCACACATCCCCTTTAGTTAGTTGTATGGTTCATATATAATTGGGTCACATGAGTAACTTGTGAAATTATTTACATTATGTAATGAGTAGGCCTAAATACAGATTAGGTGTGTACCCATCCATTATTAGTAATAGAGGTCTATAGAAAGGACATGATTATCATTCAAAAGAATAGCATGTAAGTGGAGAGTATTATATTTTATAGAAGTATATTTGAGGTTGTCATCTCAAAATAGCATTTTCATATTGGGAGATATTGTGGAGTTATTCCTTCCTTGCAGAGTAATGTATGGTGTTACCATACCTTAAAGATATTATTTTATTTATGACTATATTTCATATTTTGGCATTTTGGCCCACCAATTTATATTATATTGTATTGTTCTACATTATTTTATACATATATGTATGATTACACATGTTGATCTCACCAAAGGACAATTATTAAACTCAATGCCTAACTACACAATTCAAAGTATAAAGCTTAGAAATATGTAGGATTGATCAAAATTGGCATTATCAAGTATCTAATACAAAATTTATGTGTCTATACAACCATATTATATATATATATATTTATCCTTGAACTTTGATTACCTTTGAAATTGAATGTAAAAAAGATTACATTTGATAATGAGGATTTAAGACCTAATTACAAGGTAACTCACTTCAATTCCCAATGACTCCAGTACTCATAATTTATAGATGGTTTGGTTTAATCAACTCCAAGACATCCCAAGATTATGCTTACACATGATTAAATTCCTACATTTATTTTAGTTTTCTTAATATTTTATAACGTTTATTATTATCCAAATTCAACCCATGCATGTGTAGAAAAGGGGGGGGGAATCTAAGATTTGGCATAGATTCAAAGGCATATGATGCCACAATGGCACCACCACATCTTAAAGATAAACCAAGTCTACCATTTTCATTATTTCATTGTATATTTCAAAAAATTATTATTACACACACTTATCCATGTTTGAAATTTATTTTCAAGTTTTATAGGAACATTGTACTTTGTTGTTTATGATTCAATAATAAAGAATCAAGTATCCACACTACCTATTTTAATTTTATATGTATGTGTACATCCACACACACATCAAAGTAAATTATGATGTAGACACCTAAAAAATGCCCCTAGGAATTTGTTATTCATAATATTATAATAATTAGTAGTGCTTGTGTGATTTATAATAATTAAAAGTGCTTGTGTGATTTTCTATTATTAGTCTAAATTAGGCCTTTTTGGCATATTTTGTAATTTTATATCATGTTCCCCTTTTTATTTTATCTCTTCACACTTTCTCTCTCTACCCTCTCTCTTCCGCTTCATTTCTAACAGTCCCCGTATAATTGTGCATTGTATATTTTGGGGGCTTAGAAATGTATAGTGTATTTTTCTTAGGGAGTTTTTCATGTGGTTCCATTTGGGTGCACTCAAGTCTTATGGTCCCATCTGATATGTTTTTTTAGCTTGTTTGATGTTAGTTTATGCACCAATAAAGCCTAGTTAACTTATATTTTTTCTTTAAAGAATCAATTGTGTTATTTTTCAAAATGTTCTCATTAATCAAAATTGGTTTTACTCATCTGTATAGGATTGTTGTGTCATGTGTTTCTTGAGTTCCACATAGCTTCCTTTATTACAATATATTGGAGAAATTTTAGAGAGAAATCATTCATAACATTTATCCATATTTTCATATATCTTCATGGTGTAACGACAAGATTCTTTGTGTAGTAAAATATTTTAAAAATCATATTTATTTATTTTATAATAATTTAGAGATTTTTTAGATGAGTTCTATATCATCTTGATTGTGAATTAATATCTTGAGATGGCTTGTAGTAAAATATTCTTAAAATTATATTTATCTAGTTTTATATTGATTTTTAAAATGTAGGTAATGAATGTATTTTAGAAATTTCAATATATTTAACTTTTAGGTAGCGAATGTATTTTAGATAAAAAAGCTCTAGAGAATGTATTTTAGATGAATAAATTTGTGTATTTAATTTTACGAAGAATGTATTTATTTATATTTTTAAAATGATTTTAATAAGAAATGATTGGATTTAATACTCAAATTTTTATGTATTTAAGTTTTAATTTTTTTCACTTAAAATCATATCAAATGTGGTCATTGGTTATATTTTTCAGATTAAACTATCAATTGAATGATTCGAAAAAATTATAATTTTAAAATTATATATATATATATATATATATATATATATATATATATATATATATATATATATATATATATATATATATAATTGAATTTACCAAATTCATAATCATTAAATAAGAGTGAAGAAAGAGAAAATTTTGTAAAATAAAAAATAATAATAATAATAATAATAATAATAAATTATAAATACTTCAATTAAAATAGTACATTCAATATGTTAGAAGGAAATTTTTGTAATGCAATTTATTTAGTAGTGAGGTGTTTTAATATGTTGTTGTTTTCTTGTTGGTCTAATTTTGGCATGGCAATGAATGTCACAGTGAGGAAAAGATTGGTGAAACCCATGATTTTGTGACGGATTATGACTTTGATATATTGAAAATATTGAAAATTAAATCTAAACAAAATATTTAATAGATTTTAGAATTTTTAGAATAAAATAAATGTATTGCATCTTTTTGTATATAAACTAAAATACATATTTTATTAATTTTAATTTGTTTAATTCATATTTTTTGGTTAGGGATTTGAAGCGTTTATGTCTCAATATGTTAAAATTGAAGCATGTTATTATGTTATCACCACCAAAAGAATAATGTCAATTAAATGAAATCTATTCACTTATAAATATGATAATTTGTACTTAATCATTATAACTATAATTGTTGGGAATCTAGGAAGCACAATTGATTACCATGTACAAGCAACTAAACACGGAATTTAACTAGAATACGCAAGTAACTAGAATTCAGAAATAACACAGAATATGAGAGACAATACCCAATTGTATTAATACTCTTCCAGAAGGAAATACAACAAAGAAGATGCCACCTTCTTCCTTACACGCCTCTAGGGCTCCCACACCTCTAGGGCATAAACAGTAAATCTCTTCAAGAGCTCACTCTCTCAATTACGGTCCCAACACACAACTCAAACACAGAGTTAGTGTTCACCTCCAACCAGTCAGTATCACTACTGTCAGTACACCGAGTATACACACATACTCAACTGAGTACACAACGCACTCCAAGTAGATCTCCCATGAACTTGCAACAACCTGCAACTCAAATGATCTTACTTTGGAAGGATCTACCTTGCCTTCCTTTATTTCTCTCTGACCGAGTACATACCGTACTCCAAGTAGATCCTGCCTGATCTTGCTACCTGTTGTGTTGCTGATCTCCTTGATCCTGCTGCCACCTGTAGATCAATCTGGTCTTGCACACCTACCGACCAACCTGGTTTTGCACACTTTCAAACCTAGATCTCGCACACACAAACACCTGTAAATCAATGATCTTACTTACCATGTAGATCTCCAAACGTGGCCTTGCACACCTGCCAACCAAGATCCTACATACATGAAGAATCCTTCTGATTCTCCAAACCAGCACCCACACTTGGCACTGTGGCACTAGGAGGAACACACCATGCTCTCTTCACTCTGAAGGAGCTAATTTTGCTCTCTTACTCTCTAGCACACCTGTGGAACTAGGAGTAACTCCCCTTGCTCTCTTCACACTGAAGAAGCTAACCAAGCTCTCTCAAACTAGAACACTTTACAATACAGCCTATGAGTCTCTTAAATAGATCTCATGCAAACAATAATTAGACATCTAATTACAATAATTAGATCCGTAGCTCAAGACTATAACTGGCCTTCTACATGCAAACAACCAGTTTATTAACTAATTATTCGTGCAACCGACAGTTCTGGAACCGCACAAGCGACCGACGTTGGTCCCTGTCTGCCTGGAGGTGACCGACGTCGACCTACTCCTGACCGATGTCAGTTGCTTCCTATCCACCACTGGCCGACGTCGATCGACCTAATCTATGTCGGTGACTATGACACTCAACAACCTCCTCCCCTGTTTGCATTAGTGAAGCTTTTAGCTCCACAACCTAACAATCTCCCACTTGGAGATAAACAGCTACATTATACCTGTACCTTTACCCCATCTAATTTATTTCCTGCCTTATATCCCTCTTCAAGCTCAACCTTGAAGACCAACCACCACAAAACCTGTGGTGCACCTCCTGTCATCCAAGTAACCTACCGCACCACATCTACAACCCATGTAGAAAAGAACTTGACCCTGCATAGCATGTCGACTTGTTGCTGGTCCCTCTCAGATACTTGAGAATCCACTGAACTGCCCTCCAGTGCTTCTTTCCCGAATCAGCTCCAAACTTTCTAATAGCTTCCACTACTAGGGCAAAATCAGGGAGTACACTTGTACTCCACCTCATCATGTGATTGGAGACCCTGTTCTGTGAACTATCCATCCATAGGTGTGCTACCCGATTCTGCAACCTGCACTACCTTCACACAATCATCATGTGACAACATCAACTTGTGATCTTCCCTGTCTCTAAGATTACTCATGCCAAAGAATTTTGCTGCTCCCAAATCCTTCATGGCAAACCACTGAACTAACCTTACCCTTAGCTCAGCAAAACCCTGTATGTCTGAACCTATAGCTAGCATACCATCCACATATAGTAACAGGCTAATGTTGCAATCATTATCTAACCTAGTAAGACAAACACAATGGTTACATTGACATTGACTAAAGCCCTGCTTTGTCATCTACCTGTCAAACCTGTACCACTGTCTTGGAGCTTCCTCAAGACCATATGACCTGGCCTTTTGTCTCATGTGTCCATTCTCTCTATTATTTAACTAAGGTATCCATTCATCTTTCAGTGCTTTCATATCGGCTGGTAACCCTACCAAATCTCCCATTTGGTTCTACATCTTATTCATGCCATGCTCCCACTTTTTCCTGGATCCTTCCTGCTCTGCAGTGAGCAATGAGTACAAAGAAGAGGAATAATGAATTTGAGGCTTACTTACCCTTTCAATCCTCCATATGGGCGTTTGAGACTCCTTGACAGCTTGCTGTCTGCCCAAAATCTATTCCAGTGACTGACCTCAGTCACCACACAATCTGCATCTAATCGACGTCAGTTCTATGTGATTGTCCTTTCTACCGATGCCAATTTTTTGACCGACGTCGGTCTTACCTAGTCATCGACATCGGTTCCCTGACTGATGCTAGTAGCCACCCTGCCTGACACCACCGGCTCTGGTCTGCACATGACCGACATCGACACCTATCTGTTCAATGCTGGTTCCTCCTGATCGACACCAGTAACTATGTTCACCTGTGAGTGATGACTTTTTACCAGTGAGCTCTCTTTGGATCAAAACCCTATCCAAATTGCTCTGCTCAGAGTTACTCAGTCCCATTCACCGATATTTGTCCATCATCTCCTCCATAAACACCAAGGCTTTCCAATTTTTAAGTCTGTCAAAGACATCTGACTTCCTCTTAAGAACATGCATCTCCTTCTTGCTCATGTGACCAAGCCTACAAAGCCATGTCTTCACAACAGAAGAAGAATGAGTAATATAAGTAGATAGATAAAGGATACCTACTTTCTTACCACCTGATAATTCAAGTGCATCCACTGTGAGAGTTTCTGTGCATCTCTCATCACCCAACTTTCTTGAAGAAATTAGCCACATCTTCAGAACTGGGACTTGCATGACATCCTTCAACACCCATGTGTTGGCCGCTTGTAATTTCAGCTTCACTTCCCCTTTGCCAATACTTTGACAAGGCTCACCAACCCCTCTAATTGGGGTTTCATGGAAAGAGGAAACAGAATCTATAAACCAAGATTCTACTTTATCCAAGGAACATCCCAGAGCATCTTGTGTAACAACACCTACAACATCTACTTCTTCAGTTCCTTCATGCTGATCTTCTACCAACCAACAATATTTCTTTACCTGCTCTTTCTTTCCATAACACTGTAATTGGACATTCGTGCTTTTCAATTCCTCCATTCTTAGTGTACTTTCTTTTGCCATTGTTATACTCCCACTCAATCAGAAACCCCTGAGAGTGACCTGTAATCAAACACAAACCTGCTCCCTACAACCTTAGCTCTGATACCACTTGTTGGGAATCTAGGAAGCGCAATCGATTACCATGTATAAGCAACTAAACATGAAATTTAACCAGAATGCACAAGTAACTAGAATTCAGAAATAACACAGAATATGAGAGACAATACCCAATTGTATTAATACTCTTCCAGAAGGAAATACAATAAAGAAGATGCCACCTTCTTCCTTACACACCTCTAGGGCTCCCACACCTCTAGGGCATAAATAGTAAATCTCTTCAAGAGCTCACTCTCTCAATTACGGTCCCAACACACAACTCAAACACAGAGTTGGTGTTCACCTCCAACTAGTCAGTATCACTACTGCCAGTACACTGAGTATACACACATACTCAATTGAGTACACAACGCACTCCAAGTAGATCTCCCATGAACTTGCAACAACCTGCAACTCAAATGATCTTACTTTGGAAGGATATATCTTGCCTTCCTCTATTGCTCTTCGACCGAGTACATACCGTACTCCAAGTAGATCTTGCCTATTGTGTTGTTAATCTCCCTGATCTTGCTACCACCTATAGATCAATCTGGTCTTGCACACCTGTTGACCAACTTGGTTTTGCACACCTGCAAACCTAGATCTCACACACACAAACACCTGTAAATCAATGATCTTACTTACCATGTAGATCTCTAAACGTGGCCTTGCACACCTACCGACCAAGATCCTACATACATGAATAATCCTTCTGATTCTCCAAACCAGCACCCACACTTGGCACTATGGCACTAGGAGGAACACACCATGCTCTCTTCACTATGAAGGAGCTAATTTTGCTCTTACTCTCTAGCACACCTGTGGAACTAGGAGGAACTACCCTTGCTCTCTTCACACTGAAGAAGCTAACCAAGCTCTCTCAAACTAGAAAACTTTACAATACAACCTATGAGTCTCTTAAATAGATCTCATGCAAACAATAATTAGACATCTAATTACAATAATTAGATCCACAGCTCAAGACTATAATTGGCCTTCTACATGCAAACAACCGGTTCGTTAACTAAGTATTTGTGTAACTGATAGTTTTAGAACTGCACAGGTGACCGACGTCAGTCCCTGTCTACCTGGAGGTGATCGACATTGGCCAACTCCTGATCGATGTTAGTTGCTTCCTGTCCACCACTGGCTGACGTCGATCGGCCTAACCGACGTTGGTGACTGTGACACTCAGCAACCTCCTCCCTTGTTTGCATCAATGAAGCTTTTAGCTCCACAACCTAACAATAACTCTATATAATATTAGTGAAGAGAGATAAATGACATGACTATCACATTAATGATATGGTAATTCCATCTTATTTACTTGGAGTAAAGGATCAACTAGCAATGTCTAGTAATCCCATGATATTGGTGCAATGCTATCATAATCAACCCAAGCTACATATCTATCTATCCTATGACCCCACTAAAGCCTCTCCTATTTAATCCAAGTGAATCAATGCTTTATTCCAGGAACATCCTGTTGTACCCCAAATTAGTGTCATACTCTATCCCATTGATATCTCTCAACCATGTAATCTCATCATCCTACGAAATAACACTCTATCATCATGTAACTCATATACTCTGCATCCTCCTCCCATGCCAACTAAATCTATCTATATAGCATTTAGGTAATGTTTGTATCTGTCAATCCATCAAAATCCTACCTATAAAATCTCATGTCACTTGCATGATCCCATTACACGACTAGAATAATATTCCACTTGAACACCAATGGCTCCTCTAGATCTTGGTCTACTCTAGTGCCTACTGGTCTTTCTATAGCAACATGATCCCACAACCAAATATATAGTAATAAAGATGGGCCAAAACTAGTTGCTCATCTATAATCACCCATATGCATCTCTCAATACAATTGGCCTAACACAATGGGACCCCATGTAAAAACCCTATGTAATTGGACCATGTCTGCCACTACATCTCCCAAACCTAATTGAAACCACTGACCACTCTTGTCTAATAATAGTATACGGGTAACAAGAGACATGAGTACTAGGGTTCCATGATCAATCATGCTCTGGCTCAATGCCCTATCTATGTCAATATGAGAATATCATACACTGACATGTAGGTGTCCATATAATCTATACACATTATCTCTAAATGATCCATTCCTCCAATAAACAGATCTCCCCTCATTGGCAATTTAAAAATGTGTCAGACATCTTCTAGGGTCACTATCATCTTGCCAGTCAAAAAGTGGAAGGTACTCATTTCCAAATGTCACTGCTCTACTAAGGTTGTAATCAATGCTCAATCAATCTTAATTAATGGCATGATTTTTATATAATATAATCTAGTAATCTCTATAATATTTTAATCCACCATTGTCAGTCTCCACATCTGATGGAGCACCATTCACTGCCATAATCTCAAAGCTAACATGCCTAGATCCTCCTGCATAAATCCACACTCACCTCATTATCCTATACTAACCATCACCCCCTTTATTTTTTCCTACCCTTTTATCTCGTACCCCTTGTTAATGGTCCTAACTACCCTTCCCCATCCCCTCATCCATCTACCCTACCCTTTATTTATCTAACTTCCACCTTCACCTTCATCAAAATCATTAATCACCCTATGCCCTTAGTTGTGGTTTTTTAAAATTAAAAGTCCCCTAATTGTGATATTGTAATATCATGAGTCCCCTATTACAATTTTACAAAATTGTAACTTTCCTATTTATGGTTTTGTAAAACTGTAATTACCCCTTGTGATTTTGTAAAACCACTAATTTTGACCCCAACATCTTGATTTATAAGTGTAAAACTATAACTTAAGGAAATGCCCCCAGTTGTGATTTTGTGATCTCCTATTTCCTCCCATCATAAATGCACAATTAATAAAACACATACAAAAATAACAAGCTAGAATCAAACACTTACTGATGGTCTAACATTGGTAAGCCTCTGTTACTCTTGAATCTTCTCTCTATGGTGTGAGGAGCATAGAATCTGATCCATGCTAAAGAGCTCCAGAGTAAAATTTAACTATAGGTAGGGTAAAAATGAATTTATTTTTACCCCCATTACTCTATTTTACCCTCCCCACTCTTCTTTCTCCCCAACTAACACATGTTTAACCTTTACTAACTCTCTCTTATCATCATTTCACTTCCTTCTAATCATTTCAACGTAATTCTATTCCACATTTAATCTCATTCCTAGCAACATTATATCTCATTAATCATATAGTTTTTGGGGCATCTATCCTTGATCTAAAAGAAAGTCATTTAATCCCCTCGAGGTATATATATCTTTGCTTAGGGCATAGTCTTTATCCATATTTGATTGTCTTCTTTGTCATTATTGTTAGGGAAATAGTACTTTACGTTCCCATTCCCGTCCAATATCATGTAAGTTAGAACTACATTGGCTTGAGGTCTCTTCAGACTATATAGGTAACACTTGGCCACTTTTTCAGTGCTCAAGGGTAGTTCAGACACCCATTTCTTATCATTTCTTGTCCTCCTGAGGTCACTCAAATTTGTATCTATTAATCATTTTGAGCTACACTTTTTATCAATCTCCATCCTATTATTATCTTATCTTGGCCCATAGCTTTCCTTGGCATAAGTCCTTACCTTGGAGTCGTCTCAAGGTCATGGCCTTATCCATATCGATCTATGCATTCCCTTAACACGTGTCTTTCTTTCGATATTAGTCATATTATATGTTGAAACTACTTTCCACTTTTTTAGGCATTGATCTATGCCTAGGACACATCCTAAGTGACTAATCTTGGTTCTTATGGTGTGTTCCCCCTTGGGGCTAGTCTTACACATATCACATTCGTGGACTATTATTCTCTTGCATCCTCGTTTGGGGAATCATAAAACTTGTATATCACTAATTAATCATTGGGGCATCCCAACCCTTTATCATTTCATTTGATTTACCACCCCTCATTCCTTTTAGATTGCCTATCATATTTATTCCTTCCTGCATGTCCCCTTAATGGGGAATCATGCAACCATGTTCTTCTTTTATGGATTGGTTTTTATTTGAAAGACAATTGCTTCTCCACTTCAACCACTCACAATGACCTTTCAAAAAGAGGCAAAATATATGCTCTCAAATATGCTTGCTTCTTTCTATCCCTAATTTCTTCTAATAATCATCTAATTCATTTAAATTATTTATTAAATAGTCCCTTCCTAGCCAATAGTCTAAACCCCCTTCATTTTTTTCTATATCATACCCAATTTATATATATCCCATGATATATTAATCCCCCATTATCCACCCTAATAATATCCTATTAACCTAATAATCCTATTTATCCCCACTTGCTAATTTTTTATTTTTAAAATTATAACTACCTCTTATCCACCTACCCATAGCCTTTCTTCCAAACCTAGTTTCTAATCCCACTTTAAATCTCCATTAAACCCCACTAAATCCCCTAATCCTCTATAAAATCCTCCTTAACCCACCTTGAGCCCCTCACTTCCCTTTCTAGAAAATTCTAATGAATTTTTAAATCAAGGGCTCATTTAATGACATGTCCTCCAAGGAATTTTTAATTTCTTGGAAAATTAAGAGCCCTTGATCTTAAAAGACCCAACTTTAAATTTAGACCATCTATTTACCCTCCCTCTTTTCTATATAAACCATGCAAATATCTTGACCATGATAATGATAAAATCATAAATCTTGTGAGCCTTCATTCTATTGCCATTACATCCATAATTCTTTGCTTACTAATTGCACACATTGTAGACACTAGAAAACTGCACACTTACAATTTTTGATGACTAAATGCCTCGGGACCCCCTAAACCTTCTTATACCTTAACAAACCCCTCTTAACCTAACCAAATAACTATTATTATAGTCACATAATAGTATTCAAAATCACTATTTAAAAGTAATATTCAAAATTACTTTTCACTATCACTATTCACTATGGGACCCACTATCACTATTCATGATGACATGGCATATGACTGGCAAGTGACATGGCTTAAAAGTGATGTGGCTTGATGTGGGACATCATACCCCACCTAGGACCCTTCCCAAAGTGCTTGATGACCTCATTTAATCATCACAAGGGCCCCTCTTAAAATATGGTGAATTTATCCTCAAGATAGCATTAGTCAACATATATTTTACCTTCACACATAAAATTAACCTTCAAAATAAGATACCTACCTCTTTAGTACTTTGGAAAAGACAAAGGGCACCCATTTTTGACTTCTTAACCCAAATGGGACACTCACCAACCCAAATGGAAATCCCCACCCATCTCATTTTAACTAATTCATCTACCACAGAAATTTTTTCCATACTTATACTATTTCTCTTTTGGCATGACTTTTTACAACATATGCTATAAATACCCCCCCTCTCCTTCACCCAAGGTTAAGTTGGAACTTATTATCTCCTTTGCCCTCTTCTCTCTTATCCTCCATACCTTTCACCTCTTCTTTTTCCCCTTTTTATTTTACTTCATTTATTTCCTTGGCCATATTTACCCACTTGACCCTTTTTACCTCTTTACCATAATTCACCCACTTGACCCATTTTGCCTCTTGGCCATATTTACCAACTTGACCATTTATCCATTTTACCCTTTTCCCTTCTATATTCTTTATCATTTTTACCATCACCTTCTTGATCATTTCAATCATTTATCAACCTCAAACAAACCATCTTGCCCTTTTGACCATTTGCCAAACCAAAACCATAACCTTGCCTCGACTAGCCTTTTAACATTTGCTTTATTTAGTAATTTTCTTAGCAAAGCATCCATCTTAATTATATTTAATTTCAGATTTGTTGTCATTTAATGAAATTATATTTTATTTTATCATTCCAATTTGATTATCTAAATAAGGTGGATTGACAACCTCCTAGGAAGCTATCATTTCTAAGACCTAGTTCATGCTAGGCAATCCACTTTGCTACTTATCTAACAAAAAAAAATTATTACTGTTTTCTTATTGTAGGTTATTCTTTCCTCGCCAAAGAGGAGTATCCATAATAATCTTGATCACGTGCACATTTTATACCAGGTTCTCATAACCATTACCTTTATTGATAGTTTCTTCTTTTCATACTTAGAAAAAAAATAGAAAATAGAGAGAAAAATTTTGGCACGCCCGATGGGACCCCTTATGGGTTCATAGTTTTCTAGGCATATAGTTGCATTTAGTGAAAGTTCAATGCTCTTGCATTTCTATTATTTCTAAATTCTAAAAAAAAAATCCTTTCTTCCTTTTCAAAAATATATAAAAAAATTGTTTTCATCATAGGGATAGGTTGTATTTTACATCTTGAATTTAAGTGCATTTTAGTTATTCCTTGTTCACATGAAAAGACACCAAAATCTTCTTTTGGCTTAAAATTGAGCGCATTCATTGTATTTCGTACTTAATGGTTATCTCACCTAGACTAGTTAAATGCATTATGAATTAATCGTAGCACACATATGTTACACAACCAAACCACACATACAAATTAAACATCAAAACTTATTTGAGATAAGACCCATTGGGATTTCATCACCCTTTGGATCACCTTACCCTACCCAGTGATCCCACTTATATTTCATCACTAAGGAGAGGACCCACTCCATTCTCTGGGAGAGTATAAACTCTATAAAAATGGTATATATTAGCTAAGTGCCTGCATTGGCTGTGGGATTATGAAGTGAGGGGAGAAAGCCTCTAGTACCAAGCCACGTACTTGATCTAGTGTAGATTATCTTAGCACTAAAATTTAACCCAAAACCATCCTTAGATGGATTTTCTAGTACTTGACTTACAATCTAATTTCTCCTTTCACACTCTTTAAGGCATAAGCCAAAAGTGATTTAAAATAAATCTTAGGATTAATTACGCTTTTAGTGTGTGTTTTGTTTGCTTTAGGTTTTTTTTTGTTTTCTCATTGTGTGAGGTGAGAGGTTTGTTATCCATTTCTAAATTTCTCATATTATCTTAACCAGACAACAAGTGAAAAACCAAAATAACCCACCACCATCTTCTTCTTCATCCTCATCCATGGATTATACCTCAGACATTAATAGATCACCCCATGCTTTACCATACCATTCTCCCCCACCTATAGTGACTTCAGTAATCCTTGAAGGTGATCCACTTTTTTGGACAACAATTCAATTGCTTTACAACATTATCTTAATACCTTATCCTACTATACTTCGATGGCTTTAATTCCTCTCACGGATCCACCCTATGGTATACCACACCACCTCATGGTTGGTGTTGCATTATCCCACCCTTCTATTAGCCAAGCTTCATATTTTACCATTGGTTCATCTACCACCACCACCTACAAACTTATTACCCCAACCAATACCTCTAATGTTGGCTCAACTTTACGCCTTGTCACTTCTACCCCTTTTGTCAGTGTAGTGTCTTTCACACCCATTTCTACCATTTCCTTTAGCTTAATCAATATACAAACCTCAACCCACTTTCAAAACCTAGTACTCTCCATACCACAAACACTTCCCCCTATTAGCACTAGGATGACTATCCCTCAACAACCCACAAACACTTTAACATTACCAACCCAAACCATACCCCCATCAACCAACCCAAATATACCCCTAAACCAACCATTATCAGTTTCTCTACAAGGCCCCATAGTTTGCTATCAATATATCCCCAACCTGTTTAGATATATCACACCTCCCACCTAACCCTTAATGCTTGTTAGTCTTATGGGGACACTATTCCAACCTCAAATTACCACATACCAATATGTGCCTACTTTCTTACCTCCTACCACATATCAATTCATAGCTACAACTTAACCTTAGAAAAACTTACCACTGAATTATGTATCTACCCAATGTTAACCCAGCCTGATCAAGATGCTTGTAGATAAGATGACCCAACTTGAATCATCTATCTCTAGGTCCCATAATCTTTTATCCTATGACCAAATCTGTAATGAACCTATCAACCCTTCTGTCCTGATTCATGTTTATCCTCCTCAATTGGAACTTCCCAAACTTTAAGTTTTAGGGGAAGTAGGATCCTTAGCAACATTTTAGGGCATTTCACCATTATTATTACTTGATTTATTATGATGATGACCTCCTTCTCTGAACCCTCCCTATGTCTTTATCAGGGCCCACCTTGGATTGGTACAATGCCCTTTCTAGACATTCTATATTGTTATTTTCCTAACTGGCCCAAATTTTCTTCGAACATTTTTGTGTCAATAAATTCAAGAAGGTCTCCATAACTAACCTCTATTTTATCAGGTAGTTTGATGATGAATCAATTTCAAACTTCATTGCACGATGGTGAGGCCTCATTAATCAATTATGTTTTTCACTAACCCAAATGAAACTCATTGAATTTTTTTTCTGGGATGTGCAAAACACATCACTCCCACCCCTTTAGGTGCAAGAATTTATAACCTTTAAAAAAGCATTCATAATGGTGCATAAATTCGAGAACCAAGGCATAGATGAGGATAAATCAAAATTGTGAAATAATAATTTCACTTTTAAACCCAATGACCTTTCTTCCTCCAAAACAACTAACCAACCCAATTTTAAATCCAAAACATTTGCAAATGTGTTTGTCTTGAAAACTACCCCGCCACCATCCGTTAACCAGCCACATCAAAACACACCTTCCAATTCTTCTTACCCACCAAACCGAAATCAAAGTCGAGTTCCCCCTAAATAATTCACCCCTATAGGGGAATCTTATGCCTCTATGTTGGATAAATTGATAAAATATAATTTTATTCAACTTTTATCGATTAATCCACCTCAAAAATTTGACCCCTCTTACCCTGTGCCTAGGTGGTACAATAAAAATGACCATTATGTTCTCCATCAGGTCATCAGATATGACATAATAATGGTGAATTGACATTTTACAAACCTAACACACACCCCAAATTTCTCTCAATATTTTTCACAAACCATTCCCTAACCATCCTCCACCTACCCAAACCCATGACAATTAATTTAAACCATATTCATCTCATGAGGCACACACAATCAACGTCAGTATAAATGAGTGCATGGAGGATGAGCCTCATATTCCCATTTCCTCTTCACCAACCTCACCTATGGAAGAAGCAAATTCACCTCTTACCCCTTCAAAGACCCAAGTAGAAGGATCTATAGCCCCCACTTCTCTACTTGATCAAACCATATCCATACCCGCCTCTCCTTTCATAGAACCAAGCACTGATCTAACCACCCCTTCCTCTACCCCACCAAATGAAATGGTATAACTCTCATCTTCTCCTTTGAATACCCTAGTAAAGGAAGGATTTGGGACCATACCTACATCCTCGATCAAACAAACATCCCCTCTCTTAATCACCCCATAAGCAACCATTGTTTTGAAACCTTCTAGCTCAAGTAGAGATGAAGGAACCATCCCCAGATCAATGAAACAAATAGATAAATGAAACAAACCCATTTATAATCCCTTTTCTCGATTAGTGCAAAGTTTGGAATTTGCCTCATAACCCAACCTGGATAGAACCACTTCTTTCCATTACTTGGGGCTGCCATACCAAAATAGAACCGAACCCTCAACTTCATTATCATCTACTTTTGAACCTATTATGACCCACCCCATCATCAAACATTTATTTCCCCCAAGATGTGAGGGAACCATATCACCCACCTCGACCTATATCATCTCATAATCTTCTATCTTAATCAACCAAGAATTTGGGTATCCTTCCCACACTTAGCATTACTGATCCCCCAATCAAATTAGGCCTAACCCCCTTTAGGCCACCAAAAAAACCATAAACCAATATGGACCAAAGGGTACAATTACTTAAACCTCATCCTCAAGTTAGACCTATACCACCTCCTTCTCATTTACCATCTATTTTGGGACCCCACCCTTCTACTATCCTAGTCACTTATTCTACTTCAATTAAACCAATGCCATTTTCTATGCCTACCCCTTCACCACCTATGTCATTTACTTCTTAATAATTCTTAGCTAATTTATCCGCCTCTACTTTTCCACCTATTATCAACCCCCATCCTCTACTTCAAAACCATCTACTGTTAACCTGATCATAGCTAAGCAAACCCAATCTAAACCATCTACCAAAATTACCCAACCACCAACCCTCTCTAAGGTCAAAACCACACCTAAGAAGGTTCGTATTTCTCCAACAAACATCTCAACACCCTCAACACCTCTGAAGGAATCTTACTCTATTATTTTAAAGAGGCTATTACAAGCCTCCTCCATTGAACTTCCACATATTAAACCATTCATCCCTTCTAACACCAAACCCTCTTAGTTCAATGATACTTAGATTTGTGTGTATCATAAGACACCAGGACATAACATAGAGAGTTGAAAATCTCTCCAAGCTCTTGTTCATAACTTATATAAGGATGATGATATGTCATCAAATGAACCACTTTCACCTGCCTTACTAACCCAATTGCCAACCTAACTAATCCAACCACTATCCCAACCTATGCTAACTTCTATACAATCCACATGATTACCTGATCTTGAGTACAACAAAGGGGTAAAGGAAGAGCTAATATGTCCATTCCATCGACATATCCTTCAGATTCTCAAGCTCCTAACTAGGACCAAACACCAACAACACCACCCAGGGCATCACCTAGACCTAGAGTATCCATCCTAGGTGTACCTCCCACCAATTCCTTTACATCTATTCAACAAACCGTGTTGAAGCAACTTCATCAAGTACCGATGAATTTGAGCCTTTATGACATGATCAAAACCTCACCTCATCATTATCGAGTATTAATAGATGCCCTACCATCCATTGAGGTTCAGCCAAATGATCCTGAACCCCTTGCCTCCTTTCTTGGGACCCTCTAACATTCTGCCATTGTCACCTTACAAGATTCTAAGATACCTCTAGCACACTCTAAGGAATCCAACCCACATCTATTTGTCACTATATATATATATATATATATATATATATATATATCACATCCATGTCAAAAGGGTGATGATTGATGGAGGATTCAACATCAACATAATCTCCTCCTATGCTTTTGATTAGTTGTATTTACCAAAGAATATCATGGTTGAAAGTACAATGATTCTTCACTCCTTCAATGACACCATGGCCACTACCTTAGGGAGCGTTGTTCTTCAAATACACTTAGGACCTCACACCATCTCTGAGTTATTTTATGTTGGAGAGGGTGAATTCCAATATAACATTATCCTTAGATGCCCCTGGATCTGGACTATGAGTTGTATCCCCTCCACTTTACACCACTATGTTAAATTTGAACATGAAGGGCAAGTCATAACCATTAAAGTTGATCCCAATCCTTTTACATGTTACAACATGACTTATAGGCCTAATGATGTCCTTCTTCCACCTTCATCTCCCTCACAATCAACCAATCCCATTAACATAACTGCACCATCAACCACTACCCAAAGTGGTTCTACCCTTAATAACGATTAAGCCTCAACTAGTGCTTCTATCCCTTCTTCCTAGATTCCCATTGAGGGCTCTTTGACACAAACATTCCAATGCCTTTCTCTTGGGGAGTACCAACTTTTAGCCTTAGATACCTTTCCCACTCCCTAAGAATATGAGAACCTTCAAAATGACCCTTCTTATGAACCCAACATAGGTACCATCATCCCATTTGGACTTCCCAACAATAAAACATACTTTGTCTATGGAAGATTTGATCGACCACTCCTCACTCCTATCACCACTCCTTATATTTAACCTTTCACTTCTGATTTCTCCTATCTAAGCAACCTAGCCTTTGCATGAACCTACCTTCATCACTTTTCTTGGAAAGGATTTGGTATGGACCTATATAAACAAGGACCTCACAAATTAATTGTTATCAAGACTCAGAAACCTTATGAGTTCTTTGGGATTGGGTTTGAACCACCAGAAGAACCCACCTCACCAAAACCTATTGATATCCCCATGGAAGAGATTCCATCTTCTCCCAATACATCTTCTCAATTTGGAGACTTCAACATCATCCCATCCAAAAAAAAAATTATCAGTACCATTAGTTAGACCCATTGACCTATAAACATGTTGGCCAAACTAAAACCTTTCCTCTCATCCACCTTGAAATGATTGACCATGATTCACCCACCATCTATACCATTCAGTGCCAAGATAATAATTCTATCTTCACCTACCTTGGTGTAGGAGACTCTCCCATCTATAAATTCTTCCATTCAAAAACTTAGACCATGCTCAATGAATCAAAAGTTGATGTTAACTTAAGAACTCATGAGAATCCTTGTATCATTAAACTGGGACAATCCTTGGACTCAAATGAGCAACATGATTATCCCACCTTCCTTCGAGACCATAGCATCGCATTCACTTGGTCTTATCAGGATATGCTCAGGATTGACCCCTCCATCACCCTTCATAACATCATTACCCATCTAGAGGCTAAAACAATTTTGTAAAAGCTTCACAAAATGCACCCTCGTATAGCTCTTCTCATCAAGGAAGAACTTCAACATTTTTTATCCATCAACTTTATTCAACCCATTGACTAACCATAATAGGTCTCTAATATTGTTCCTGTTACCAAGCCCACTTGGGAACTCCACCTTTATGTGGATTTTTAAGACCTTAACCTTGCATGATCCAAAGATGACTTTCCTTTACCCAACATTGACCAACTAGTTAACATTACCATAGGTGATGAGATGTTATCCCTCATGGATGGCTTTTCAAGATACAATCAAATCCTAATCACCCCCTCAGACCAACATAAAACCTTTTGGCTTAAAAAATACAGGAGCAACTTATCAATGGGCCATGCCTATGTCTTCCATGATCTTATTCATAAAATTGTAGAGGATTATGTGGACTATCTCCCCAAAAAATCTAAACACCACAAGGACCATTTATCTATTTTTACCATCTTTTTTTATCGACTGATCCGATTCTATGTTTGGCTCAATCCCAAAAAATGCATTTTTGGGGTTTTATCTAGAAATATTATGGGCTTTATCATCTCCCTCTATGTAATTGAGATTGGACCTACTAAAGTCAAGGCCATCCTAGAAATGCCTGCCCCAAAAAACCTTAATCAACTTCATAGTCTACAGGGAAAACTCCAATCTATTTGTTGCTTCATATCTCAATTATCAGACATATGCCAACCCTTTCACCACCCCTTGAAGAAAGACACCTCCTTTAGATGGACCAAATATTGTCAATAAGCCTTTGATTCACTCAAAGAGTACTTGCTTTCCCCACCTATTCTTATCCCACCTAGGGATGACCAACCTTTTTACCTTTACGTATCTTCCACTGATCACTCTTTAGGTGCCATGTTAGCTCATCAAAATGAAAAAAACAAGGAACAAGATTTTTATATATTACTCTCATGCTTCTAAAGGATGAGACATGATATATCCATCTTGGAAAGATTTGTCTCGCTCTCATTTTTTTCCTCTATGCTTCATCACTACCTTCTTAATCATAAAACATATGTTATCACTAACACCGACCCACTCAAGTATATTTACTCCAAGCCATACCAAAATCAGTGTATGGATAAGTGGCTTATGCTTCTGGCTAAGTTTGAACTTTATTTTCTTCACCAAAAATCCATTAAATGGTAGGTCATTACTATTCAATTAGTTGAAGCCCCTCTCCTAAATAACCAACCCATTCCATTAACATTTCCTGATGAGTCTATTGCAACTCTTTCTCAAGGAGAACCCTCTTACCAAATGACCATGTTTTTTGATGGCTCTAAATGCCAAAATGGTGGGGGTGCAAGCATAATTCTCATACCCCTTCATGGTGAACCTCTTCTGCTATCCTTTAAACTCAACTTTGAATGTACTAACAACATGGCATAATACAAAGCTTTAGTCATCGGTCTCCAAACCACTCTCACCTTAAAAATCAAAACCATTTCTATCTTCAATGATTCTCAATTCATGATTAACCAGGTCAATGGGTCTTATTAGTGTAAAAATGACATTTTAAGAAATTATAAGATCCTTATTGATGAGCTCTTAACATCTTTTGACCATTATCAAATCCAATTAGTGCCTCAATATACTAACAAATTTACAGACACAATGACCTCTCTTGCATCTCGAATACCCTATCAACCTATGGAATTCAAATTGTTTGTCACCATATACCATTTCATTAGGCCCTCATATATCAGTTCAAACCTTCCAACCATCTGTAGTGTGGAGGCATCTACTTATGATGTCTAGTATGACCAAACATTTAATTACCTTAACTTAGGCATCATTCCACCTGACCTATCAAAGAATGCCTGAAAGGCTTTTGTGCAGGGCACCTCTTATTATACCATACTAGGGAGAATCCTATATAAGCATGGCTTTGATAGTCTTCTCCTCCATTGTTTACGTAGTCATGAGATTCCTCATGCCATCAAAGAAACCCATGATGGAGTTTGTAGAGGACATTTTAGTGGCCTCGTTGTCACCAAAAGAATCATATGCATGGGTTACTATTGGCCTACCCTCAATCAAGACTGTTGTGAATATGTAAAGAAGTGTGTTAAATGCCACCAACATGCTAACTTGCATCACACACCCGCTCATAGCCTTCAAATATCCATGGATTATTAGCCTTTATTACAGTGAGGGTTGGATCTCATTGGAGAAATCAATCCTCACTCTTGTTAACGACACCAATATATCATCACCACTAAAAAATATTTCACTAATGGGTGGATGTCATCCCCCTTATCTCTATCAAAGCCAAAAAATTATATATCTTATCAATCATCACATTATCTATGGTTTTGGGGTCCCTCACAAAATCATAACAGATAATGGAAAATCATTAAAAAACAAAAAAGTTTAAGCCCTTTACGATGCTTTTGGCATCAAACTCAGCCATTCCTCACCTTATCATCCATAGGAATAAGCCTCCAAAAAAACTCTCATCAAAATGCTAACCAAAGTTGTAAGTGCTTTAGGATGGGATTGGCACATACACATCCCATTTTTTTATGGGCCTATCGCACTAGTATTTGAACTGCAACAGGTGCTATACTTTTTTCCCTAGTCTTTGGTGTAAAGGTTGTTCTACCTCTTGAATTCTAGATTCCCTCTCTTCGTATTTCCTTACATGACATCATTTTTTAAGAGGATTGTTTTCAAGAATGCTTCACATGTCTTAAATTACTTGATGAACATCACCTTGCTTACCTTAAGCATCTTCGCATCTATCAAGAGCTTATTACCCATGCTTATATCAATCACCTCAAACAATGGGAATTCAATATCAGAGATATCATCCTAAGATAAAACCAACACATGACCAACATGGAGAAGAGTAAATGAGGCAAGTTTTCTTTCAATTAGCCTAGACCCTACATCATTACCCATAAGTATGGATCAGGAGCTTATCATTTGTCCTCTTTCAAACGTAAATTAGAACCTAAGCCTCTCAACATTTCGT
This sequence comes from Torreya grandis, assembly GCA_037957365.1. Taxonomy (NCBI): domain Eukaryota; kingdom Viridiplantae; phylum Streptophyta; class Pinopsida; order Cupressales; family Taxaceae; genus Torreya; species Torreya grandis. The sequence goes on along the minus strand of JARHVA010001024.1, from coordinate 2,205,058 downwards.
ACTTGCATCTATTTTTATGTTAAAGAAGGATCAAGCTCACTTGTTTGTCTAACTTAAGCTCATCCCTGATTATGAGACTTTAACCTTCACCCACCTTCCTCCTCCCCTTTTGAGGACAATTGATTATAACATAGAACCATGTGAGTAACCATCATAGTTATAGCCTAATACTAAATATGGGTACCATGACTCTACCCATAGCATGGTTCTCATGGATACTTTTCATCTCTAACAAGATGGAATCCCATGGTCATTGTCTCTTAAAACCACATCTTTTCACATATCATTGACCTTCTTGTGTTAAATTTTTGCCCTCATAAAGGTAAATCTCTAAACCTAATTAGACTCGTCTATGTCTAAAAACATCTCATCCCAAAACAATTTGGATACCAAAACATTACTTGGGTCAATATATTAAGCATTACAGACTGCTCCCTCGAAGGATAGCTACCCAAAAACAAAATAAGAATTTCCAAATATAAGGTAGACTACTCCCTTGAAGGGCAACTATCAAGAATATTGAACAAAGCCAATAAGCTTAGACCACTCCCTTGAAGGATGGCTAAGTTAAGTTTGTCAAAAGTAGAGCAATTTTTTTGAAGCTTCCTACATCGATCAGCTTCCCATATATAAAAATAAATCAAAACACCCACTATCACAACAAATTCTAAATCCATGACTAGCTCTCAAACAACATAATAAGTTGTAAGTTGTAATTAGCTTTCCCATGTATACTTCCCATACTGTTCAGTCTACATATAGCATATGACATGGACTTTTCTATTACCATCCTTAGGTCACCTATAGAAGGGGCAAAACTAATTCACATTTGATTATCATACATATTGTTGGTTGAATATTTTGTCGATCAGCGTACTGATAAACAAAATAGGTCTGATCAGCCAAAGTAGGAAGATTGGTCATCCAAATGTGTATGTTTACCACATCAAAATGGGACTAATCTCTCCTCTCATCAAGGGGATGTTCCCTATAGATATGCTATATATATATATATATATATATATATATATATATATATATATATATATATAAACAAAAAATAATACTCAAGGGTAGGATAAACCATCCATCTCTCTTTCTTCAGAGATGATGCATGCAAATCAAAGGAAAAAACTCAAGGGAAATGACAATAAGCACTCCTCTTCTTTCAGAAGTACTATTTAGCAAACCACAAGAATACTCCTGGTAGTAAAAGCAAAATGTAACCAAGGATGTAATAACCAGCAAATTGAGATGTAGCACAAAGTCTCCACCTGAATTGCCCAAAAGTGAGATACAAAGGACAATGAGGGCACAAAGTCATCCCAAGGTCCTTTACACAGAAACAAAAAGAAAACACACTAAAGGCAATTATGGGGGCACAAAGTCTCTCCACGGTTGACTTCAGGACACCTTCCTGACTACTTTTACTAATTCTACTTATTGAATTAAAGGAACAAAAAATATATTAAGGAAAAGGACATAAGAATAGTTTCCTCAACAACAAAGATATCACAGCACAAAGTCTGAAAAGTCACTTGCTTTCTTATTCCAATAATAAAATATGATCAACAATTTGAGCTCAAAGTCTCAGTAATGCCTTTCAATTTGGGCAGAGTTTCATTTCTGATTGTCAGAGAGAGATATATTTACAATAAAAGAGAGTCCCTTATATAGCCTCTTCAAGATAGACTTGGGAATAGTAACACATCATGTTTCATTAAATTTTGTTAAGAAGACAGGATGGAATTTAGGGGCATCTACCCATTTGTTTTTCTCAATGCAGAGAAACAAGTCATGCAATTGAAAGTTTGCATCTTTCAATGTCCACCTGGCGCTCTGATCCTTCTTCATCATTCCTCCTTTTTTGGTTATTGAATTGGGTCCTTGATTCAATTTGATGTTCTTTTCCTTAGTCACTTCCTGTTGGTCTTGGCCTTAAAGCCTTTGAATGCATTCGGGTCTGTAGATTTAAATAGCTATTTTATTGTCATAACTTTGATGTCTGCGAGTATGTCACTTTCCTCAGCAATTCCTTCAGTTTTGTCATTTGAGCTTTCCCAGAGGGGACCTACCTTTTGGGCCTTAATAAATGATCTGCTTTGGGTCGGGAAGAGCCCCCTGCAAGGGTATCTGCCCTTCAGGCAGTCTTTAGATGGTCTTTGGGCTTCTATATTCTGGTAGGTCACTAAGTCCTTTGTTTTACATCCTCCCGAAGGGAAGGTGACCCTTCGGCTTTGGGGGAATTTCCTTCAAGTTGGCATTCGAGAGTCCCCCACAAGGGCACCTGCCCTTCGGGGTCCTTCGGTAGCCTTTTCTTTGGAGTCTTTCAGAACTTTTCCCGCGGACATTTCCTGCAGACAAAAAGTCCACAGAAATTATTGCTTTGTCTTTGGCTTTGAGAAACTCCTTCAGGCTTTCCTCCCATAGCTTTTCTAAATTTTGAAAGGACTTACCTTTGTGGCTTCTTTGAAAATGACCCTTTCGAAGGGTGCTTTTGTCGACTAAGTGCCCTCCGCAAGGGCACTTATCCTTCGGGAGGCTCTTTTGAACTTTTGCATTGAACCGCTCCTTTGAACCAACCATTGAAAAAAGCTTTAAACCAAAATGGTATAAGCCAATGAACCCTTTGATTGATCCAAAAGCCATTAAACTATTTGATGAACCGACTGAGTGAACCAAAGCATTAAACCGCTTGGTTGAACCAACCGTTGAACCAACTTTGGTTTAACGGTTCAATGGTTCAATGGTTCAAGCTTTAGAAATTCCTTCGATTGAACTTGATTGTAGAAGCCTTTGAACCTAGAAGTGGTTGAACTCTTGCTACTGATGTTGAACCTTTGAACCAACTTTGAAATTGCCTAAGTGTTGAAGAGCTTGCTTCTTTCCTGCAGAGTCCGTAGAAATTAACTTGTGAAGTCCATTGAACTTGGCTTGCAAAGTCTGTAGATTTTCTCTTCCTGCTGAGTCCATAGATTTCTCTTCCTATTGAGTCCATATATTTCTCTTCCTGCTGAGTCCATAGATTCAAGCCTAAAGAGTCCATAGATTTAAGCCTGCAAAGTCCATAGATTTCTAAGAAGCTTGAAAAATGAGGAATTTGAATGCCCAGGACAAACTTTGAAAAGGGAAGAGATAATTTTGGTTTGTAGGACCAAAATAGTTTAGGGGCAAAACTAATTCACGTTTGATTATCATACATATCACCCATTACTCTTCACACCACCCATCACCCATCTTCCCTTTAGACTATCTGTAAATCAAGGGATTTAGAGCTTATTTGACACCTTGTGATCAAGAAACCTTTTTTATTGACTAACATGCATAGCATTTGAGGGGCTTCTATTCATTAAGTTGATCCCACTTTAGGTCTATTTTCATTCCTTGTCAAAAACAAAGCATTGTGCCATATTCTTAATGTGCTTGATTGGTGTTTTCCTCATGACTTTTACCATCCAGTGTTGCAAAAGCAATAATCATTCTTTTTACATTCAATGAGATTATAACAACCACAACCATACCAATCATAACCATAAACATAAAACTCATAAGTATCCACACAACCTTAAGCATGATAACATTTAACTAGTGACATCTAACATATTTTATACATAACAAATTGTGAAATATTTTATTTAGCATATGATGAATTACACGACACATACATAGTCATCAGATTACACATTACCTAAATCACATGAGTACATTACTTTCCTACCTAAGTATTAGACTAATTATTTGGTGAATCTAGATTTGTGTTCAATGATCCTTCTACTAGATTACTCCTAGGAATTATGTTGACATATATACATTGACATACATTATGAAGAAGGCATCACTTATTTAGGAAAGTTTGCCTGATGAGCTAGATAGTAGCATTAGTACTGGATGAGGGGATGACACTCTTATTCATTATTATTTTTGTTGTTATTGATGATGAATGTGGTCAAAGATAGTAGTATTAGTGTGTGGAAGGAAATACACCATCATTTGTAATGGAAATTTGAATGACGATTGTGTGAAGGTAGATGTTCTCGCATGAAGGACACGATCTGATCTTGGTATTGGTCCTTATCATGATTCTTTAAATTGAATACCTACCCATTCTTCCTCATTGAGCTGGTTCTCCATTATGCCAATCGAGAAGGTCATATGATGTCATTGATTCCCTTAAATATTTTTCCCACTAGAAATCGTCATGTCTACCTACCTTTTCAAATAGACACATCACCCTCGATAAAGCCATTATGTACTATCAGGATATCTTTTTATTGCCCTTATCATCCGATTTGCATCTGATGTCTTTCCTTGCTTTGTCATCTCATGACCCTTGTAGGCCTGGTGGTCATTTACGTCATTATCACTTTCAACTTGGTTGATGTAAATTAGCTTCCAACCATGGACTGTTGTAACGATCATGCCTTTGAAACTGCTACTATTTCTAGTGGTGGTAACTCCCAAATCCTTATCACTGTAGAAAATCTTCCATCAGAGGTACACTACCATGAATTCACAATAATACATTCACCTTATTATCCCCTCTACCCTCCTCTTACTACCAGCCCATTATCACAAGCTTTGAATGTCAGACCCCAACCATTGGTAGTACCTATTCCAACATGGTAGTCTTTTCTTTTGTACCTACTAAACATTCATCCATAGCAAGGGAACCACCATCTTCTCCTAACCATGTAGATTCTTTTTGGTTAGGCCCAACCTAGTGGAACCAATAAGTTATTGGTTCCACAGAGCTGGGTAAAGGATGTAGACATGGCCACCATTTGTATCGCCTACCCATGCAACTCTTGGGTTATGAAAAATCCATCCTCTATCACTCACCATGCTGCCTACTTTATTAATCATAGAATCTACTTAGTCATCAAATAAAATCTTTACAAGTTATCACTTTTCTACTGCCCTTAAAACTTAGCTCGTAGCGGTGATGAACCTTGGCCAAAGAGACTATGCAGATCCTAATAGAAGCCCACCTCCAAAAACTTGGCTCATAGTGGTAGATGTTATCTCTAGGCTTCTACCCTCGCACAATTGTAGAAGATTCAACATCCTCACAAAGGCACTTCTTCTATGGATTAGCTCCATTAAAGGTTGTTTATGGTGTTTAGCATTATGTCCATTGCTTATTTATCCTACCTTACCCATTTGTATCTTTCATCCTACTAAATCTGGGATCATTAGGATAACTATTCATTGATCTACACCATGTACCTTCACCATCACCATCACCAAAACCTAGAACCTCTATTTTACAAAAACCTTCCTTCTCCATCAATGCAAACCAACCCATGTGGTCTATCAAATTGGGGTAGCCAATCTGAACACCACTCACCCAACCTTGTTGAACTACATTGGCCTGATGTCCACAGACTATGTAGGCATTACTTCACTTCTATGGGTAGCTCAACCACTAACAACTAATTCTCATCCCCTTTTTCTTCTCACTCATTTCTATCGCTAACAATGCCCTCTTGTTTAGGGCATCTTACATCAAGGAAGCTTTGAATTCTTTCTTAAGAATCTTTATATTTTAACACCATCTAATACTTCCTCCTAAGTTTTTCCCCCATTATTGGGAGAACTACATCAACTTGAGGTCTTCTTGGACTATGTAGGCAGTGCTCAGTTACTGAGGTCAGCTTGGTCGCATATTTTATTTTATTATTCCTTCTCACCTAAAATCTCTTCCTTCACTTCTACTCATATTGTGCATCTTTAAATATTTCTATTTCTTCTATTGTTTCACTTTTTCTTTACGTGTACGACCACTCTATGCCATTTTTCCCACCGTACCTATTTTTCATTCTTCTTGTTTGCTTTTTTTCCATCCTTTCATCCTTTTTTATTATTTTTTTCCTCCACAACTAGTTTCTACCTATGTATATATCCTTTGATAAGCCTTCCATAATGGCCTCTTTTCTTATTCTCAGTTCTTATCTTTTGTTTTCCCCTTTTCTTCCTTCCATCTCGATACTCACTTATCTTTTGCATCTATGTGAGTATCCTTGCTTTGTATCCCTACTTCAATTCTTTCTTTTTCTTCTTATAATCCTTGATCTTCATCCTTTATCTTCATCTCATTCCCTTTCATTGTTTTCCACCATCCTCTCCCTTTTCTCCATTTCCTTTCATTTTTATCATCTTAAGGACATTCCTTATTCTTTTCAACCTTTTTTTCCTCCTATATATCCATGCCTGGCTCCTTCCATCCTTCTCCACTTTCAGCTTTATATGCGGCCTTGTTGTTTCCTCTATCTGTCTCTTCATCTATCTTCTCATCTACCTTCACCTCATCCCTTAATTGATCTCCCTTATTTTCTCCAACTTAACCTTCACCTCTTTAGAATGTGATCACCAATTGTGTCACTTATACATCTCCTTGTATGTTTCCTCTTATCCTCCACACCCTTTCCTTAATGCATGAAATCTATAACCTACTCCCTCATTTAATTAATATTATTATTATTCACCTCACTCCATATTCCAAAACCCCTAAACATCTTTCTCTGAATTTCCTCAAAACTCAATGCTTACTTATTTTGGGGCCCCACTGACTCAAGGGTCAATGGTTTGAATCTTTTCCACTTCTCATTTTCCCACTCTTTTACTTTGCTTCCCCAAATTATTCAATCATATTCTTCCATAGCCTATTAACAACATTGTTGTGAAGTGTGCACAATGTCAGCTTATTTAGATGGTGATGAAAGAACCCGTCAGATCATCATGGCAATTCGAGTAGTGCTATATTTTTTAAAGCCTGACAAAGCATATTTCTCCTTTTTTTAAATGGTGATAGAAACTTCATGCTTGAACATACTTATCTATGGATGCAAATTCTTTTTGCATAGTTGACACAATCATTTAATTACATCCTAGGTTTCTCATCCACCGTTTCTACCAAAATAATTATAAAACTATTTGATACCCATATTTCCCACCCTTTGGATCTTCCCTTTCTCAAATGTCCTTCAACTGGACCTAACTACATGACATAAAATTGGGGCAATCAAGTTAACCAACACTCTTCACCTTAAAAGAACTACATTTAGCTTGACATTATTTTTGGATTCCTATCTATAGAACTATGTAGGAAGAATCCACTTGTTGAGTGCATCTGGTGTCAACTTGGCCATCCCCTTCTAACCCATACCCAATCCACCGGTGCTTTCACCATGTTCACCTTGACGTTGGTTGCTTTTAACCTAGAACATTGGCATGTTTTACAATAATTTTTTACTGCAATGGCCAACCTTGTCATGTTAAACTTTTAAACATTTTCACCACCTCATACATGACCCAATTAATTATGTTTTTTTTTAGGATCACTTCCTACCTTGGATACTTAAGACCAACATCGAGCCTATCTAGATGACTTGATAGACCTAACTCGATCAACTATGACTAATATTATGAATCGATTATCCCTATCACGTGTCCATCTAGGATCGACCTTATTTCTACCAAAATTGGCAACTTTAGTCTTTGCGCAATCTCAACTACCATGATTAGTCACCTTTCACCCATTGGCATTTCACATGCCCAACTATTTTGTGGCACCACCTATGCCTCCCTACCAACTACTTATCAAACCTACACCTGATTTGGCCTTTCCTCATTGACTCTGAGTTTGAAGGGGAAAACCTCCTCCCATACTCAGGGCACCCTAACCTTTGACCAAGTGATTTTTTTTAGTTTTACAACTTGTTGATTCAAAGTTGCATAACAAAAAGGGGCAAAATGTAGACACTAAAAAACTATACACTTACATTTTTTTATGACTAAATACCTCAAGACCCCCTAAAGACCCCTTAAACCTTATTACACCTTAAAAAACCACTCTTAACCTAAGCAAATAATTATTACTATAGTCACATAATATTATTCAAAATCACTATTTGAAAGTACTATTCAAAAGTACTATTCACTATCACTATTCACTGTGGGACCCACTATCACTATTCATGATGACATGGAATATGACATGGCAAGTGACATGGTATGTGACATAGTAAGTGATATGGCATGTGACATATAAAGTGACATGGTAAAGTGATATGGCAAATGACATGGCTTCGAAGTGATGTGGCTTGATGTGGGACATCATACCCCACCTAGGACCCTTCCCAAAGTGCTTGATGACCTCATTTAAGCATCACAAGGGCCCCCCTTGAAATATGGTGAATTTTAACTCAAGATAACATTATTAAACATGTATTTTACCTTAAAACATAAAATTATCCTTCAAAATAAGATACCTACCTCTTTAGTACTTTGGAAAAGATAAAGGGCACCCATTTTTTATTTCTTAACCCAAATGGGACACTCACCAACCCAAATGGGAATCCCCACCCACCTCATTTTAAGTAATTCATCCACCACATAGAAAATTTTGGCATACTTATACTATTCCTATTTTGGCATGATTCTTCACAACATATGCTATAAATACCCCCCCTCTCCTTCACCCAAGGTTAAGTTGGAGGTTGGAAGCTAGTTTTTGGTTAAAACACTCTTGTTGCAAGTTTTCTACTTTTGGAGGAGGTTATCCACTTGAGAAGTAGGTCATCCTCATCTTGGAGGAGAAAATATTCAAATCATTAAAGCTCTATCAGAATCACTCTAGGATTTTATCAACAATATCATCAACAACCATCTCAAAGGTAAATTTGTTTGTTTATTTCATTTCAACTTATTATCTCTTTTGGCCTCTTCTCTCTTGACCTCCATACCTTTCACCTTTCACCTATTATTTTTCCCATTTTTCAATTACTTCATTTATTTTCTTAGCCATATTTACCCACTTGACCCTTTTTACCTCTTTGCCATAATTCACCCACTTGACCCATTTTGCCCCTTGGCCATATTTACCAACTTGACCATTTATCTCTTTTACCCTTTTCCCTTCTATCTTTTTTATCATTTTTACCATCACCTTCATGATCATTTCAACCTTTTATCAACCTCAACCAAACCATCTTTCCCTTTTGACCATTTACCAAACCAAAACCTTAACCTTGCCTTGACTAGCCTTTTAACATTTGATTAATTTAGTCATTTTCTTAGCAAAGCATCCATCTTAATTATATTTAATTTCAGATTTTTTATCATTTAATGCAATTATATTTCATTTTATCACTTCAATTTAATTATCTAAAGAAGGTGGATTGACAGCCTCCTAGGAAGCTTTCGTTTCTAGGACCTAGCTCATGTTAGGCAATCCACTTTGCTACTTATCTAACAAAAAAAATTTATTAGTGTTTTCTTATTTTAGGTTATTCTTTCCTAGCCAAAGAAGAGTAACCATCATCATCTATATCATGTGCACATTTTATACTAGGTTCTCATAACCATTACCCTCATTGATAGTTTCTTCTTTTCATACTTAAAAAAAACCAAAAAATAGAGAGAAACACCCATAGCCATTGACCTTGTGCACTCATTGACTCTAATTTGCATCCAAGATCTTGAATCCACTCATCTTATTGTTAGGTTTTAGAGCTAAAAGCTTCACTGATGCAAACAGGGGAGGAGGTTGTTGAGTGTCACAGTCACCGATGTCGGCCAGTGGTGGACAGGAAGCAACCGACATCGATCAGGATTCAGCCGATGTCGGTCACCTCTAGGCAAACAAGGACTGATGTTGATCGCCTGTGTGATTATGGAACTGTCGATTGCATGAACAGTTAGTTAACGAACTGGTTTTTTGCATGTAGAAGGCCAATTATAGACTTGAAGCTATGGATCTAATTATTATAATTGGATGTCTAATTATTGTTTGCATGAGATCTATATAATAGACTCATGGGCTGTATTGTAATGTGTGCTAGAGAGTAAGAGAGAAAAATTAGCTCCTTCAGAGTGAAGAGAGCATGGTGTGTTCCTCCTAGTGCCACAATGCCAAGTGTGGGTGTTGGTTTGGAGAATCAGAAGGATTCTTCATGTATGTATGATCTTGGTCGGTAGGTGTGCAAGGCCACATTTGGAGATCTACATGGTAAGTAAGATCATTGATTTTTAGGTGTTTGTGTGTGCAATATCTAGGTTTACAAGGGTGTAAAACTAGGTTGGTCGGCAGGTGTGCAAGACCAGATTGATCTGCAGGTGGCAGCAGGATCAAGGAGATCAGCAACACAACAGGTAGCAAGATCAGGCAGGATCTACTTGGAGTACGGTGTGTACTCAGTTGGAGAGCTATAGAGGAAGGAAAGGTAGATCCTTCCAAAGTAAGATCATTTGAGTTGCAGGTTGTTGCAAGTTCATGGGAGATCTACTTGGAGTGCGTTGTGTACTCAGTTGAGTAGGTGTGTATACTCAGTGTACTGGCAGTAGTGATACTGACTGGTTGGAGGTGAACACCAACTCTGTGTTTGAGTTGAGTGTTGAGACTGTAATTGAGAGAGTGAGCTCTTGAAGAGATTTACTGTTTATGCCTTAAAGGTGTGGGAGCCCTAGAGGAGTGTAGAAGAAGACTGTGGCATCTTCTTTGTTGTAATTTCTTTTTTGGAAGAGTATTAATACAATTGGGTATTGTCTCTCATATTCTGTGTTATTTCTGAATTCTAGTTACTTGTTACTTCTAGTTAATTCCGCATATTTAAGTTGCTTGTACATGGTAATCAATTGTGCTTCCGGGATCCCAACACTTACAACCCCATATCCATTGTGTATTTATCTTAAAGCAACATTTACAATCTTGGAGAGAAGCTTACAAGAGCAAAATGATAGTAAGTATACATTAATTATATGTTTATTGCTTCTTTCATTCTCTCTTTTGATGATTTTGTGGTATTTGGTTAAATTCATATAATTTGTATTTGTTTGATTTCAATTTCTCAAATTTTTCAGCATACAATGTACAAAAGAGGTTCATGAAGCTTTGGTATAAAAGAATGTCACTTTGTAGGATATCACACTTAGTGAAGAATAAATGATGATTAAGGTATAAAAAGAGGATAAAGTTGAAGATGGTGAAGAATAGCATAATTAATATTTAGATGAATAAAATATGAATAAATAATACGAGCAAAGAATAATACTTCATCTAGTGAAGAGACAAAAACAATACACAATGTAAATGCAAAAGACGTAGAAATAAAGGTATATAAGGTCAAAGTATTAGAAAATTATATTGAGGTTGAGGCATATAGACACCCACATAATCATAGAGGCATGTCAAGGAGCGTCATAGCAAAAATCACATTGGTTATATAAGGAATCAAAGGAACAATCACTATGGCTACACATGGAATAAATATAGCAAAAAATATGGTTATACATGGAATCAAATTACTAAAATAGTTTATGAAATAAGGAATCAATGGATTAATCACTAAAGATATGCATGGAATCCCTAAAATTGGTACTACATTCATGCATGGAATCAAAATAGTGCAACAAAATATGGAATAAGGAATTAGAGGAGAGATCATTATGCATGGACACGAAGAAAGTGCAACTATGATCATGAATGGAATAAGTTCATAAAATTTTAATTTTGAAACAAAGTTGATGATATATTACTTAAAAAGATCATATACGGGTGGTTGGATGATCTAACATGGAGATAAGTGGGCAATGATTTGGAAACACTCATTACTTGGTTTCTTCTTAGGTTTTGGGGAAGCAACTGTCAAGGAGGGATGGCATGTTATGTACCTATGGATATGATATATGAGTTGATGGAGATTCCAACATGTGGCCACATATCCCTTATTTGTATGGTTTAAATATAACTGGGTCGCATGAGTAACTTGTGGAATTATTTACATTGAGTAATAAGTAGGCCTAAATTTGGATTAGGTGTGTACCCATCTATTATATGTAATAGAGGTCTATATAAAGGAGAGGATTATAATTCAAAAATATATCATGTAATTGGAGAGTCTTATATTTGATAAAATTATATTGGAGGTTGTCTCCTCAAAGTAGCATTCCCATTTTGGGAAATCTTGTGGAGTTATTCCTTCATTACAGAGTAATGTATGGTGTTGCCCCACCTTAAGGATATTATTCTATTTATGAATATATTTCATATTTTGGCATCTTAGCCCACCAATATATATATATATATATATATATGATTACATGTGTCAAGCTTACCAAAGGACAAAAGCTAAACGTAATGCCTAACTACACAACTTAAACTATAAAGCTTATAGATGTGTGAGATTGGTCAAAATTGACATTATCAAGTATCTAATACCAAATTTATGTGTCTACACAATCATATTATATATTTATTTATCCTTGAACTTTGATTACTACTGATGTTGAATGTAAAAATAATTACATTTGATAATGAGGATTTAAGACCTAACAATTACAAGATAACTCACTTCAATTCCCAATGACTCCACTACATATAATTCATAGATGTTTTGGTTGATTTGACTCTAGGACATCCCATGATTTTGATTACACATGATTAAATGTCTACGTTGGTTTTAGTAGTTTTTATATTTTATAGCATTTATTATTATCCAAATTCAACACATGCATAAGAATGTTTTTTTCAAGATTTGGCATAGATTAAAAGGCATATGATGTCACAAGGGCACCACTGCATCTTCAAGATAAACCAAGTATACATTTTTTTTTATTTCATTTTATATTTCAACAAATTATTATTATAGACACTTATCCATGTTTGAAATTTCTTTTCAAGTTTTATAGGAACATTGTACTTTGTTGTTTGTGCTTCAATAATAAAGAATCGAGTATCCACACTACATATTTTCCTTTTACATGTATGTGTGTGTGTACACACACATCAAAGTAAGCCATGATGTAGACACCTATAAAGGCCTCTGAGAATTTGTTATTCATAAAATTTCATTAATTTAGGGTGTTTGTGTAATTTTTTATTATTAGTCCAAATTAGGCTTTATTGGCATGTTTTTTGGTCATTTTATGTCATGTTTCCCTTTTTATTTTATCTCTTCACTCTCTCTCTACCCTCTCTTCCCCTTTGTTTCTATCAGTTTCCTTATAATTGTATATTGTATGTTTTTGAGGCTTAGAAATGTATAGTGTATGTTTCTCGAGGAGTTTTTCAAGTGGCTCCATTTGGGCCCATTCAAGTCTTATGGTCCCATATTATATGTCTTTTATCTTGGTTGATGTTAGTTTATGCATCAATAGGGCCTAGGTTGAATTCATAAGGTATATGGATACACATGTACATTAGATAATTTAGGAAAATGAAGAAATCATATAGAGAAGGCATCGAAGCATATATAGGAAGCTAAAAGAACATCTATCATTTATTATTACAGTATTGTAAATAAATAAAGTATTTATAAAGCATTCATTATAGCATTGGCATTCATTGTAATGCCATATTGGAGCACACTTGATTGATAAGTTGAATCATAATTATATTTGCTTGGTTTGTTTTCTTCAATATTTCATAGTGTTGAGGGGCTTTATAAATAGTCAATGTGACCATGATCAGAGGGATAAAAATAAATCCTTATCATTATCCTTTGCAAGTTTAACTAACCTATTAGGATTTAAAGAAGAAGAGTGATTTATCAATGCTCACTGTGAAGTTTCAAAATACTGGGTGAGGTTTTTGGAACCATAGACCTGATAAACATAGTTAGATTTTTTTTTTTAAACAATACCGGGGTTCAACGGGTCCCTTGCCATTATGCTCTTTGACTGGAGCTCCAATTGGTCTGGGACACAATCAGGGACCCAGATCCCCAAGTATATAAGTACCAATATTAGCAACAATGGCCACAACTAGCTCGAGAATACGATCATCTGCCACAACCGACCTAATACCAACGATCGGCCACAACCAGCGTCCAATACCATCTAAGATTTGAACCTGGGTAGTGCATGTAGCAACCAATTTGTCTTTACCAACTCACCCACATCTCATCGGGGTTAGAATTTTTTTTTACGCCTATTTTTTTTCAAAAAAATGAGTCCTAAAAATGTAAAGTTTATGAATTAGAGAAATTTTAGAGAGAAATCACTCGTAACATTTAAGGTTGAAGAATTAATATTTATCCATTTTTCGATGTGATTTTGTATAGTCTCATTGGCGAGTTTCATATTATCTCTGAGATTATGTGTAACATATTTTTAAAATCATGTTTATTTATTTTAAAATAATTTGGAGTTTTCTAGATCGTGAATTAATATTAAGAGATGATTTGTAGTAAAATATTTTTAAAATTATATTTATATATTTTTAAAATAATTTTTAAAATTTAAATAGTGAATGTATTTTAGATGGAAAAACTTCAATAGCGAATGTATTTTAAATGAAGAAATTCCAACATATTATCCAAAATTTTAATGCAACGAATATATTTTAGATGAAGAAATTCCAATTTATTTAATCTTAACAAGATTATATTTATTTATATTTTTAAAATGATTTTAATAAAAAACAAATATATTTAATACTCAAACATTAATGTATTAAAGTTTTACTTTTTTCACTTTAAAATCATACCAAAAGTGGCCCTTGGTTATATTCTCAAGATTGGACCACTGATTATATTTTAAAGCAGTTCTACAAAAATTATAATTTTAAGATAATATAAAATATATATATATATAAAGTTACAAATAGTAATTCATTTTACCAAATTCATGATCATTAAATAAGATTGAAGAAAGAGAAAAATTTATAAAATAAAAAATAATAATATTAAATTGTAAATACTTCAATTAAAATAGTATATTCAATGCGTTAGAAGGAAATTTTTGTAATGTAATTTATTTAGTAGTTAGATGTTTTTATAGGCCGTTGTTTTTCTGTTGGTCAAATTTTGGCATGGCAATGAATGTAGCAATGAATGACTTTGTGATGGATTGATGAAAGTTTAGGATCCTACCACTACCATTAAAAGACTTCAACTGTTAATTAAATAGTGAAATTTATATGTAGTGAGTGTGGATAATCTTTGGAGTGGGTATTCAAATACGAAGAGAAAATTCAACTGTTAATGGTATGGAGGAACCTTTGGGTAAAAGCATAATAATGGGTTTTATCAGGGGACTTCAAAATATTGAAAAATAAAATAAAAAATAATTTTAAAAAAATATTTAATAGATTTAATAAATTTTAGAATAAAATAAATGTACTGTATTTTTTTTATATAAACTAAAATATATATTTTATTAATTTTAATTTGCTTAATTCATATTTCTTTTGTTAGGGATTTGAAGTGTTTATATCTCAGTGTGTTAAAATTGAACCACATTATTATGATATTATCACCTAAAGAATAATGCCAATTAAATGAAATCCATTCACTTATAAATACGATAATTTGTACTCAATCATTATAACTATAACTCTACATAATATTAGTGTAGAGAGAGAAATGACATTACTACCCCATTAGTGATATGGTAATTCCATCTTATTTACTTGGAGTAAAGGATCCACAAAATATTCCCTTATAATCAAACACAGTAGCCTTGGTAGTTTGTGCAATGTTAATTTTATGTAAATTAGCAAATTTTGAAGTATTATGTAATTTTGCAATCTTTATAATATTTGGATATATATGTGTTGATTATTTTCCTCTCTTTTTATTCATTTATTGTTGCTTTTCAACCCTTTATGGTGTCAACTTTATGACTTTTTCAATACATATGAAATATCCATTTTCCATATCATTATTACATAATCCAAAACATTTTATTATACCACCCATTTATTATATTGTTATTACATTTTTCAAATTATATACATTCCATATTGTTTATCACATCTCAATCCATATCACTACAACCATAACATCAACCTATCATTCGATCACTACATGTAATAATCTAAATTAATTGTTTCCACATATCAATAATATAAAAATACATCTATCATAATATTCATCTTATAACCATCCATTTCAACCACATCCTTCATAAAGCATGATTTTGTAAACATCATCATAATCACTACACACTAGATGTCTAAATAATTTATCACAATCATACTCGTCATTAATTAAATAAGATAACCTACATCATCATCTCAAACATCATTCAATCACATCATATAAGCCAGTAACATATACATATCATTTAATCATGATAATTCTGTCATATCTCTCTCTCACACACACACTCACACCTTTATCATCTCATCTACAAATTATTTCCATATATAACCACATGATCACATGACTATAAAAAACAAGTAAAGACATAAAAATCATCATAATCCTAAAATCATTATGTATAAATCATATAAAAACACATCAATAAATCAATTTCATCATCTACTCTATTCTTACATCATTAATCATTTGCAAACATCACAATCATCATATAACCATGAAAATACACCATCTCATAAACATCACAAGATGGATATCAATAATCATATCACATAAGTCTAAAAACTTAGTTCCATTTTAGCAACATAGTCATTTCATAACATCACATGTATTAAACAGTTAAATTTCACCATCTAATCGACCATTACATCATTACCACAACAATTCATACTTAGAAAATAAATGAGTAACAAACAAAACCACAAATGCATCGCATCACAGTAAAATCATCATCATATATATAGTCAAATCAAATGTCTATGAATATGTCAAAACTCATATACAATATATGCATCATGGCCATCCATGTGCCAAAAATGAATATACAAGTCCAAAATCTGATAACATTGCATATCATGACCCAGGTTGTCCTAGAGGCCTCCTCGATGGCTGATAAATGGACTCTAAAGAAGTCCAATTTCTAGCCCTGTAAGATGGTGCTCGACAATATGTTGGCATGGCCCCCTCTATAAACCCCTATAAAAATGAGCCTCTCTAGTCAGCCAAGATATATGTCATGTCACATCTTCGAATCTGTGTCTCTAGAGGAGTGTCTTATTATCCTCCCTCGCTCTCTCTACCACCTAAAGCTCCACCTTTTATTCAAGTCTAAACTATAACAAAACTTGAGCACCCTAAATTTGTGTAATCTACCCTTGAAGAGCATATATATGTATGTCATGGTCACCAATCTACCCCAATAAAGTAGTCAATCATGTTAAAATGGGACCCATCTGTATGTCTCTCTAGGCCAACTATCTTTGTATGTCATCTACCTAGTCTGGTATCTATACCTCTCAGCAGTAATACCAGATATATCTACCACTCTATCCCTCACCTCTTGCTCTAAACTATCTATGCAATCCTAATCCTCAATTCTCATAGATGGCCCCAATGGCCCAACACCATCACCTCCACTAGGTCTTGTACTTGTCCCTATATATACAAGTACCTATCCCATTGTTGCATCTCCATATGTAACCATTAGTTCAAGACCATCCCCATTATATCTGCCAGCTTATCATTGTCCCTTTTGTGCCCATTGTCTCTATAATATAGCTTGTGCCTATAAGACTCTCCTCACTAAACCTCTCATGTCATGTCTTTGTAAATGCCTCAGTAGACTCCTCAACCTCCTCTACATCCACCAGGCTCTATAGGCCACAATAATGCTAGGATCAACAAGTGCGATCTGGTAATCCCATGATATTGGTGAAATGCTATCATAATAAACTTGGTATACATCTCTATCTATGCTCTGACCCCATTGAGGCCTCTCCTAGTCAATCTGAGTGAATAAATGCTCTACTCTAGGAACATATTTTTGTAAACCAAACTAGTGTCATACTCTATATTGCTGATGTCTCTTAACCATATAATCTCGTCATCCTATCAAATAGCACTTTATCGTCATGTAACTCATATACTCTGAATCCTCCTCCCATGTCCACTAAATCTACCTATATGGCATTTAGGTTATGTCTACATCTATCAATCCATCAAAATCATATCTATAAAATCTCATGTCACCTACATGAGCCTACTACATGCCTAGAATAATCCTCCACTTGAACACTAGTGGCTCCTCTGAATCTCATTCTACTCTAGTGCCTATGGGTATCTCTATAGCAACATGATCCCAAAACTAAATGTATTATTAATAAACATGGGCCAAAAATGGTTGTTCTTCTATAATCACCCGTATGCATCTCTCGATACAAGTGGCCTAGCACAATGGGATACTATGCAAAAACCCTATGTAACTAGACCATGTATGCCCCTACATCTTCCAAACCTAACTAAAACCACTGACCTCTCTTGTCTGATAATAATATATTAGTAACAAAAGACATAAATACTAGGGTTACACGATCAGTCATGCTCTCGATTAGTGCCCTATCTATGTCAATACATGAATGTCATACACCAACCTGAAAGTGTCCACATAATCTCTGCACGGTAGCTCTAAGTGATCCACTCCTCCAATAAATGGTATTCCCCTCATCGACAATTTGAAAATGTCCCAAACATCCTCTAGGGTCCTTGTCATCTCACTTGTCACAAAGTGGAAGGTACTCATCTTTGAATGTCACCACTTCACTAAGGTCATAATCAATCCTAATTAATGGCATGGTCGCTATATAATATAATCAAGTAATATCTATAATTTTTTAATCCACCACTGTCAGTCTCCACATCTAATGGAGCACCATTGGCCACTATAATCTTGAAGCTAAATTGCCTAGAACCTCCTGCATAAATTCATACTCACCTCGTTAGCCTATACTAACCATCACCCCCTTGCTTTTTTCTTACCCTTTCATCTTGTACCCCTTGTTAACGGTCCTAACTACCCTTCCCCATTCCCTCATCCATCTACCGTACCCTTTTTTTATTTAGCTAACTCCCACCTTCACCTTCATCAAAATCATTAATCAACATGTGCCTTTAGTTACAGTTTTTTAAAATGACAAGTCCCCTGATTTTGATATTGTAATATCGTGAGTCCCTTGATACAATTTTAGAAAACCATGACTTTCCTATTTACAATTTTGTAAAGCTATAATTACCCCTTGTAATTTTGTAAAACTGCTAATGTTGACCCCAACATCATGGTTTACAAGTGCAAAACTATAACTCAAGGCAATGCCCCTAATTATGATTTTGTGATCTCACAATCCCCCCTCATAAATGCATAATTAATAAAACACATACAAAAATAACAAACTATCATCAGGCACCGACCAATGGTCTAGAATCGATAAGCCTCTAGTACTCTCGAACCCTCTCTCCATGGTGTGAAGAGTGTAGAATTTGATCCATGGTCAAGAGTTCCAGAGTGTAATTTCATTATAGGCTAGGGTAAAAATTTATTTATTTTTACCCCCATTCTTCTATTTTACCCTCCCCACTCTTCTTTCTCCTAACACACACCTATTTAACCTTTACTAACCCTCTCCTATCATCATTTCACTTCCTTATAATCATCTCAACCCAATCCTACTCCACATCTAATCCCATTCCTAGAAAAATTATAACTCATTAATCATATAGTTTCTGGGGCATTTGTCCTTGATCTAAAAGATAATCATTTAATCCCCCCAGGGTATATATTTTTGCTCGGGGTATAGTCTTTTAGCATCCTTGATCATCTTTTTCATCATTGTTGCTAGGGGCATATTCCTTTACCTTCCTATTCCCGTCCAACATCTAATAAGTCATAACTACTTTGGCCTAAGGTATCTTTAGACTATGTAGGTAGCACTTGGACACTTTTTCAATGATCAAAGGGTAGCTCGACCACCCATTTTTTATCATATTTCATCCCCCTAAGGTCATTCAAATTTGTCTTTATTAATCATTTTGATCTACACTTTTTATCAATCTCCATCCTATTTTTATCTTATCTCAACCCACAACTTTCCTTAGCATAAGTCCTCACCTGGGACTTGACTTAAGCTCGTGGCCTTATCAATCTCAATCTATGCATTCCCTTAACATATTTCTTTATTTTGGGATTCATCATATTATATGTTGAAACCACTTTCCTCTTTCTTGGGCATCGATTTATGCCTAGGACACATCCTAAGAGACTGATCTTAGTTCTTATGGTATGTTCCCCTTGGGACTAGTCTTACACCTACAACATTCATCGATTGTTATTCCCTTGCATCCTCACTTTGGGCATCATAACACTGGTATCTCACTAATTAATAATTTGGGCATCCCAACCCTTCATCATTTCATATAATTGACCACCCCTTGTTCCTTTTTGAGTGGCCATCTAATTTATTCCTAATCACATGTCCCCTCAAGGGGAAAGCATGCAAGGTCATGTTCTTATTTTGTGCATTGGTTTTTATTTGAAAGACCATTGCTTCTCCACTTTTACCACTCATAATTCCATTTCAAACAAGGGAAAAATATATGCACTCAAATCCACTCACTTCTCTCTATCATTTATTGCATCCAATAATCATCAAATACATTTAAATTATTTACTAAACAATCCCTTCCTAGTCAATAGTCTAAACCCCCTTCATTTTTGTCTAATAATATATTAATCCCCCATTATCCACCCTAACAATATCTTATTAACCTCATAATCCTATTTATCCCTACTTGCTAATTTTTAATTTTTAAAATTATAACTACCTCCTATCCACCTACCCATAGCCTTTCCTAAAAATTTAGCTCCTAATCCCACTTTAAATATCCACTAAACCCCATTAAATCCCCTAGTACTCTCTAAAAGTCTCCTTAACCCACCTTGAACCCCTCACTTCCCTTTTTAGGAAATTATAATGAATTTTTACATCAAGGGCTCATTTAATGACATGTCTTCCAAGGAATTTTTAATTCCTTGGAAAACTGAGATCCCTTTATCTTCAAAGACCTAACTTTAAATTTAGACCATCCATTTACCCTCCCTCTCTTCTATATTAATTATTCAAAGTTATTGACCATGATAATGATAAAATCATCAATATTATGAGCCTTCATGATATAGCCATTGCATTCATAATTATTTGCTTACCACTTTCATCCATAGCCATTGACCTTATACACTCATTGACTCCAGTTTACATTCAAGATATTGAATCCATCTCATCTTACAATCCCATATCCATTGTGCATTTATCTTAGAACAACATTTATAATCTTGGAGAGAAGCTTACAGGAGTAAAATGATAGTAATAATACTCTAATTGTATGTTGATTGCTTCCTTTATTCTCTCTTTTGATGATTTTGTGATATTTGGTTAAATTCATACAATTTTTTTTTTTTTGATTTCAATTTCTCAAAATTTTCAACATACAATGTATAAAAAAGGTTCATGAAGATTTGGTACAAGAGAAAGATTGTCGTTGTGCAAGATATCATACTTACTGAATAATAAATAATGATCAAGGTATAAAAAGAGGATAAAGTTGAATATGGTGAAGAATAGCATAAGTAAGATTCAAATGAAGAAAAATATGAAGAAATAATACAAGCAAAGAATAACACTTCATCTAGTGAAGAGACAAAAACAATACATAATGTAAATGCAGAAGATGTATAAATAAAGATATATAAGGTCAAAGTATCAGAAAATGATATTAATATTGAGGCATATAGACACCAACATAATCATAGAGGCATGTTAAGGAGCATCAAAGCAAAAATCACATTGGCTATATATGAAATCAAAGGAACAATCACTATGGCTACACATGGAATAAATATAGAAAAAAGTATGGTTATACATGGAATTAAAGTACTAAAATAGTTTATGGCACAAGGAATCAATGGATTAATCACTAAGAATAAGCATGTAATCCCAAACTTAGGTACTAAAGTCATGCATGGAATCAAAATAGTGCAACAAAATATGGAACAAGAAATTAGAGGAGAGATCATTATGCATGGACACGAAGGAAGTACAACTATGATCATGAATGGAATAAGAGTATAAAATTGTAATTTTGAATCAAGGTTGGTGAGATATTACCTACAAATATCATATACGGGTGGTTGGATGATCTAGCATGGAGATAATTGGGCAATGATTTGAAAACACTCATTACTTGGTTTATTGTCAGGTTTTGGGGACAAAATATGTCAAAGAGGGATGGCATGTTATGTACCTATGGATATGATATATGGGTTGATGGAGATATCAACATGTGGCACACATCTCCCTTAGTTAGTTGTATGGTTCAAATATAACTAGGTCACATGAGTAAATTATGAAATTGTTTACATTGGATAATGACTAGGCTTAAATTTAGATTAGGTGTGTACCCATCCATTATTAGTAATAGAGGTCTATATAAGGGAGATAATTATCATTCAAAAGACTTTTATTTAAGTGGAGAGTCTTATATTTGATAAAAGTATATTGGAGTTTGTCCCCTCAAAGTAGTATTCCCATATTAGGAGATCTTGTGGAGTTATTCCTTACTTACAAAGTAATGTATGGTGTTGCCCTACCTTAAGGATATTATTCTATTTATGAATACATTTTATATTTTTCCATCTTGGCCCACCAATATATCTTATATTTTATTGAAATATATTATATTATACATATTTATATGATTACATGTGGTGATCTTACCAAAGGACAAAACCTAAACTTAATGCCTAACTACACAACTCAAAGTATAAAACTTATGTGAGATTGGTCAAAGTTGATATTTTCAAGTGTTTAATACCAATTTTATGTTTTATGTGTCTACACAACTATATTATATATTTAATTATCCTTAATCTTTGATTCCTATTGATGTTGAATGTAAAAATTATTACATTTGATAATGAGGATTTAAGGCCTAACAATTACAAGGTAACTCACTTCAATTTCCAATAACTCCACTATACATAATTCATAGATGGTTTGGTTGAATTGACTTCAGGACATCCCATGATATTACTTAAAGATGATTAAATTTCTATTTTGCTTTTAGTATTTTTTATATTTTATATCATTTATTATTATCCAAATTTAACCCATACATGTGTATAAAAGGAAAAAATGTTTTTTTCAGGATTTGGCATAGATTAAAAGGCATATGATGTCACAAGGGCACCACTTCATCTTCAAGATAAACCAAGTCTACATCTTTAATTATTTCATTCTATATTCAATAAATTATTATTATAGACACTTATCCATGTTTTAAATTTCTTTTCAAGTTTTGTAGGAACATCGTACTTTGTTGTTTGTACTTCAATAGCAAAGAATCGAATATCCACACTACATATTTTACTTAAACATGTGTGCACATACACACACATCAAAATAAGCCATGATGTAGACACCTAAAAAGGCCCCCAAGAATTTTTTATCCATAAAATTGCATTAATTTAGGGTGGTTGTTTAATTTTCAATTATTAGTCCAAATTAGGCTTTATTGGCATGTTTTTTGGTCATTTTATGTCATGTTTCCTTTTTACTCTCTCTCTCTCTCTCTCTCTCTCTCTCTCTCTCTCTCTCTCTCTCTCTCTCTCTCTCTCTCTCTCTCTCTCTCTCTCTCTCTCTCTCTCTCTCTCTCTCTCTCTCTCTCTCTCTGGATTGCAATAATTGTACATTGTATGTTTTGGGGGCTTAGAAATGTATAGTGTATGTTTCTCAGGGAGTTTTTCAAGCAGCCCCATTTGGGCCCACCCAAGTCTTATGGTCCCATATTATTTGTCTTTTAGCTTGTTTGATGTTAGTTTATGCATCAATAGGGCCTAGGTTGAATTCAAAAGGTCTATGGATACACATGTACATTAGATATTTTAAGAAAATGATGAAATCATATAGAGAAGGCATCAAAGCATATAAAGCGAAGCTAAAATAACATCTATCATTTATTATTACAATATTTTAGATAAATGAAGCATTTAGAAAGCATTCATTATAGGATTGACATTCATTGTAGTGACATATTGTATCACACTTGATTGATTGGTTAAATCATAATTACATTTGCTTGGGTTGTTTTCTTAAATATTTTATATCATTGAGGGGTTTCATAAATAGTCAATGCTTAAAACCCTTATTGACCATGAACACAGGGCCAAAAATAAATCCTTGTCATTGTCCTTTGTAGGTTTAGCTAACCTATTAAGTTTCAAATAAGAATACTAATTTACCAATGATCAGTATAAAGTTTTAGAATATTGAGTGAGGTTTTAGAGCCATAGCCCTGATGAACACAATTAGAATTTTTTTTTGATATCTATCTTTTTTTTCAAAAAAATGTGGAGTCCATTGTGTAGTAGTCAGAATAGAATACATGTATAGTAGATTTATGTTTATTTCTCTGATAAATATAGACGATAATTGCACTGGTTAACTTATATTTTTTCTTAAAGAATCAATTCTGTTATTTGTCAAAATGTTCTCATTAATCAAAATTGGTTTTATCATCTGTATAGGATTGTTGTGTCATGTTTCTTGAGTTTCATATAACTTCCTTCTCCATTAATATTAATATTATCATAATGAATTGGAGAAATAAATTTTAGAGAGAAATCACTCGTAACATTTAACGTTGAAGAGTTAATATTTATCCATATTTCTAGTTGAGTTTCATATATCCTCATTGTCAAATAGTTTAATATTATTCTCATTGTAGATGAGATTATTTGTTTTAAAATATTTTAAAAATCATATTCATTTATGTTAAGGATGAGTTTTGTATTATTGTCATTTTGAATTATTATTACGAGATGATTTGTAGTAAAATATTTTTAAAATGATTTCTAAAATTTAGGTAGTGAATGTATTTTAACTAAAAAAATTTAAACATATTTAATTCTTGGTATAATTAAATGTATAAAATGTTTTTTTAATTTATTTATTTTTTAATATTTGAAGTGTTTATGCTTTAATATGTTAAAATTGGAACATATTATTATATTTTTACCAAAAAAAAAATAATGTCGATTAAATAAAATTCATTCACTTATAATTTATATTTAATTATTATGATTATAAATCTACATAATATTAGTGAAGAGAGAAATGACATGACAATAGTGATATAGAAACTCCATTCTAAACAAAGGATCCACAAAGAAATATCCTTTTATAATCAAACACAGTATTTTTAGTAGTTTGTGCAATGTTGCTTTTATGTAAACTAATAATTTGTGAAGTTTTGTGTAATTTTGTAATCTTTATAACATTTAAATATATATGTTTTGATTATTTTCCTCTTTTTTATTCTCCTCAACCTTCTATGATTTTTGTAATACATATGATATTGTGCGTTAGAATATATTAGCAAAAAATTGTAATTATAATTCGTTGTATATTTTTTTGATAAATGTTAAAATATATTAGTAAAAAATTGTAATTATAATTTGTTTTATATTTTATTTTTGATTGATTTAAATCATCCATTTTGGTGCATTATTTTCTTATTTATTTTAATTTTTTAATTAATTTTTATAACTCTTTTCTCAACAAGTTATTAGTTATTCACTAAATCAATCAGGAATTGATCTCTTAACTTCGAAGGTTATCTTTTTGGCCAACCTTATATAGTAATATATTTCATTATTATACTCTTTTTTGGGTGTTATATTCATAAAAAAATACCATCAACAATATTTGGCATAGTTGGTGGGACTTGAACCACCTAAATGTCTAGTTTACAAGTCTTATGATCAAGGTTTTGATGAATACCTTGATAATCATGTTACAATGAGTATAGATTCATTATCATATGGAGATTGTACTAATTAGGGTGCTAATAACCTATGAGAAGGATACACATAAGACCTATATCCCAAGGAAACCCAAGCCAAATTTTGGTAAGGAATATACACTCACCTAAGAAAAACTTCGATCAATTACTAGAATTATATATCCTACTTGCACCATTTTATCCCCTTCACATAATAAAGATTGTTCAACTAGTAGCATTGTGGCTCAAAATAATCCCTTGCAAAGGATTAATCCATTTTTCACTTGGGATATTGGTAGTCCCACTAATATTTGAGCTTTGAGTAATATTTTAGGGTTGGCTCTAAAATCTTGACTCCTTTTTTATGGTTATGCCCTAACCAACCACATAGATCAAATACACAATGTGGTTAATCTATGTTCACTACAATATATACTAGATTTCGTTGTGAAACTCATATTTTTTTTCAGCCTCCTTCAAGTGTAAAGCATTAGATTAGTACAAAAGCTTTCCTCTTGCATCTATAAATAGTTGGGATGAGATGGGGTCACTATTAGACAATCAATATAAGGAAAGAGAAGATAACTTATGTATAGTTGAACAACTAAACATCACCAAAACGGGACCCATGGAGACCATCTCGAATTTCAACCTAAGGTTTAAGAAAACTTGGAAGAAAATACCACCGAAGGTAAGGTAGTAACCTAAATTTGGTCATGGATACTTGATCATGCCTATTTTATCCATTTTTACCATTAATTGACATGTGCACTTGATTGACACCGAATTCATCAATTTGACCTCCTAAGCCTAAAAGGAGACCTACTTTCATCACAAACTTTTGCCCCATTGGGTTTTGTCTACACAATCTAGTCATCTTGCTGAGGTTTATTAAAGGTCCTTAGTAAAAAATAATCTCACATGCATGAGGATGTTGGGATATGTCTATTTCCCACCTATATAAGGAACCTTCTTACGTACTTTTTAGTTAATGCTTAAATGCTTTAATGAGATAATGCTCTTTTTCACAACTTTCTTTGCGTGAGACTATTTTTTTTTTACATTATGAGATTTCACTATATAGGTTCTTCGTACATGCTTCATTGTTCAGTTAATCATGCAATCTGACATGGTATCAAAGCCATTATAATAGTCTTTTGCTATTCAAATCTTGGTGGGATCTGTTCATTGCATTCTTGTTTTCTTGATTTTGATTTTCAAGGGTTGGTGGGATTTCTCAAAAATATGTACATATATTTACATTTGGTGACTTCAGATAAAAAATAAAGACTGCCATTATATTTAGAGGGTCCTAAAACCTTAGGATTGGCTGTAAACATGACCTAGTTTTGTGATAGCTATTTTTAATCATTTTTTTAAGGGTTTCAAGGAGTTTTCTTGGTTTTCATGTATTTTCGTACCACTAGAGTCTTCAATCAAGAATATTTTTTGGGTTTTTCTTGGTTTTACAAAATACAAAGCAGATATTTTCCATATTTGCATAAGGACGTATAATTTTTCCAAGAACTAGGTTATTCTTGCAACTTTTTTCACCATTTTTTCAATTGGTTTCAAATTTTCTATAAAATTATGGACTTGGAATTTTTGAGTTTTTTCATCCACCCAACCCTCCTCCACATAGTGACATAACTTTAGAATCATGTGCATATTTTTGCACCAAGGCAAGATGCCCCATTGACCTTCCTCTGCGTGATGATGCAAGCCTAGTTGTATGCACATCTCTGCACCTTCTGATCCATAAACTAGGTGGATATTCCACACTAAGTTTCACCAACATGGATGTTTTCAATTCAAGGTATTTCCCTCAAGTTCTATGTCACATAAAAACACCTAAAATGTTGTTTTAATATGTATTCTAGCTCTTAAGACTATCATATACAACATGTTTTTAAAAAAATAACCACATTCTAAATGTTTCTACTACTCCATACATGACTATAATAACATGCTTATATAGAGGTGCAATGACAAATATGAAGTTCTTTAACCATAGGGTTAAATCTTGAGCTCTTTTTAATGTTTGTGTTTTAGCCTAGTTTCAAGGAACGTAAATATGCAAGTGAAGAAAACAAACACAATAACCACAAAGAGAGACAACACAAGACATACCCTGGAGAAACTCAATGTGAAAAAACTCTAGCAAGAGTGAAGCTATGCTTCCTCATCTCCACTATGTTCTGCAATTTACAAGCTTTTTCGCCTCTTAGGCTTACAAGGAAAATAACCTCATACACTCATAATGATCTCTGCAATATTCAATTAAAGACTTAATTTTAAAGAAAAGAATAACTACTAAACTCAGTCTCTTTCAACTGTGTAGACTTCAAAATAGTCACTTACAACAAAATATTAATGAGAAAATAATAACAAGGACTCAAATGTGCCCATACACAATGTGAATCCAAGTAAAATACCCCCATTACGTTTATTGTTATGTTTCCTCTATTCTCATTCTCCTATTGAATGAACTCTAAAGATTTATATTTGTATACAAGAATACCTCTTGGATGCATGCAAGAATTTCAAGAGTTGAAAATCGACGCAACACACCTCATGTCCTTTCATCTTCATATGCATTTATCATGAATGTCTTTGATTTCTAAGACATGTATTTGAGCTCCCATATGATTATAATCCACCCAACAACTTAAATGAACCAATAAGAAGTTGAAACACTAAAAAATGTTTCAAACCCATGGTCTCGGTGAAGCTCCATAGTTTAATAGTCAGCTCTAGAGTTCAACAGTCTAAAGCTTCGAGAGATCCCAAAGTTTAAGTATGCCAACTTAAAATGATCATAACTTTTTCATATGACCTAAAAATGACATGCCATTTTTTTGAACTTGCCTAATTTTTTTAGGGGAATCCAAATATATAATTAAAAATTACTTTTGAAACTAAAGATATGCTACTATTTTATCATGTACTATATAAACTAGTATTTTTCAGTTCTTCATATTTTATAGATTACAAATTTTTGATAGTTGATTATTATACCAACTAAGATGGATGATAAACATGATCAAATTTATGATCACATGTCTAAAATTTAAGGCTTTTGAGTCCCACAAAATCTATAAAAAGAATATGAAGATTTAACTTCTATCACACAAGTAAGAAACCCATCTTATCATCTTTTTGGATAATACCTAGTTCAGGTTCCAATATGATCATATTTTGGATAATATCATGTTTATGTTCCAATCTAATCATCTTTTGGTCAGTACCTTGTTCAAATTTCAATATATTCAACTCTCTAATTTGAAAGTTTTTAGTCCCACCATTCAGAAACTCGAGTGGTGAGGAATCCACCCCACTCCTTTGAATGCCCTTTAGAATAAATTTCACTACCCTTCTTGATGATCTTTCCTTATTTTATAGCAACAATTTTGTCCTACTCTTCTTGGCCAATAGGATCAAAGATCTATAATCAAAAGTACAAAAGACCTTTTTTCCACATGGAAGGCTCAAAGAAACATCATTTTTAAAATAAAAAGAAAAGCAGACATATTTAATTAAAAACATTCTTACTCAAGCTTCATATTGTTACCTTTGGAGTCTTTAATTTTCTCAAGTACAACCATACCCTACTATCACAAGGAAACTATGCTCAAATCCATATTGAACATGTATTGATATACACTTTGCAACTCTCTTAACCATTCTTTCTTTTGAAGAGTAATTTCACGTCCCTTGGATGATTGGTTCATCAAAGAATTTTGGAGAAAACCATCAGTTCACATAATCACAAGAGGTATACATCAATCTAAAAACAATAGTAGTGGTAATTTTAACCCACCTTATTGCCAATGAATCAAGACTATCTCCTCTAGCACTTTACTATCCAAGTAAAGGAACATATGCACAATGTGTTCTCACTCAATTTTTCACCCTTGGTGAGGTAGTTCAAGCCTCCTCCAAATTGAGTGTAACTTATAATTACCCATAGACCTATGGGTTGTCTATATCAAGGGTGAACCTCTAGATTGAAGGGTTATCTCCCTTGATATGTTCATTCAAGTTCACCACCTATACTACTAACTTATTTGGGATTGAAAAGGGAAAGAGAGAACATGAAATAAACCTAATATATTGAGGTGATGAACCAATTTAATCTCCACAAGACCACCAGTAACTTGTACTATGAAATATGACTCACAAAATTGAATTCAACATCCAAGGTTTCACTAACATAAGTATTTCAAACATGAAGGTGATATGCGATGCACTTCTTTAAGGTGGATAAATAAGAGGTCTGATTTTAGATACTAATGCTTTATTTTACACTTAAATACAAGAAAAGACACTAAATACACTTCATGTGACCTATTAGAGGGTATACTACTTGCACAAAACATGAAAGAGTAAAGTGAACACAAAGATAGATGATTATCACTTGTCATTCAACTATGCACTACTTTACACACTTAAATAAGAGAATTGAGAACTCAAAATCAGTTTGAAATATTTTATTCAAAGTCAAAAAGAATTTACAAACTATCAGAGCTTCACCATACTAGGTTTGGATTATACAAACTTATCCAAAAGTGGTTGCTTATATAAAGAAGTGTGAAGAGAGAGAGAGAGAGATGTGGTAAAAGAAGATTAACAAGTGTCCATGAGAGTTAAAAAAATAAATAGAGTTATGATACAATCCTAAAATAACTCCAAGTCTATGTCTATCACTCTCAAATATGCTCTGACCTTCCATGTGGCATAGGGGTTATAAATTGGCTTGACACCTTGACTAGCTCCTTGAAAATTGCCCTTCCTTACATGAAATAAGTGAAAAATGGACCTCCTAACCATGAATTTACCTTTAAATAATCTCATACCAATCATTTAACATCTCACATGCCTTAAAAATCTCATCTGACCTAACATTCCATCATTCATGTGCATAGGTGTCTTGAGATTCTTCATTTCCCATACCTAGTTTGGTCCAACTGGCACAAAACTAAAGTGCACCTCCTTCAGCTCATCCAAACTCCATGAATGTTATTAAAATATATTATAATTTTTGAAAGAAACCATTTTGGTTCTTGAAATAACTTTCAAGAATTCATTTTGCTCCTTAAGCCCTCATTATGCCTAGTTTCCTTGTAACCCTAAAAATTTGTAAACCTCCTTTTATAGGGAGTTTTATGGATTATAATGAGAAAATAATGGAATATTATAATTCTTATTATGTCATTACATCTCTTTACCAAATTTCATCTCCTGAATCTAAATGGAAGTCCATCTTTTTAGCCTTTCTCTCTCTTGAATTAGGCCTCCTTTTCTAGAACCTTGTTTTCTTGCTCCAAATTTATGCCACACATTTAAAATTACTAAAAATCATGTGATTAAATTTACCTATTACATCAACAACCTCCATATCAATTTTAAGGTTCTAATACCCTGTGGAAGTATGTAAATCGAGAAATGGCCTTACCACCTAGTCTCATTTTGAGCCTATTTGAGACTACCTTGAAAAATGGGCCTAGATTGACCACCTCCAAGATATATTGAATTTTTTTTTTTAAATTTAATGGCTATTAAAACTCCAAAATGAACTCATCTAATGATTTTTAAGCTCTCCCCTTCTAAGAACACCTAAAAAATACCAAAAATATGCAAAAATAGGGAATTTATAAAAAATCTTACAAGTGACATCAGCAAAAAATTACATGTTAAAAACCTATTTTGAGTCTTAAAAAATATCCAATATTTTTTGGGATCAAACTATGTCATCAAATATGCATTTGAGGTCTTTTTTCCATGACTGGTCACTATCAAGGTTTAAGAGAGTTTAAAGACATGTTTGGGGTCTTAACAAAATGATTGTTCATAAATAAAAAATCATAAATTGACCTCTTTCCACTTGGAAAAAATTCTTATCTGATCCCCTAAAATATCCCAAATTTCTCATCCCCCCATTCAAAGTGTGGGATATGGTATGAGCATCTGAAGTTGCGCATGCTTAGCATTCTTGAGCTTTGAGAGAGGTCTACTTTTAGTTTTGGGTCTCAAAACTCAAATCCATTGTAGGGAAGAGTTTTTACACATTTATATAAAAACCCCACATGATTCCCCATGCTCTAATAGTACTTTTTACACCTTTGTATGTTCATGGTGTACTGGTCAAGGTATTTGGGGTTTAGAGCCTATCTCCTCTTTGCTAGTCCTCAAGGGCATCTAGTTTGAAACTAAGGTTTTTTATTTCTTGGAGGTGTATGGATACATTTTTAATGTTTTTATGTTTCCTCAATATCCCTCCATGAGGTCTGGAAACTTTTTTCAATCTTTGAGTCTAAAAACTCTCTTAGTCTCATGGTTTCTCCTTGCCAAAGGAGTGGGTCAAGTCTGAGACAAAACAATGAGTAATTTCACTATTAGTATAGATTTGATATAGTCATAAACATATTTTTCAACTAATAAAAATTAACTATACCATTTTCCAAATTTTTATCATACATATGGAGGTCTTAAATCATCAATCTCTTCTCAAGATAACCTGGAGCCTGTGTGTGACTGTGTATGTGCATTAGCACAGAACTAATCAGTGTTTCATTTCTCTATCATATAGTCTGAGGGTTCAATCATATTTTTATTACATCACCAAATTATACATAAAATAATATTCATCTTTTATACCTCTCATAGTCATGTACCCTCCTTTTATCCAAGCAAAGCCTTAAAAGAACAATCAGACCTGTATGTTAATCCATTGACTATGTATGAGGTTTTGAAACCTAGTTTGGTTCATCTTCCCTTTATTTCTCTTTGGTTTCAAAATGAACCTATGGTATATTTGTTCATCTGAGGTACATACCTTATATTCCTTTAAATTTACTTTGTCTTATTCAAGTTTTAAGACTAGCCTATCCATGTATGCTTGTAGGTGCTTTTTTTAGAGTCATTTGACTGTGTGTTGGAGTTTGGACTTTACCCTCTCAAAATTATCCTTATTCTAGTTTTTAAACCTTATTAAAGTGTCCAATTAGTTTCAATAATTTCCCATACATGCTTTTCCCTTCTTATCTTGAAAATGAACCAACCCTCAAATAGGCATGTAGGTGGCACATTAGGGTATTGATTATGTGTAGTGAGTTTAGGAACTCATCTAAATGCCATTGATCCCTCAATGGACTTGAAATTATTTGAATTCATAATTGGATTTAAAATATCCTTCAATATCACTCTGTTATCTTAGCTCTTTATCTTTAGGCCTGAAGATGGAATGACATTGAAGTAGGCCTATAGCTTACTTCTAGGGTCACTTGACTGTGTATAAGGTCTTGAAGACTGAGTTCTATCCATTGCTATTATGTTTGAGGATATCCAAACCAATGGATTCAACTTCATTGTCTACAAGGTCTTTTTTTTATATCATGACACTCTCAACCTTATTTGTCTCTTGCCATCAAGTACACAATCTGTACACAGTGTTGTAGGTGTTTAGTTAAACTGTGTACTTAGTTTCGTTACCTTCATTGGATTTCAAGCAACCTAGTATCTCTTCAATGGATTTTATCTTGTTTCATCTATCGGATATTAGGTTCCACTATTTTAATCTCATTATAGTGTTGATTAGGTGTTGATCTTAGTCTAAAATGTGTACTTACATGCTTAGGGCATGTAAGTTACTATGGATTATTTAGGTCTACCAAGTCACTTTCTTAAGCTCTTTGAGTTCTGAGCTTCCTTGATACTATTAACCCATTCCATACTTCCATTCTACTCCTTTAAGGCTCATAGAGACTTTTTCAAAGCATTTTCATCTTCTACTTATCCTTTAGGTTTGTATGGACTTGTAGGTGTCTATTAGCTCATATATAAGGACTGTTTGACTGTATGGAAAACCTAGTTAGTTTGATCAAATTTGAAGAGGGAATTCAAGTGGTTAAGGATATATGAATACATGAGGATATGAATCAATTCTCCACCATAGCTCTGAGCATATCCAACCATATTCCTAGAGTCTGTACAACTACATATTGAAAAGACACCTATGACCTCTCATTGAAAGTGTGCATTTGGGATCTTACCTTCACTTTTCTTCATTTCCAGGAGTAAAATATCATATCATAAATTTATACCATGATGTATCATTGGTTACTGATCCAAAATTAACAATCAAACCTTTATTATACTGCTCATACACAGACCATGTTCCCAAAAGCAAGAATACTTGAAGAATATGGACCAAAACACATCTCAAGAAAAATAACATGGACTCCATCAAAATAAAGGATTTTACATGAAAAATGAAGCATCATAAACCTCTAAGAATCACTACAATGAAGATAAAATAGAGATTTGCAGTAGAACCCACTAAAATAGCTTGTACACCAATACATTCTTCCTATAAGTGAAAGTAATTCATGGAGATGAGTTGAATGATGAAACCACCATAAAAGAAGATCTAATAAATATACAAACCAACCTCAAAACTATTCTTCTCCATATATTTTTTAACTTAAAAAACAAGTGTAAAAATAGACCCCTCTCAGACGAATAGGCCATAGTGGCCTACTATCACTCTTAGCAATTGTTCATAAATAATAAGACATAAATATACAAAATAATGCCACTTATTTCAATCTTACTTGGACCCCTAATAATTTCCAAATTTTTATCTCCTAAATCTCTCTCTTTTGACTGTACCATTTAATGTAAATTTGCCTTCTAGAGCTTGTGAAGGCTGCAATGGAGGAGAAAAGGTGTATGGAGTGTCAATTCAACTTGAAATTTGGTCCAGAGATGGAAAATAATCTAAGGGTTCCCAAGGGATACTTAAAAACCATTTGTAATTGAAAATTGATCTTACAAGGCCGTGCAAATGCTTGTAAAGTGTCTTTTTACCAAGATTAGGCATTAAACTATAGATTTTGTCAAACTATGACTACCTATGAATATTAAATGACCAACCTATGACATCAGGGATGTTTTTAATCTTATTAAAATATTATCTCCTTGAAGTGGTACGTCTAACCCTTTTAAATGGGCCAAAAGGTGACCAAAATGTATTTTTTTACAATTAAGAATCAAACAAAGGTTAGTACATGATAATACATCATTAAATTAAATTAAAGTAACTTTTTAAAATGAATCTAGACTATATTATACCATTGACCATGTTTGACCATCTCAAGACCTTGCAATTGACCATAGAACTAGACAAGTGAACCTAAGACCAAAACATGGACAATGTTATACAAGGGCACATATGACCATATAGGACAATTTAGGACCACTAGAGACCATGACAAGACCATGACAAACATTAGACACCTATATTAAGTTTTAACCTATAGGGGGTGACCAATTTTAACTTGGGGTCAAAATTTGGTTAACACAATGATCACACCACAACCACCAAAATAGAACACAAATAAAACTAACATTTGCAGAAATATTTAAGCAAACCTTTAATAGAAAAAAGGATAACATGTTCTAATACCAATCTAATCCATAAACTAGGTGGTTTTCCACATTAAGTTTCACTTACATAGACCCTTTCAAGTCAAGGTGTTCCTCTCTAGTTTTAATCCATACAAAAATACCTAAAATGTTGTTTTAATATGTATTCCAACTCTTAAGACTATCATATACAAATTATTAAAAATATATATATATCCACACTCTGAATGTTTCCAAGACTCCATACATTACTTTAATAACATGCTTGCATAGAGGTGCAATGACAAATGTGAAGTTCTTTAACCATAGGTCCAAATCTTGATCTCTCTTAAATCTTTGTGTATTAGCCTAGTTGCAAGGAATGTAAAAATGCAAGCAAAGGAAACAAACATAATAACGACAAAGAGATATAACACAAGACATACCCTAAATAAACTCAATGTGAGAAAACTCTAGCAAGAGTGAATCCATGATGTTTAGTAGTTTACAAGATTTTCTGCCTCGTGGGCTTACAAAAAAAATAACCTCATACACTCATAATGATATCTACAATATTCAGTTAAATATTTTATTATAATAAATAAATAACTACTGAACTTAATCTATTTCATTTGTGTAGTCTTCAAAACAGTCACATATAGCTAAGAAACAATGAGAAAATAATAAGGACTCAAACGTTCCCATACACAATGTTAATCTAAGTAAAATATCCCCGTTATGCTTTTTTGTTGTGTTTCTTATGTTCTCTTCTTCCTATTGAATGAATTCTAAATATTCATAGTTGTAGACAAGAATACCTCTTGGATGTATGCAATAAGTGTAAGATTTGGAAACTAAAGCAACACACCTCATATCCTTTCATCTTCATATGCATCTATCTTGAGTGTCTCTACCTTCTAAGGCTTGTATATGAGCACCCATGTCATTAGAATCCACCCAAAAATTTAAATGAACTAATAAGAAGTTAAACACCAAAAAATACTTTAAAATCTTGTGGACTTGGTAAGTTCTGGAATTCAACATTCAGCTTTGGAGTTTAATAGTATGAAGCTTTGGGTAGATCCTGAAACTTAAGTATGCCAACTTAAAACAATCATAACTTTTGCATACGACCTTGAAATGACGTTCCATTTTTTTTGAAATTGTCTATTTTTTCTAGGATAATCTAAATATGTAATTAAAAATTAATTTTGAAATCAAACATATTTTTTTATACTATATAATATAAACTAACATTTTCTAGGTCTTAGTATTTTTCGGATTACTCATTTTTCATAGCCAATTATTATACCAACTAAGATGGATGATAAACATGATAAAATTTATGATCACTTTCACAGTCGAATAGGCTATCTTAATGGACCTCACATTCTCATTGATGTAAATTACTACCTGCACAACCACCCATTTGATAGACAAATAGCCTAACCACCTGACATGTAGTGATGCGAGTCTTTTCGCATTCGTATTTGCATGAGACATTAGGGCAATCATCCTAACCTCCTAAAACATGGTTATGTAATCCTTTATGAACTCGCATAAATGACTTCATGGGTTATCCATCTTAGCGACCATCCTATAAACTTGTGTCAATGTGGCTCCACTCTCAAACATGGGGATGGACTCTCTAGGCTGTCAATTTTAGGGTCAGGGACTCCTACTTCCTCTAATGTGTGCACAACCATCAAATTTAACACAATTAATTTCCTCATTATGCATTCACAAAAAGGGGTCATTTGGAAGGTGATGTATTACTCACATTAATCAAGGCCAAGTCAAAAGTGAGAAGGGGAAACACCCACAAAAGGCCTTAGCCCCTAGTCATATAGGAAATTAGTCCTTGTTCATGCCCAACCTATGGGGGATTAACTTTTCCTTGAAAAAATTTTCACAACTATTTGCACACCAAAATTTTCTCAAATTTATGCATCTTTTTTTTTTTCACCACTTTTTCCACCCAATTTTATGCAAGGTCAAATCTTAAATAGGCTATAACTTTTGATCAGTAGCTCCTTTTTGAGTGCCACCTTCTTCAAAATTACCTAGTTTTTCATGATTTATGCATTGGTGGTGTTTTTGAGCCCTATAGATATCTCTTAAAACCAACTATTATACACTCTTGGACACATTATCAAGTGATTTCAACATCCCTCTAGTTATATTATACTTAAGCACATTTGCTCAAGATGTATTCTTGACTGAGTTTGATGTCTATACGAGCATGCTTGTATTTATAATTTAAGCAGGGTCACTCTGATAGTTATAAGGAGGTACTATGTGGTGTTGTGCACCTTTTTTTTTGCATTTCTTATTTACTTATTGAAACAACATTTTTTCTTGCATCATGTAAAATTATTGGTTGTTTCCTCCTCTTATGGCATTCAATTATCATGAATAGAAAAACAGCATGCTACTTACTCTAAGAAAACAAGGAATCTATAGGCTTACTATGATATATAGAGAAAAATAAATGTTTTACCATATGTGATCAAGCACATGGTTGTCTTAGTTTGTCAATTTCTCCTGACTTACGTCTCACATTGAATCTATTAAAACATCAAATGAACCAAAATGGAAAAATAGGGCATTTATGCAAATTCATACAGGTGACATTAGCATCAAATTACATGTTTATAACCTTCTTGGAGTCTTCAAAAACATCCAAGAGGTTTTAGGATCAAAATATGTCATTGAATGTGCATTTAAGGTCTTTTTTCCATGGTTGATCACTATCAAAGTTTAAGAGAGGTTTAAGACCTGTTTAGGGTCTTAACAAAATGATTGTTCATAAAAAACAAATCATTAATTAACCTCCTTCCACTTGGAAAAACTTCTTATCTGACCCCCTCAACTATCCCAAATGGATCATCCCCCCATTCAAAGTGTGGGATATGGTATGAGCATATTAAGTTGTTCCTTGGGTGGCATGCTTAGCATTCTTGAGATTTGAGAGAGGTCTACATTGATTTTTGGGTCTCAAAAGTCAATTATATTTCTAGGAAGAGTTTTTACACTTTTATAATAAAACCCCACGTGACTCCCCATGCTTTGATATTACTTGTTACCCCTCTATATGTTCATGGTGTACTGGTCAGGGTATTTGGGGTTTAGAACCTATCTCCTCTTTGTTATCCCTCAAGGGCATCTAGTTTTAAACTAAGGTTTATTTCTACTTGGAGGTGTATGGAGATGTTGCCTCAAGATCCCCCCATGAGGTCTCTAAACACTTTTCATGCTTTGAGTTCAAAAAATCTCTTAGTCTCATGGATACCCCTTGCCAAAGGAGTGGGCCAAATCTGAGACAAAACAATGAGTACTTTCACTATTAGTATGGATTTTATATAGTCATAAACATATTTTTAAACTAATAAACACCATATTTACCAATTTTAAAATCCTAATCATACCAATAGAGGTCTCAAATAATCAATCTCTTCTCAAGACTAGCTAGAGCCTGTGTGTGACTGTGTGTGTGAATTAGCACAAGATTAATCTATGTTTCATTTATCTATAATATATTATGAGGGTTCAATAATATTTTTATTTCATCACCAGATTTTACATAAAATAATATTCATAGTTTATACCTCTCAAAGTCTTGTACCATCCTTCTATCCAAGCAAAGCCTTCAAAGAACAAGCAAACATGTATACTAATCCATTGACTGTGTATGAGGTTTTAAAACCTAGTTTAGTTCATCTTCCCTTTGTTTCTCTTTGGTTTAAAAATGAACCTATGTCATTTTTTTTCATGTTAGGTGCATACCTTAGAGTCTTTTACATGTACTTTGTCTTATTCAAGCTTTAAGACCAGCCTGTCTATGTATGCATTAGGTGTTTTTTTTAGGGTCATTTGACTATGTGTTGGAGTTTAGACTTTACCTTCTGATAGCTAGCCTTATTTTGGTTCTTTAACATGCTTAAAGTCTCCAATTAGTTTCAATAAGTTCTCATACATTCTCTGCCCTTCATTTTAACTTGAAAATGAACCAACCCTCAAATAGGCATGTAGGTAGCACATTACGGTATTGACTATGTGTAGTGAGTTTAAGACCTCATCTAAATGCCATTGATCCCTCAATGGAATTTAACTTGTTTTAAGTTATAATTGGATTTAATACATCCTTAAATATCACTCTTTTATCTCATCTCTTTAGATTTAGGCTTGAAGATGGAATGCCTTGAAGTAGGCCTATAGCTTACTTCTAGGGTCACTTGACTATGCATAAGGCCTTGAAGACTGAGTTCTCTCTATTTATATTATGTTTGAGGATATCCAAACCAATGGATTCAAATGCATTGTCTACAGGGTATATTTATTATCTCATTGCACTCTTAACCTCATTTATTTCTTGTCATCAAGTACACAGTCTATACATAATGTTATAGGTGTTTAGTTAGATTGTGTACTTAGTTTCTTTAACTTAATTGGATTTTAAGTGACCTGGTATCTCTTCAATGGATTTTATCTTATTTCATATATCTGATATTAGGTTCCAATATCTTAATCTCGTTCTAGTGTTGATTAGGTGTTGATCTTAGTCCAAAATGTGAACCTACAGGCTTAGCACCTATAAGTCACTATGGATTGTTTAGGTCTACCAAGTCACTTTATTAAGCTCTTTGAGTTCTGAGCTTCCTTGATATTGTCAACCCATTCCATACTTCCATTTTAATCCTTCAAGGCTCATATATACTTTGTTGAATCATGTTCATCTTCAATTTACCCTTCAAGTTTGTACGAACCTATAGGTGCCTATTAGCTCATATATAGGATTTATTTGACTGTATGGAGAACCTAGTTAGTTTGAGAAAATTTGAAGAGGTAAGTGAGGTGGTTAAGGATATATGAATACATGAGGATATGAATCAATCCTCCACCATATCTCTGAGCATATCTAACCATATTCCTACAGTCTGTATAACTACATCTTGAAAAGACACATGTGACCTCTCATTGAAAGAAAGCATTTGGGCTCTTACCTTCACTTTTCTTCATTTCTAGGAGTAAAATATCATATCATAAACTTACACCATAATGTATCATTGGTTCTTGATCCAAAGATAATAATCAAACGTCTATTAAACTGCTTACACATAGACCATGTTCCCAAAAGCAAGCATACTTGAAGAATATGGACCAAAACACATCTTAGGAAAAAGAACATAGACTCCATGAAACTGAAAGAGTTTACATAAACAATGAATAATTTTAAACCTTTGATAATCACTACCATGAAGATAAAATAGATACTTGAAATAGAACCCATTAGAATAGCTTATACACCAAGACATTCTTCCTCCAAGTGAAAATAATTCATGGAGATGAGTTGAATTATGAAACCACCATGAAAAGGAGATACAAGACAAACACAAACCACCTTCCAAACTATTCTTCTCCATATATTTCTTAACTTAAGAAATAGGTGCAAGAATAAACCCCTCTCAAATGAATAGGTCATAGTGACCTACTGTCACTCTTAGCGATTGTTCATAAATAAAAAGCCATCAATATAAAAACCAATGCCACTTATTTAAATCTTACTTGGACCCCTAAAAATGGACAAATTTTCATCTCCTAACTCTCTCTCTCTTGGTTATACCATTCAATACAAATTTGCCTTCTTGACCTTGTGAAGGCAATGATGGAAGAGAAAAGATGTATGGAGTGTCATTTCAAATTTAAATTTGATCCATAACTGTAAAATGATCTAAGGGATCTGATACAGGAGCATCTACAATAGTTTCATGGAGGACTAGTTGAGATCATCAAACATACAATTCCAAATGATATTCTAGCATGAAAATTCAAATTCTTGTTTTCCCTCCAAATTCTTGTTTACATTTCAAAATTTCACCTTGAGAGTAAATGTAATTATCAAAAGTGAAAAGTGAAAAGGTAAAAAGTGATTGTTGGGCTGTTGAGGAAATAAGGGAGAAATGGTTGAAACTATTTTCAACCTTAGTATATTGTTAAAGATTAAAAACAGTATTTTGTTTTGCCTTAAGCCCAAATTGGGTGTAGAAGTTAGAGGGGAAGTTCTTGAAAAGAAAAAAAGAAGAATTCATTCAAGAAGGAGAGAGGATGAGAGGGACGTAGAAGAGGAGAGGAAGGACAGAGGAAAAAAAAATGGGCCTCTCATTCAAGGGAAGAGATAGAAGAAGAGGAGAGGATCTCAAAAGGATGTAAGAATGAAGGAGAAAGAGAAGTTGTAGGTGGAGTCCAAGAATAAGCATGGAGGTGTCTATGAAGATGTCATCAGTTTTTAATCAATGAATATTATTGTAAGTAATTCTATTTGAAGAGATAAGAAAAGAAGTTTGATTCCCATGATTATGTTATGGTTTCTTTTATGGACTTCTGGTGACAGTCCTGTGAATAAGCATTCTGGTTTCAATAGTGACAGGTCTGTGTATGAAAAGATTGGTTATCTTGTGCTTTCAAACTTATTTGTGCATTATTGGGGTCTTTGCAAATAGAGAACTGTGTAGAAGTTGCCTGTAAGAGCCAATTCTAAAGAATAGTGAAAAGAATAAAGGTTGCGAAAGATAAAGCTGAATGTGTTTTAATTCAATCATTTATAACATATGTATTTGTTGTGATACATATTCCACTTGCGCCTATGACTTCGAGTTTGAGAACTCGACTGGCTTTAACAGAAACTCTGACACTTCCCCTATTTTTGCAATTCGAAGTTCAATATACTGTAGTCGTCCCATAATATGTCGGGCAGCAATTGATGTTGAGTTCAAAGCTATTTTATTTGTCCCACAGAAGGTTCCTCATGATCTTTATGAAAGTTACTATACCAGCAAGTCAAATCTTAAGCTGTTTGTGAGGCGTGTTTTCATTTCTGATGAATTTGAAGAACTTCTTCTTAAGTATCTTGCTTTCTTGAAGGGTATCGTGGATTCATACACTTTGCCACTTAATGTTTTCCAAGAAATACTTCAACAGCATGGCAGTTTGCAAACAATAAAGAATTTTTAGACGTGAAGAGGCTCCAGTGAAGAAACACGACCACAATACATATACCTTATATATGTATCCTGCCCAGACATGGAGATAAATGCATAATTGTAGTCTTTTAAAAGCGCAGAGAGGTTTTATGGATCCGTTGAAAGGATAAAATATGTACATGAATACTGTGGCGAAGGAGAGGGTGCTATGTGGAGCACATTTATTTGAGCAATATGTAGATCATATAGAGCATGCAGTATCTATTTATCGGCCAATTCAATTATTTGACAAGTTGCAATTTTTGTTGTATCTCCTCCTATAAGTAAGCAAGGTCTAAATATCAATCCATGTACAAGATAGGGACAGGATAAGGAACAAAAACATCTTTATACCTGTAGTTCTAAATCTATTCAAGTTTAGATCTGTTATACAATAGGAGAAGGCAAAGCCGTGTATTAGCTAACCTGTAATATCTACGAATCAAGTGTAAGTATAGGTATCCCTATGGTGCTGTTGGGATCTTCTATACTGAGGAGTATTGTCTTTTGAATTCATTCTGGTCTATGGCACAGGAGGTGAGTTGGTGTGATAGTATTACTTGGTCTGTGAATGGCTAGAATCTATGGACTCTGTAGGGTCATCCTTTTGATTTGTATGAAAATGAATTGCAGTCTGAGGTCAGCCTTGTATCATTTTTGGTATCAAGCAGTCAAAGGTCAGTTTGAGGAAGTTTACAGTTTATCAGGATCTCAAGGGACACTTCCAAATCATTTGTAACTAAAAATTGATCTTGCAATGTCATCCAAGTGCTTGTAAAGTATCCTTTTGCCAAGATTAGGATTGAACTATAGATTTTGTCAAACTCTAACTACCTATGAACATTTTATGACCAACCTATGACATCAAGGATGTTTGGAATCTTTTTAAAATGTTGTTTCCTTGAAGTGGTACGTCCAACCCTTACAAATGGGCCAAAATGTATTATTTTGCAATTGAGAATCAAATAAAGATTAGTGCAAGATAATATGTCATTAAATGACATAAAAATAAAATTTTACATTGATTCTCAACTATATTATACCTTTGACTATGTTTGACCATCTCAAGACCTTGTAATTAACCATAAGACTAGATAAGTGAACCAAAGCCCAAAACTTGGACAATGTTGGACAAGGGCACATATGACCATATAAGACAATTTAGGACCACTAGAGACCATGAAAATACCATGACAAATATTAGACACCTCTATGAGGTTTCAACCTCTAGGGGATGACAAATTTTGCCTTGGGGTCAAAATTTGGTCAACACAATGGTCACACCACAACCATCAAAATAGAACATAAATAAAACTAACATCTACAGAAATATTTTAATAAACCTTTTATGGAAAAAAGGATAACATGTTATAATACCAATATAATATGTAAACTAGATGGATATTCCACGTTAAGTTTCACTAACAAAGACCCTTTCAAGTCAAGGTGTTCATCTCTAGTTCTAAGCCATACAAAAATACCTAAATTTTTTTTTGAATGTGTATTCCAGCTCTTAAGACTGTCATATATAAATTATAAAAAAACACACTCTAAATGTTTCCACTACTCCATACATGATTGTAATAACATGCTTGCATAGAGGTGCAATGACAAATGTGAAGTTCTTTAACCATAGGGTTGAATCTTGAGCTCTCTTAAATGTTTGTGTATTAGTCTAGTTGCAAAGAATGTAAATATGCAAGTAAAGGAAACAAACACAATAACGATAAAGAGAGATAACATGAGACATACCTTGAATAAACTCAATGTGAAAAAACTCCAGCAAGAGTGAATCCATGGTGTTCTATAGTCTACAAGATTTTTTGCCTCTTGGGCTTACAAAGAAAATAACATCGTATACTCATAATGATCTCTACAATATTCAGTTGAATATTTTGTTCTAATAAATAAATAACTATTGAACTCAATCTCTTTCATTTGTGTAGTCTTTAAAACAGTCACCTATAGCTAAGAAACAATGAAATAATAATAAGGACTCAAGCATGCCCATACACAATGTTAATCTAAGTAAAATATCCCCATTACACTTTTTTGTGTTTCTTTTGTTCTCTTCCTCCTATTAAATGAACTCTAAATATTCATATTTATACACAAGAATACATCTTGGATGCATGCAATAAGTCTAAGAGTTGGAAACTAAAGCAACGCACCTCATGTTCTTTCATCTTCCTATGCATCTATCTTGAGTGTCTCTACCTTCTAAGACTTGTATTTGACCTCCCATGTCATTAGAATCCACCCAAAAAATTAATTGAAACAATAATAAGTTCAAACACCAAAAAACAATTCAAAATATTGTCGACTCGATGAACTTCTAGAATTCAACAGTTAGTGCTAAAGTTTAATAGTCTAAAGCTTTAGGTAGATCCCAAAACTTAAGTATGGTAACTCAAAATAATCATAACTTTTGCATACGACCTCAAAATAACGTGCCACTTTTTTTGAACTTGTCTATTTTTTATATTAGTATCTAAATATGTAATTAAAAATTAATTTTAAAATCAAATATGTGTTGTTTTATCATGTATAATATAAACTAACATTTTCTAGGCCTTAGTATTTTCTAGATTACACATTTTTGATAGCCATTATTATACCAACTAAGATGGATGATAAACATGATAAAACTTATGATCACCTTCATGATCAACTAGGCCATCCTAATGGCCCTCACATTTTCACTTATGTGGATTCTTACCTATACAACCACCTATCCAACGAACAGATGGCCTGACCACCCGACATGCAATGATGTGAATCTCCATGCATTGGCGTTTGCATGGGATAACAGGGAAGTTAGCCTAACTTCCCAACTCACAGTGATGAAAACCTTTATGTGCTCATGCACATTCCTTTTCAAAATATCCATCTCAATGACCATCCTATAAGTTTGTGTCGACGCAGCTCCACGCTTAGACATAGAATGGACTATCTAGGCCGTCAATTTTAGGGTCAAGGACTCCTACTTCCTTTGATGTGTTTACAACCATAAAATTTAACACAATGAAGTGCATCATTATTCAATCACAAAA
Organism: Torreya grandis; assembly: GCA_037957365.1. Taxonomy (NCBI): domain Eukaryota; kingdom Viridiplantae; phylum Streptophyta; class Pinopsida; order Cupressales; family Taxaceae; genus Torreya; species Torreya grandis. The sequence goes on along the minus strand of JARHVA010001024.1, from coordinate 2,160,094 downwards.
AGGGGTCATTTGGAATGTGATGTATTACTCACATTAATCAAGGCCATATCAAAAGTGAGAAAGGGAAACACCCATAAAAGGCCTTAGTCCCTAGTCATATGGGAAATTAGTCTTTGGTCATGCCCAATCCATGGGGGCTTAACTTTTCCTTGGAAAATTTTTCACAACTATCTCCACATCAAAATTTTATCAAATTTGTGCATCTTTTTTTTCTTTCAACACTTTTTCCACCCAAGTTTATGCAAGCTCAAATCTTAAATAGGCTATAACTTTTGATCGATAACTCCTTTTTGAGTGCCACCTTCTTCAAAAGTACCTAGTTTTTCATTATCTATGAATTGGTGGTGTTTTTGAGACCTATAGAGATATCTTAAAACCAAATATTATACACTCTTAGACACATTATCAAGTGAGTTTGACATCCCTCCAGTTATTTCATACTTATGCATATTTGCTCAAGATGTATTCTTGACTGAGTGTGATGTCTATATGAGCGTGCTTGTTTTTGCAACTTAAGCGAGGTCACTTTGATAGTTCTAAGGAGGTACTATGTGGTGTTGTGCACTTTTTTTTTTGAATTTCTTATTTACTTATTGTAATAACATTTTTTCTTGCATGATGTAAAATTATTAGTCGTTTCTTCTTCTTACTGTATTCAATTATCATGAATAGAAAAATAACATACTACTTGATCTAAGAATACAAGGACTTTATAGGATTACTATGAGATGTAGAGAAAAATAAATGGTTCAACAGATGTGATCAAGCACATGGTTCTTTTAGTTTATCAATTTCTCCTAATTTACATTACAGTTGAAAAAATATAGAATAGATAAGAAAGATGATCAAATTATTTTATCTATACTCTCCAAACTAGGTCCAAACTATTATGTATTTGTATCCACTTTCCATGTCATAAAAAGTGCTCTTGGAGCTGCATGGAAGATGCCTTATTTATATAACTTTTTTTCTGACTTGACTCAGGAGTAAGATAAATTGATACAGATGGGCACAGTGAAGTCCTCACAATCTCATGCACTTTTTGCTAAGAAAGAGATGGATTCAAATAACAAAGAGAAGAAATAAAACAAAAAGGATCAAGAGAAGGATGCAAATCCTCTCACCTACAAATCCAATCATGAGACCTCTTCTTCCATTTCTAGGCCTAAGAAAGAATGGATCAAATATGGGTTTTACTCAGGAAAGCATGATGAAATCAAATGTTTGAAGAATCAGATTGACCAACTAACTAAAAAGCTTGAGAAGCACAACATCAGTGTCCCTAATTCTACCAATCAACACTCATCAACCCATGAATACTTTAAGGCAATTGACCATGGTAAAAAAATGTCAAAGGAGAATAGTAAGAGGAAATCTTAGGGAAAAGCCCTAGTTTATGTTTTATCTCAAACTTCTACATGGTTCATTGACTCTAGTGCTTCACATCACATGGCTTCTTCACTTATTGAATTTAGTTCCTTAGAACCATGTGACATGTCCTCTATATAATTAAGTGATGACACTTCTAAAAAGGTTCTCGAGAGAGGGTCTGTTGAATGAAGTGAGTGGTGGAACATTCTATAATGTTTTAAGTATTCCTTCACTTTGAACTAATTTCCTATCAGTTTCCCAGATTACTGACCTTGGTCTAGGCATACGAGTTGAGTTTACTCCAGATTCTATGTATGTTAGAGAGTTGCACAGTGACACTATATTGGTAGTAGGAATGGCCGATCATTAGAATTGGATATATAACTTGTCACATTTTACTCTAGACTCTCATATAAACTCTTCTTCTTTGAACTCACTTGAACTTGATGACATTTTTGAGCCTAAGCACACTTTTGATACTAATGAATATCCCTCTATATATGACTATAGTAGTGATGGGGACTCACCTCCAAATCTCTTTGTCACCTTCAATATATTGAGGAGTTATTTTTTGATCAACCTACTTGTGGTATGCTTCAGACATTACATGGAATGGGTATACTGATTCAAGATATGTCACACACTGGATAGTCTATCCTACAGTTTAAGGATATTAAATAATCTTTTGTTGCCCCTGCTCCCATTACATCATCATTTTATTGAGTAGTTGGTCCTCCTACCTTACATGAGGATAACAGTTCCTTGTATAGGAATCACACCTTAGTTAAAGATCCATCAGGCACTTGGTGGACTCCTTCACTATTCCAAGGTGATCCTCTCTTCATTACATCTACTTCTAATCCATAGTCACTCCAGGGAACTCTATTATAGAAAACATGATGGCTTCAGGCAGTTGTAGATTCTAGTGAGTCTTTTTATTCCTACCTTTTTCTTTTCTCTATTTTGGAGAGGAGTTTTGTTTTTATGGGTTTTCTCATTTTTTTATTTTATAGGAGTTACATTATGCTTGGATACCTCATCAGGCCTCGTTGTCGGGACCCAATTTTTATACCCACCTAAGCTATGCATAAGGGGGGTATTGGTGTAGACTTTTATCCCACTAGGTTCTATCTACATGGTCTAGTCATTTTGTTTACGTTTAATAAAATTCTTTAGTAAAAAATAATCCCACATACATGAAGATGTTGGGACATGTCTATTTTTCATCTATATAAAGAACCTTCTTATGTACTTTTTGGCTAATGATTTAGTGAAATAATGATCATTTTAATAACTTTATTTGTGTGAAACCTTTTTATTTCAGGTTATGATATTTCAATCTACATGTTCTTCATGCATGCTTTGTTATTTAGTTAATCATGGTGCAATATGACAAAAACACCTTTATGGATCTGTATTCCCTGACTCAAACTCCAATGTTCATGTCCCTATCTATCATTTATGTCCTTTCATTATAATAGTCAAATTTTCAAAAAGGAAATTATTATTAGGGTCATCCTTTAGATTTATAAACTCTCTAATGGGTCTTTTTACCTCTTGAACCACTATAAAATCACATCTAATTCATTCATTTCAAACATCTAGGCAAACTTATCGATTTTATTACAAGAGCTTCTTTACACAAATGCACATTGAGCAAAAATTTTCCTATTCTTCTCAAATTAGTTCTCAAGCACTTCAAGTAGTCATGACCCAAGTCTAAATTTAGTTTTATGCAACCCTAGCCAAGGATAATAAAGTATTCATGATTTGAAAACTAAAAATGCAAGTGTAGCAAATACGAATAACACACTTTTGCATTTAAAAGATCTTTCTATTTCTCGACTTTTCCTTTAAATTTTGCATAAAGAAATTAAAACCAGAATTAAAAATAAAGATCAAAATTATAAAATAGCAGATAAAAATTAGAAGAACTCACTAGCAAATTGATAACGGAGTTCGGTTTCAATAGCCTACGTCTCCGGGTCCATTCAAAGTGAGGACCGTTTCCATTAATTTATGCATCAAATGGCTTACAAATTAAATTCAAGTCTTCAATTCACCTTCCCTGGTCTCTGCTTTCTTGTATAAATATCTCTTAGACCTAAACATAAAGGCCCAAGGTTATACAAAGCATAAATTAATCTCTGACCTTCTTAATTCTTTACATCGTCCGCTGCCTACTACCCCTCAAATGGAAATTCGCTCCTCTTATATCACTTCCAAGCCCGTGGCTCAAGAGGTCAAAGGCTTATCCTTTTGGGTAAGAGGTGTTGGGTTCAAGGCATCAGCCTCCTTCTTGGGCACTTTGCACTTATCTTTATCCCACATTTGGGAGTTTGCAATGTTTGTATGCTTTTTAAGGGTTGGCGGCCCCCATGATGAGTGCCAACGTCCCTTTTTGGGGGGAGACTTAGGCGCAAAGGTTAATCTTGGCACCTAACTTAGGCTACCATTGGAAAGTGTGTTAACACATGGTCTTGGTGTGTTAACAAGTGGTCTTGGCGTGTTGGAAAGTGGTCTTGGCATGACATGATAGGTTGCATGGTAAGGTATGGCGTGGTAGGTTTGAACAGTCTTATTAAAAAGTAGAAAACAATTATCCCACATTGGTGGGGTTTGAGCATCCTTTGTATCTTAAATACAATGTTGTAAACAATAACATATGAAGTATAAGAGGCTAAGGCACCCCTCTACAAAAGTGTGTCGACCCTCGCTGAGGACCCCTAGCGAGCAAATAGCAGGGCACATGGATCTTCATATGACCGCCTGTCGAAGACCAGAGGCTAAAAACAAACACCAAACCAATTCTTTTACACCAATTCATATTTCCATGTGTCAAATGGTTATTGGACCACTTGGCATGTTTAAACAATGCCACATCACTTTTCGACACCTATTAATCACCTGTCGCAAGAATGCTTCAGCAAGCTTTATCTCGAGCATCCAGACTCCGTTTTGTGTTCTGAAAGAAGCACCGAAAATCTCTCAAAAAATTGTACAATGTGCAAATGGTTTGACTAGAATTTTAAGATGTTAAAAAATGGAATGGTACATGGATCCACCTGGATCACTCCTCCCCATTGGGAACTTTTGGACCTCTGAAAGTTGAAATTAATTGGTAATGAGGTGAGGGTATTTCTGCCTCACCCTTCTAGTTTCCATCCATTTGGCCTTGTTTGGGTGCATCCCTTTTAGACCAACATGAAGATATTCAACATCACCTCTTCATGAAGTTTGCACATTCCTGTCAAGAATAGTATCTTCTTGAAATTTTGTTAGATATTCAGGAGCAAAATCACCAACAGAAGGAATGGATACACTTTCATCATGATCAATAATCATTGGAGGCTCATAAAATTTCAGATTTTCCACATTTACAACTGAATAAATCTGCATGTAAGATGGTAAATCTAACCGAAAAACATTTGTACCAATTTTGTTTGTAATCTGAAAAGGACCATATCGGATTGGTTTCAAATTTTTACCTTCACCTGTCAGTCTTTCCTTACTGATGTGAAGCCATACCATATCACCTACAACAAATTGGTGATCAACACGATGTTTGTCATGTCTGGCTTTATACTTGGCTTGACTTTTCTCCAATTGAGTATGAACAGTCTGATGTATGAGTTACATTTGTTCAATGAACTTCTTAGCTCGAATGGCTTCTTTTGGTTCACCAATAGATGTATCCTTTCCATAGCAAACATTTAGAGGAGATTTAGGCAAGTATCCATAACAAACTTCAAATGGAGATTTCATAGTAGAAGAATGAAGTGCCCAGTTATATGCATGTTGTATGTAACACAATTGCTCATCCCATAACTTTGGATATTTATTGTTGTAACCCCTAAGCAAATGTACCACCGTGTGGTTCACAACCTCTGTTTGCCCATTGGTTTGTGGATGAAATGCAGTGCTCTTTTTTAATTTAGTGTCCATTAGTCCCCATAAAGTTGACCAAAACTCCCCAACAAATCAAAAATCCTGATCAGAAATAATTGAAGTAGGCAAACCAAAATGAACCCATACATGTTTAAAGAACAAGTGTGCAGTGCCTTCCCCGGTAATTTGCTTAGTGCAAGGAATCAAAACACACATCTTGTTAAATCTATCCACAACCACATATAAATAGTCATGTTTTCTTTGTGTCATAGGCAAACCCCCCACAAAATCCATGGAGATACTTTCCCACGGGCGAGTAGGAATAGGCAGAGGAGTGTAAAGTCCTAGTTTCCTATTACTAGGTTTGCTTGTGGCACAAAGAGTATATCCCTTAATATATTTGGCAACATGTTCCTGCATAAAGGGCTAGTAACAATACATTTTCAAATGTGCAACCATTTTAGCAACTCAAAAATGACCAAAAATAAGAGAAGTATGTGCTTATCTAATCATGTGCACCCTCTCATTTTGAGGTATACATAGTTTACCCAAATGATACAAAATATCATTGTGTACATGATAGTCCAATTCTTCTACTTGTCTACTACTCATCAAGTCTTTATAGACATCCTGAAAATTAAGATCATTAACATATTATTCTTTATAACTTTTATGAGACAAAGAACCATGTTGTAAAAGAATAGATGCAACAACCATAGGAGGCCTAGATAGCATATATGCAACCTTATTCTGAATACCTTTTTTATACTTAATCACAAGATGAAATTGTTGTAAGAGACCCATCCAATGAAAATGTCTAGACTGTTGTAGCTTAGTTTATGATTGGAGATACTGTAATGGCTGATGATCTGTATGTATTATTGTTTCTTTTCCCATTAAGTAATGTTTCCATTTTTTAACACTTTGAACTAAGGCATACAATTCCTTATCATAAGTTGGATATTTTCTTACTGCACTTGTGAAAGTTTTAGAATGATAGCAAACTGGTTTCTTACCTTGCATTAAAATGGCTCCCATAGCATACTCACTTGCATCCGTCTCGATCTCAAATGGTTGTTGTATATCAAGAAGTGCCAAGACCGGAGCAATACTTATCTTTTCTTTCAAAGTGTCGAAGGATTTTTGATGTTTGCCTCCCCACTAAAAGACCTATTTCACACTTGTCAAAGAATGCAAAGGTGATGCAATATATGAAAATTGAGCAATAAACTTTTGCCAAAATTATACTGCACCAAGAAAACTTCTAACCTTAGTTGTATTAGTGGGTGTAGGCCAGTTAACAATGGTTGCTATTTTTGCAGGATCAATTTTCAAATCACCATGTCCTACAATGTAACCCAAGTATATCAAAGAGGTCTTGCCAAATTCACATTTTGACATTTTTAAATAATTTTTTTCCTTTCGTAATGCATCCATGACTTTCTTAATGTGGATCACATGCTCTTCCCAAGACTTGCTGAAAATCAATATATCATCTAAGTAGAATATAACAAAATCATCAAGGAACTGTCTAAAAACATCATTCATCAATCTCATGAATGTAGTTGGGGCATTACACAACCCGAAAGGCATAACAAGCCATTCAAACAATTCTTGTTTAGTTTTGAAGGTTGTTTTCCAAACATCACCTTCACTAATTCTTACTTGATGATATCCACTTCTCAAATCTAACTTAGTAAAATAAATATCATGTTTTAATTGATCCAATAAATCATCAATATGAGGAAGAGGGTAACGATTCTTAATAGTAATTTTGTTTAAAGCACAAAAATCAACACACATTCACCAAGTGCCATCTTTTTTTGGCACCAAAATAATGGGCGAACCAACAAGAGATGAACTTGGATGAATAATACCCCTATCCAATAGATCCATTACCTATTTTTTGATTTCCTCATTTTCTACCACTGATAACCTGTACATGCCAATGTTAGGGAGAGGAGAATCCTGCAATAGCTGAATTTCATGTTGAACTCCCCTTTTAGGGGGCAAACCCTTAGGATCCTGAAATACATCATCATAAGTAGAAATGATTTCAACCAATTCATTCTTGTGTTTAGGGTCACAATTTTCCAAAGCCTGAGAATATTCTTTTTCCTTAGACTTAATCAACATGAGACAAAATGTCTTGCTTGAATTAACTAGTCTTTTCATTTGCCCTGTTGTAACCAAGGAAAGACTTGTTTTAATGTGATGTTCTCTGACTATATATTCAATGCCATCCTTTACAAGCAAGTACTTATTCTCCTCTCTATAAAATATTTCTTTTCTATCATAAAGATATGGGCTTCCCAAAACAATCCCACATATGTCCAATGGGACAACATCCAACTCAACCTCATCTACGAACTTGGATGTGATGGCAAACCTCAGTCTACAAGTTTGTGAGACTTGTAGCTTCGCATTGTCACACACCCAACCTAGTGGATAAGGCTTCGGATGGGGATTGGTTTGTAAGCCTAACTTCTTAACAACCTCTTCAGAAATTAAATTTGCTTGTGAACCACTATCAAATAGAGTGTCAATCTTAATATGTTTTGAAACAACTCTAATGTGGAACAATTCATTTCTTTTCTTATCAACATGCACATAATTCTGTTTAGAAGAAGATGCATCATTTGATGACTTAGTGCTAGAAACTAAAAGAGAAGAATCATTATGCAATCCCATAGCTATGATCTTAGTTTCATCACCTGAATCTGAACCTAAGTCCTGAACCATAGCATTAGTCTTCTTTTCTTTCTTTTGAAACCTTTTAGGCCTTAACTCAGGGTGTAGTTTCCAACACTTAGACTCATCATGATTTTTCTTGCAATGATTACAAAATGGTTTACCTTCTTTTTTAACAGTAAAAGTGGATTATGTTTACCCTTTCCTGATGAACTTTCCCCTTTGGATTGCTTAACATTAGATTGCTTACTTTTAACTTTAGGAAGAGATTATTTTGATTATTTTCCTCTAGCCTCTAAATGAGTGGCTTGTACACATACTGCATCTAAATTAGAGGGATTGAACATAAGAATCATATGTCTTAAGTAACTATGTAGCCCACCTATATATTTTAGCAGTGTTTCTTGTGTGTAAAGAGGAACATTCAAAAGTAAAGCTTTTTTCCTAAATTCCTGTGTATAATCTTGAACATTTTGGCCTTTTCCTTGTCTAAAACTTTGCCAATCCATCATGGCTTGTTGCATATAGCCTAAAGGATAAAATTACTTTCTGAGTTCTTCAACAAATTCATTCTAAGTAGAAATCAAGTTACCTTTTTGAAGCTCAGTTTCCTTCAACTTATTCTCCCACCAGATGAGAGTTGTGCCTCCCATACGAAGAGTAGCCAAATGAATTTTTGATTCATCCCCTGCAATCTTTTGGACCCTGCAATAAACTTCTATTTTCTTGACCCAATAAACTTCTATTTTTTTGGTAGTAACTTCACCATTAAACATTGGTAATTCAAACTTAATATCCAATTTAAGTGAAGGGAGAGATTCCACAATTTTTTTATCGTTATCTGATGAAGAAGGTTTTTCGGTTTCTTTACCTTTCAATTCTTGTGAATCACCTTTCTCATTCTCGGATTTATTTTGTTTATCACGATATAATTCTTCAACCATGCTAATCATCCCCATGAAAGCTCGGTGGAAAGCTTGTTCGGATTCCATCTCTTCTTCGGCCATCCTTGAAGCATGCCTTGAGCCAATCTCTGGATTATACTCAACGAGTTTTCCTTCATCCTTTTGGGATTTAGACCTTGTCAACATACACTAGCAATCACTATTAAATAACAACCATTCTGATACCAAAAAAATTGATCTAAAAACTGAAAATGCAAGTGTAGCAAATTCGAATAACACACTTTTGCATTTAAAAGATCTTTCTATTTCCCAACTTTTCCTTTAAATTTTGCATAAATAAATTAAAACCAGAATTAAAAATGAAGATCAAAATTATAAAATAGCAGATAAAAATTAGAATAAATCACCAGCAAATTGATAACGGAGTTTAGCTTCAATAGCCTACATCTCCGGGTCCGTTCAAAGTGAGGATCATTTCCATTAATTTGTGCATCAAATGGCTTACAAATTAAATTCAAGTCTTCAATTCACCTTCCTTGGTCTCTACTTACCTATATAAATATCTCTCAGACTTGAAAATAAAGGCCCAATGCCGTATAAAGCATAAATTAATCTCTGACCTTCTTAATTCTTTACACAATCGACTACTTGCTACCCCTCAAATGGAAATTTGCTCCTCTTATATCACTTCCAAGCCCGTGGCTCAAGCGGTCAAAGGCTTATCCTTTTGGGTAAGAGGTGTTGGGTTCAAGGCATCGGCCTCCTTCTTGGGAACTTTGCACTTATCTTTATCCCACATTTGCGAGTTTGCAATGTTTGTATGCTTTTTAAGAGTTGGCAACCCCCATGATGAGTTCCAATGTCCCTTTTTGGGGGGAGACTTAGGCGCAAAGGTTAATCTTGGCACCTAACTTAGGCCACCATTGGAAAGTGTGTTAACACATGGTCTTGGCATGTTAACAAGTGGTCTTGGCATGTTGGCAAGTGGTCTTGGCATGACATGATAGGTTGTGTGGCAAGGTATGGTGTGGCAGGTTTGAAAAGTCTTATTACAAAGTGGAAAATAATTATCCCACATTGATGGGGTTTGAGCATCCTTTGTATCTTAAATACAATGTTGTAAACAATAACATATGAAGTAGAAGAGGCCAAGGCACCTCTCTACAAAAGTGTGTCGACCCTAGCTGAGGGCCCTGAGCGAGCAAATAGCGGGGCCCACGGATCCTCATATGACCGCCTGTCGAAGACCGGAGACTAAAAACAAACACCAAACCAATTTTTTACACCAATTTATATTTCCACGTGTCAAATGGCTATTGGACCACTTGGCGTGATTAAACAGTACCACATCACTTTTTGACACCTATTAATCCCCTGTCGCAAGAATGCTTCAGCAAGCTTTATCTCGATCATCTAGACTCTATTTTGCATTTCAAAAGAAGTGCCAAAAATCTCTCGATGAATTCTATGATGTGAAAATGGTTTGACTAGAATTTGAAGACTTTCAAAAATGGAACGGTACATGGATCCACCTGGATCAATTCAATCTAATTGTAGATTCATTCATATAGTCAAAGGAGCATAATTACACAAACAATTTAGGTGGGAGAATTATAATTAGCATTTATTAGATTCATCTTTATGAGATGATTGCAATGGTGTATTCTATCAATACACTTTTTTGGGCCAAAAAAATTCACCCTTGTGCACATTAGTAGTCATTGGATTCATCTCAATGAGGCAATCGCAATGATTTCATTTGTTGATACATTTTTTCAAGGATAAAACCCTCTTAGGGTTTGTGTATGGTTGGTCCTAACACTTGTAGATGTGAGAAAGGGAAATAAACCCTTAAAACTCCTTACAATGATGACATGTAGTCCATAACTTTTTATTTGTGTATTTTGGAGGCAAATCAACAACTTCAATCAGAGTTGCATGCATGGTGCAAAAATATGATCTTGATGTGGTTAAAGGGAACATCAAAGGGATGAGAGGGGACCTAAATGGATTTTAGGATCAATTGTAATAAATAAGTGGGCAATTGGCCAACTTTGTAAGTCATCCATTGAAAAATAACCCTCCACCACTCTAATTTGATTCTCCTCCTCCAAACAATCATAAAGCCAATCTTGGTCACAAGTCGATGTTTCCAAAAGTGGACATGTACAAGTTTGATGGTAATGATCCAATCACATGGATCACTCAAATTGAAAAATTATTTGATCTACATCAGACTCCATGTTCTCAAAATGTGGTTATGGCCTCTATATATATATAACCTAAACAGTTCATTTGGTATTAATGGTTGTGTGCTCAAAATAAAAAGAAGGATTTCTTGATTTTTGGGTCTGTATTTTATGAAGAGTTGTAGATCAAATATTGCAATAATCTCTCAAAAAATTACTTCCACCAACTAGCCAAACTATGCCAAATAAAGACTATAAAGTATTATATTCATCAATTTTAGAATATCTCCTTACATGTGGTGGGCATCACTAAGAAAAATCTGACTAACATGTTTTTAAATGGCCTCAAGCATAGCATCTAATTCGAGGTTCACATGTTTAGTCCCAATTCAGTATCTGAATCCATCCCAAGAGCATGTATGGTAGAGGAAAAAGAGTTGCTCAAATGAAGGCCTTTCACTAATATCTATGAATGCACTTTCCTAGCACCATCATTTCCTCAGCCTACCCGATTGACCCCTTAGCGAATTGAGGAAAAGCATGCAAAATAAGTTGACCTTTCACTAATTGTAATGGATAGGTTCTCCAATATATCCATCATGGTTGCTTTCAAGAAGAGAATCAATGCGTAGGAAACCACACACACATTCTTTAGCCATGTTTAAGTTTATTTTGGGCTATCAACATCCATTGTGTTTGACTACAACCTATAATTTGTCAGTCACTTGTAGAAAAAAAAATGGTATATGATGGATTCACAATTGGACTAGTCCACAACCACGCATCCTCAAATAGAAGGATAAAAGAAAATTATCAACCGTATTCTTGTCCATTTGTTGTGCATGTAAAACAGTGCACATATACTCATTTTGATAATCCGGTTTACAATTCACATGCTTATAATAAATATTTTCATAGCTCTACAAGGTATAGTATATGAGTGATCTTGGATTTTGATCCACATAGTGGAATTACAAGTTTGGGTCCTTGTTCATGTATCTCATTGTTCTCCTTATTATTAGTGGTTGTTCGGTGTTAGCACTATTTAGTGATATGTTCTAAGAGTGCAAAATATTTGTGTGTAAGCTTTGGATAATGTAGTAATGAAAGATCCATTCACGAAGGCCAAGAAATGGTAGTAACTTGTACATCTTTAGAATTACATAGTGGAAAGGGGAGTTCAAATGAGTCACCCACTAAAAAACATTCCACATCAAGGTTTCTCCAAATCATATTTTGAAATCTATGTGCTTTATATTGTCTTATATTTCTCTTCATTTGTTAGTACCTATTGCACAGGTACTATTGTAATCTCTTTTTCAATTAATTGTGCATTAAAAAAATGTGCATACTACACTTTCTAAAGTTTATGCATCCATAAAAATAATTTGTAAAATACAAAATTCAAAAATTGTTATTTTCCTGACTTTTGATTGGGTGATGTGACATGACAAGACTATTTTTATGGAGAAAATAGGTCTATTTCAATTTTAAAAAGTGAAAAAAAAATCATTATCCAATCAAATGCTAGAATTAAAGCTCAATGAAAGTTTGGAAAAATATTTCACTATGTACATCGATCTAAAAAGGCAAGAGGGAATATTCAATGGGAATACGTGGTAAGAAAACTACACTCAAACTGGCATGTAAACTACACTAGCATAAATCGATACCTGCAAGGATCAAACCAAGACCGACCTAAGCTCGTTGAAGTAACAATAGTATAGTGTAGTGTATGTTTAGCGCAGGAAAATGAGATAGAATGTATGTTTAGCTTTTATTGGCTATGAATTTTATAATTTTGTAGCTCTCGAACTCCAACAATGGACTACTAAGTTAACATATTTTTAAAAAATTATGGATGCTAAATATCTCCTAGGCTCTTTAACAGTCATAAAACATTTGTTTAATTAAACATAAGGGATAACATAATTAATTAGTAATCCAAACAATCATTAAGTTATAATCTATGTTATTTTATCTAGGTGCAAAATCTAATTATATACAATAAATCTAATGTCGTATTAAATTTCTAAAATTACTAAGGCCCATATAATACTTTGGGTAAAATTTCTATTTCATTTCTTTGAATCATATGGACTATATAAGTTGCATTTTTAATTTTCTTAGAGAAGGGAAGTCTGTAAACCGTCATAAAAGTGCAGTGTTAAAATTTGAGTTTCTTCTTGCGCACTATGACAAAGCAACCATTTTCCAGTAGCAATAAAATTGTGTTTTCTCCTTCAATTTATAGCAAATCTTTGTAAATTTATACTCATTTGATAAAACCAATTTAAATGATTTTTTTAGATTTCCTTTCAATAATGAACAACAATCATATTTATTTCTAAACATCTCGAGGACAAGGCATTATTGCAAGGATTAGGGAGGAACTGTAGATTTACATGTTTCAAAGAGAATTTAATTTTTTGTGTGACTGTTTACTCCGTTCCAACCAATTTAATGCAAAAAAATGAGTTCAATATTTCACTTCACTATTTTGGATCGATAAGAAAATATTTAAAATAAAATAGGTAAAATTATAGTAGATGTATATAATTTAACAGTAATTTTAATTCGTTATTTTTTCAAACGAATTTTTTTTGCTAATATAATATCATAAATAATTTTTCAAGTGACAATGTTTTCAAGATTCAATTAAAAGCAGTCGAAAAAATGTGAAAAGTTTTAATAAATTGATTCTTAAACATCCAATCAAATCAAGTAAAAAAACTAATAAAATGCATAATTATATTGTTGCCTACATCATGTGAATGTCAAAACATAGAAAATGAAGAATATTTTAGTTTAGAATAAGCCTCATGAGCTTTCGTTGTCCCACGGAGTTGCTAAGTGAAAGTATTCCAAGTACCCTAAACACTAGAGGCACTAAGCCTTTGGCTGAGCTTCCACCACGTAGTAGTATTCTAAGGACTCAAAACCCCAGAGGCATTAAGCCTTTGGAATAAGCCTCCCAAGCTTTCGTAGTCTCATAAAACTATCAAGTGATAGTATTTCGAGGACTCAAAGTCCCAGAAGTATTAAACCTTTGGGCTAAGCCTCTCGAGCTTTTGCAGTCTCGTGGGGTAGTATTCTATGGACTCAAAACACTAGAGGCATTAAGCCTTTGGACTAAGCCACCTAAGCTTTTGTAGTCCCATGGAGCTGCCAAGTGGTAGCATCATGGGGATTAGGATCCCCCAGGGCATTAAGCCAAAGAGGGTCACAGGTTCAAGCTATTTGCAGCAAACTGAGAGAAAACCTGTATCTAATGCAATTAAAAAAGTAACAACAAAGTATGTTATTGTATTAACACAAAAATCAAAAAACTCAAAAACTACCCTTAAACCCAAAACTAGGGTTTGAAGGCAAAGGAAACATTTTACAAAAAAAAAGGCAGTAAACTCTATTAAAACCTTTCAAGCCATAAATAAAGAAAAGAATTATAAGATTTGTCCAAGGTCATTACATTGTAAAGGCGCTCAAAAGCCAAGCGTAACAAAAAAATATCATACCAAACCCCCATTAATGTCGAAGGGTTTGTCATTAGTTAGCTTTCTCATCACTACTCATCATTATTGTGTTACCCTAAATCAATTTAGTATAGTACCACTAGGATTCCTCCCCCTAAATATAGAGTGGAAAAACACTATTAGGATTTTCCTTCTTAAAATAGAATTTGGTGAAATTCATCTTTCTAAAAAAAGGTTTGACTCGTTGATTTTTGGTTTCACGAGCGCTGCCCCCGAACCCCTGCCAAGGGGGCTCCATAGCTATCGCCACCCCCTTGGACCCCCTCATGACACTAGTGGAAGGAGCATTGCTCCCCACCGACCCCCTATCGGGAAGTGGGCTACAAACCGCACTGCAAAGGGATCCAACATTTAACTTTGTTATCATATATCTGACAGTTATGATGGTTCATATATATCAAGAAATCAAAAAAATAGACTATTTCTTAAAATTATGATAAACTAAGTAGCATTATGTAATGCTTTGTTACCTTAGGTTTGTTGAATTGTGTTAGATCAGGGATAATATCAAAAATATAATACACTGCTTATTTGACTATATAATACAATTAAATATAACAAAAAATAATAATATCTCTAATATTGATGCAATCATGTAAAATTTATATAGATTCTAATTCATATAAAATATTTTGTTTCCAATCATTGCATACTTTCCAACAAATAAAGAAATTATCAATATTATAGATATCATATTTATCCATTTTTCCCAAAAATTATAGTTTACACTTGATTCTACATATGATAGTATTTTTTACAAGTTGTAATAAGATATTTCATTATTGTCTGTCCTCTAAAAAACTTTCTTGCAATTGTAAAGTGGCATCGCCTTCAACCACTTTTGAAAACAAAGTCTGACACCAGTTCTTATATGTCAAATTTATCTTTGCACAATTTCCCCAACTCATCCAAATCGCAATGCATGTCCCTACCGTTCTTTCCATAAACGTGACACGTTTTTCTATCTTATTGATTACCCTCTTGCCCAACCCTCAACAAGTCCACACTGAACTACAAATTGAATGCTTTAAAGACCCAACTAAAACCAATTCATGCAATCTTAAGCCGCCATATAGCATGTAAAATATCTACGGATGCAGTAAATGTCTGCTTCGCATCATGCCAAACATCAAACCTCGTTGAATCAAACATTACAAATTTATTAAAACAAATAATGAAGTCGCTTCACGACCCTTATTACAATAAACTATATTTTTAAATCAAACACTTTTTATCTCTATTTAAACAAATAAAAATAACTTAGAATAAAAAATAATATTTCAATCATATCATGTTAGAAGGTTAAAAGGATATATATTGATGAAATTTAATATGGATTATCCATCTAATTTATAAATCAAATAGATGATACCTTTATTTAAATTTTGAATCTTAAAATGACTTTAATCAAAATATTGAATTTAAGGTGATACCCTCATGTAAAATTTGAATTTTAAAATGACTTGGTAAATTTTAACTACTTCAAGTATCATTACATTTTTATTAATATATTTTTCTAATTTAGTTAAAATCCACCTACATTTTTTATTAAAAATTCTTTCTTTTGTAATTTAATGGAAGTCCACCTACAGTTCTGAATAGGTATAAAACCATGTTTCATCAATATTTCATATGATAAAAAATTGCCATTAAAAAGGCATCTTATTGTAAGCACTTTATCATAATAAATATTGTAAAAATACCCTTTCTTATTAGTACAGTGAGCTGGTTTAAATTATTATAACTTTACTATTATTTAGAGCCTAAAAAAAACACTTCATGAACTACATTTACAACTAGTACATACATCTTAAATACATTTACTTAAAACATGCTGAGATATATCAATCTTAAGTTTTTATCTTAGATTTTTTTTCATACTACATTAATTAATAATTACATTATTTTTGTCTTACAATTTGTCATTAATTAGTGATAAATATCATCAATCAGCTACACACAAATTTGGATTCGAATAAATCTTTTCAAAAAAATAAAATGTGCTCTAAATTATAGTGTATGGCCAAAAAATTATGATTTTTTCAATCCACTAGACCAAACAAAAAAGATAAAACTTCTAAATAATTGAAAAATAGACGATAAATTTAAGATTGAAATTGCCCTATACCAATTAAATAGACATCAAATTTACCCTAAAACATAAGTGTGAACAACTCACTATAATACACTTTGTGATCCTCTATCACAACACTATTCAAGCTCAAACATAATTAACCATTGAGTTTCCCCACAATCAAGCCTAATTAACTTACTAACCTGTTTACAAAATCTTCAACAAATGATTTTACGTTTTAGAAAAAGTCACCACTCGTATTAGTGATACGTGGATTCTTATGAACCGATACTCATAAAATATGAGTCAATAAAGATTGGCTCAAAACTATTAATTAAATCTCAGAAATATTAGGAAAACCCGCCCATAGTACCAACTGCGCTATGGTTCATGGGGTTATGAAACAAAGCCTTACAAAATAGCATTTCTTTCTTTTTTATGAGAGCCTAGCTAAATTATTAAATTGCTTATCTAAACACTTGAAATAAATTTAGATTGATCCATCCAAACTAAGGATCAAACTTAAGGTACCCTCACAATTTCTAATGAAGCCATGTTTTCATCCATTCAAGAGGAAACATTTGTACCAAATTTTATGCACTGTGCCACACAATTTATACTACACTAATAATTCAATTTGAGTGTTCCAAATTTTTCATCAAAAGCTCCAAAGCATATCATGAAAACTTTCCACCATATTTTCTCCTTTGGAAACCACCAAAATTATAATGGGATTAAAAAATTATAACATGTATGTAGTCATATAGAAAGGATTATTAGATTATAATAACCCCTTGATCACAAAAGGGGAGCTCATTAAGTAAACAACACTAGATTCCACTGAATGAGGGGGTTCAAGATTTTTTTTTAAGGGAGGCTGATGTACCCTTGTCAACAAATAGTTGAGACACTGCAGAGGTGTGTTTGCCTAGAAACTAGTAAATTTTGTAACTCCTATTTTGGTGGACTAAGTAAACGTAATTGAGTAGGATTAGTTTATTATTAGTAAGTAGATCGTGAGTTTTAGGGGCACTTGACTGTTGTAAAATTGTTGGTTTAGTGGTTGTTTGTGATGTATGTAGATATTACATCACAAGGCTTAATACAATTACGCTAGGCAAAATACATTAAAAGGTTATCTGGTCTATAGCAATTATGCTTATTGGGATGCCACCTTCCATTTATAAAAAGTATATGTGGATTGATTGGCTCCCATGCAGGTAGTAGATATATCTTATCTAATTCTTTCAAGGACAATATTCCAAAGACTTTAAATCCAGGGGGCATTGAGTCTTTGGGCTAAGCATCTCAAGTTTTTGTAGTCATGTGGAGCTACTAATTGACAGTAATCTGAGGACTTAAAGTTCTGGAAGCATTAAGCCTTTGGGTTAAGTTTTTTGTGTTTTCGTTGTCCTATGGAGTTGTCAAGTGGCAATAATTAGATGACTCAGAATACTAGAGGCATTCAGCCTTTAGGCTAAGCCTCGACTTTCTACGGTCCAATGGAGCTTTTAAATGGCAACATTGCGGGTATTCAAAGCCCCTGGAACATTAAACCAGAGAAGGTCATGGATTCAAGCTATTTATAGCAAACTGAGATAAAACCTCTATCTAATGCAATTTAAAAAGTAACAAAGTTTGCTACCGTATTAACACAAAATCAAAAAACTCAAAAACTACTCTTAAACCCAAAACTAGGGTTTGAATGCCAAGGAAACATTTTACAAAAAAAATCGGCAATAAACTCTATTGAAACCCTTCAAGCCATAAATAAAATAGGTAATTATAAGATTTATCCAAAGTTGTTAGCATTGTAAAGGTGCTCAGAAGCCAAGCATAACTTAAAAATATCATACCAAACCCCGGATAATGTCAACGACTTTGTCATCAATTAGTTTTTTCATCACTACATGTTATTGCATTACTCTTAATCAAAATAGCATAATACCGTTATGATTCCTTCCCTTAAAAATAGTGTAAAAACACCATTAGGATTTTCTTTTTTAAAAATAGAATTTGGTGAAATTTTTCTTTCTAGAAACAAAGGTTTGACCCTTGATTTTTGGCTTCATGGGTGTTGCCCCCGAACCCCTGTGGCCAAGGGGGGCTCCATAGTTGTCGCCGCCCCCTGGACCTCCTCGTGACACTAATAGGAGGGGTGTTGCCCCGCACACCCCCTGTCAAAAAGTAGGCTACAAACCACATCGTAAAGAGATCTAACATTTGACTTTGTTGTCATATATCTAATGGTTATGATGGTTCCTATATATCAAAAAATCAAAAAAAACATATTATTTTTTAAAAACATGATAAATTAAGTAGCATTATGTAATGTTTCATTACCTTAGGTTTGTTGAATTGTGTTAGATCAGAAATAATATCAAAAATATAATACACTTCTTTGACCATATCACACAATTAAATATAACAAAAAATAATCTCTCTAATTTTGATGCAATCATGTAAAATTCATATAAATTCTAATTCATTTAAAATCTTTTGTTTCCAATCATGACATACTTCCCACCAAATGAAGAAACTATCAAAATTATAGACATCATATTATATATTTTTTTCAAAAATTATAATGTGCACTTGATTCTACATATGATAATGTTTTCTACAAGTTGTAATAAGATATTTCACGATTCCCTATCCTCTATAAAACTTTCTTGCAAATGTATAGTGGCACCGCCTTCAACCACTTTTAAACTCTAACATCAATTGTCAAATGTTAAATTTATCTTTGCAAGAGTTACCTAGCGCATCCAAATCACAATGCATGTACCTACCGTTTTCACCGTGAACATGACATGTTTCTATATCTTATTGGTTGTCCTCTTCCTAACCCCTGACAAGTCCACACTAAACCACAAATCAAATGCTTTAAAGACCCAACTACAACCACTGCACCCAATCTCAAGCTGCCACATGTCATAAAAACGTTCAAAAATGCAATAAACATCCACTTCACATCATGTCATACACAATACTAAAACAATAATTATAAATTTCGTACAACAAATAATTATAAATTTCTTACAACAAATACTAAAACCGCTTCATGACCTTTGTTACAATAAACTATACTTTTAAATCCAACACTTATCTCTATTTAAACACGTAAAAATAGCTTAAAATAATAGATAGTCTTTCAATTATATCATGTTAGAAGGTTAAAAGAATATATATTGGTGAAATTTAATATGGAACATCCACCTAATTTATAAATCAAAAAGGGGATACCTTCGTTTAAAATTTGAATTTTAAAATGACTTAATAAATTTTAACTACTTCAAATATCATTATTTTTTTAATAATATATATTATATATATTTATATTTTAAAAATCCCATTTCCTTCTATTATAGTGAGCTGGTTTAAGTTACTATGATTTTAATATTATTTAGAGGTATAAAAAAAAACCTTTTTGAATTACATTTACAATTAATACATACACTTCAAATACATCTATTTAAAATACACAAAAATATATCAATCAAGGTTTTTATATTAGAATTTTTTACACACTACATTGATTAATAATTACATTACTTCGTCATACAATTTGCCACTAACTAGTGACAAATAACATCAATCAACTACACATGATCTTGGACTCAAACAAATCTTTCCAAAAAAATAAAGCGTGCCCTAAACTATAATGTATGACAAAGAAATTATGATTTTTTCAATTGACTCGTCCAAACAAATTTAATGCTGAAATTACCCTATAACAATTAAATGGATATCAAATTTATCCTAAAACATAATTGTAAACAACTCACTATAGTGCATTTTGCGATCTTCTATCTCATTTTCAAACTCAAACACAATTAACCATAAATTTCCACAATCAAACTTACTTAACTTGCTACCCCATTTACAAAATCTTCAACAAGTGATTTTGCCTTTTACAATAAATCTGCACTCTTATTAATGAGAGATGAATTCTTATGAACCAATACTCATGAAATATGAGTCAATATAAATTCACTCAAAACTAACAACTAAATCCCCAAAATATTAGAAAAACCTGCCCATATTTCTAACTACGCTACAGCTCATGCGGTTAAGAAACAAAGCCTTCCAAAGTAACATTTATTTCTTTTTATGGGAGCCTAGATAAATTATTAAATTGCTTATCCTAAGAACTTGAAATAAATTAAGATTGATCCATCCAAACTATGGATGGAACTAAGGTACCATCACAATTCGTAATGAAGCCATGTAGTCATCCATCCAAGATGAAACATTTGTACCAAATCTTATGGCCCCCCACAATTTATAATCCACTAATAAGTCAATTTGAGTGTTCCAAATTTTTCATCAAAAGTTCCGAAGCATATCATGAAAACTTTCCACCACCATATTTTCTCCTTTGGAAACCACCAAAATTATTCACACTTTCATATAAAATTCCATAGCAAGAAGAGATGAATGGAGATAAATTCGCCAAACAAAACATTAAGGAAATGAAACTGAATCGTGTTTGCTTACAGACAACCACCATAGCATATCACCACAAAAGGTACGGAACTTACACTACGACATAAGTTGAGCACAGGAAACTACATATATTAAGTTAAGCAGCGGAAACTCCATACAATATTACATAGTACAATGCTGTTTCAAGTTATTTAATACTGATTCCACCTTCAAGACATCGCAACCGTCACCCACAACATACAGCATTAAATGGTACCATGCTATTTAAAGTTACTTAATGCTGACTCCACCTTCAAGACATCAGAACCATCACCTACAACATATCGCCTCTCTCTGATGTTGCCCCTTAAGCATTAGCTTTTGGCACCCACCCTGGAACCTTTGATGCCCAGCCTGCAATAACATATTCCTCTGCAGCCTGTGTATGTAGAAATGATTCCCGAGAGAAAAGAGCCTGCAGGAAAAACATAGACCCCATTACTGAACAATCAAAATAAAGTACCAATGCAATGACTAGCTATTGACAACAGTCTAATATAAGAATGTAATCACTGCTCCAGGGTAGCTATTTACACGTAAGTGAAGCTTTCAGTCAGCATAAAGAGGATGAAAGAACACATCCAAAGAAATGGTAAATACATGCAGACGTTGCTTAAGATGCTGTGGTTTGGTCTTCTAAAGTGAAATATAAACCACCACAAAATTTTCACAGGCTAGGCCGCAAGCTAACAATTTTGCCACTACAAAAAAGACCAATCAGAATGCCGACAATGGTATTCTGAACCGTAACCGTTGGATTTCACAAAGCAGTACACTAAAAGCAATTCATACAGTCCCCATAACTCACAGTTGTCATAACCTACTGGTCAACTAGAACACTTGTAGGCAAGCACTAAAAATAACAAATAGCACATGCAAGCCTAACCTTCTAGCCTGCTAGTTGGATAAAACCAGAAAAGCATCTGAATCAATACTTGTGAGCTGCCTATTGCCAAGTAGGCAAACATGCACCTTCAAAGAATCGAAAGCAGAGTTCTGAATGGCATTTGAGCTATCCAAAGGCTTTGCATACTAAATGTTTTCTAAAACAGAGACATGGTATAAGTTGGAGAGATAAAAATGAGATGACCAAAGTATATTCATCCACAAGTATTAAACTAAACGCAACAACTCTAAACAAGTAATCCGAAGAGAGAGAATACAGTTCCAAAATTATATGCTTTAAATTCATTGAAAATTCAAGACTTATACCCACCGTAGACCGATCAGAAATTTGGCTCCAGAAAATCACATCCAATTCAGTCAGTAAAACAATCAACTGTCAAACAAAGGTTAAGAAGTATTTGCAACACACCAAGTCTTGGAAAAAAACTAGTTTCTATTAGAAGGGCTTAAACGCCCTGGAAAAAAGCTAGTTTCCGTTGGACATTTCATAATTGCGAGTGAGTTCAAGTTCATATGCAAAATTTATGGCCTCCAAAAGTTGAAGGACATTTCATAAATGCGAAGCCCCCATTTATGGCCTCCAAAAGTTAAAAGGACATTTCATAATTACAAAGCCCCCAGTTTATGCAAGTGGCGGTTTCAAAACAGCCATGGCAGTCACAACCGCCATGGCAATTAAGCAATGTCATATGGCGATTTTGCAACCACCCCAGTGGTTTTGCCCTACATAAAGTAGTGGTTCCTCCCATGGGTAACACAAGGAGTTTTACGGCCAGAAAGTGTTTTGGCTTTAGTTCCCAACTCTTGGGCTTCTCATTCGAGCTCAAGGAAGGGGTCTTGTGTATTTATGCATGGGGGTTCAGAGGAAGAATATTCATTCATTCATTGAGTGTCTAAGAGGAATCACTTGGTGAATAGTGGATTCAAAGCAGAGTTGTTTAGAGCCATGTAGTCGATGGCAGAGGAAGCACAATGAGTGAATAGGAGTTCTGTAAAGTGCAGAGAAGGCAGCCAAATGTAGAGCACCTCTAAGTTGAAGACCACACATCTGAGATGGCTGAGTTCAGTAGTCATCATGGTTGAAGAGACAAGTCATCCACTGAAAAGTGGAGAGATCATTACAAGAGTAGGATGCTTTTGAAATTGATGCCTTGTAAGCCCAATAAGGCAAAAAACTTGTAAACTGCAAAACACAGTGGAGATGAGAAAGCAAGGCTTCACTCTTATTGAATTTTCTCCCACTAAGTTTCTCCAAGGATGTCTTGTGTATCTCTTCTTCATGTTGTGTTTGATTTCCTTACTTGCATGTTTTCAATACCTTGCATTTTCTTAACATATCAAACACTTAAGAGAGCTCAAGAATCAATAAACACAAACATAGTCCTTGTTCATAAAGGTTAACGAACTTCACATTCATTTTGCAATTCTATACAAGCACATTGAATTACAGTCACGTATGGAGTAGTAGCATGTCTAGGATATGAAAGGTAGTGTGTGACATGTGGCATATGGGAATTGCATGTAAAAGGTTGCATAAAGAATTGTATGCTCACAATGAAAGTCAAAAGGCTGGAATACATCTTGTTGTAACATTATAGTGGTTGTTCTATGGCATAGAACTTGGGGACAAACCCTTGTCAAGTGAAGGATTAGTGTTGATGAGTTTGGACTGGAATATCCCCCAAATTACAATCATAAACCTATCAATTCTGGGTATCATAACAAATAAACCAGAATTGTAGATGCGGACTGCATTTTACTTTTGTATCAAAATACATCAATATCTAAGTAACAAATTGGCATGAGTTCGGTAATTGGATCTTGGGAGCTTCCACAATCAATTTGATTGGATTTTTTTAATTTTTGTGGGAATTGTTTTTTAGTGACCTCTCTCATATATGTTGATAATAATCGCAACACACTGACCCACAAAGCACAAAAGCACCTCTAAACAATGTTAATACTAGAGAGAAGGAAGATGCGAACACATCAACCTAGGGACTTTCACCCCAAACCCTGGATTGGCAAAGATTTTTAATGCATGTAATGGCTTTATGTGCTTCCCTTGTCTCACAATTATTATCAATGTAGGATAATCATAACCCATATTTAATCTGTGCCCTACAAAATATGCAGAGATAATTTGTTAAACAAGAATAGCACTAATATAACCTCTATACGAGCACTGCATAGCAAAGTTTTGTGGACTGAACAAAGTCTGGACTCTAGCTGAAATTTTACTCTATCATTAAAGAAAGAGAGATATTGACACAGCTCAAAAAAAAGGTTAGGACAATTGAAAAAAATTGGTAAAGGGGCATACACATGCATCCGTACATGAAACTGCTACCTTATTCTTTTTCCTCCTATTGGCTATATAATATCCTGTCCTCGTCAAGATCCACTTCATTACTTTAGATTGAAGGTAATAATCTATATTAGAACAGCTTTTAAGCTCCCAGTGATCTTCTGGCTTCAGATAAGGTGCTAAGGATGACAAATGGGAAAAGAAATTCCTCATAATGTAGAGTAACATGGCAGCATTTGGTCAAGGGAGCATAAAACCTTGAGCTTTACAGAGAATCTGGACAAAAGACGAAATATCCAAGCTAATAAGGATAGTAATGACAGGGTCGAATGGGATGAGCTCAAAAGATAAGCCGTAAAAATTGAAATCGGGACTTCCAACAAGACAAGATAAAGAGTTGAAATTGGGTAAAATACCACAATCCTACTCACTGGGTGTGGCTTACCCCAACAGCCAAGCCCTGGTGGAAGTCCCAGGTGAATTTGATGGAAGAAATACCCCAGTCATGGAATTTAAGCCAAAAGTCACCCCACGAGGGAAACTTGCCAAATCAAAAAACCAGAACAGTAATTACAGGAATCGTGCCAACCAATAAGAGGTATAATGTGCGAGCTTCATTGAGGAAAGGGTTTATAGTCAGAGCAACACAATTATAGAGAGAAGGGAGAAAGTGCCCCCAAGAGTTTCATTGAGTAAAGGGTTTACAATCAGAGCAACACAATTACAGAGACAATATAGAAGCAACTATATTGAATCTAGGCAACCTTATGGACAGAAAAATGATAGCTTCAGTAGAAAAAAGTACAAAGTTGGATATCCAAGATGTAGGCTTCATATTCTTATGTGATTTTAGGGGTTAAAGACAATCGTGAAAGCTCACAAAGTTTACCGTACAAATGGTTCAAAGATACAAAGACTTTTTCTAAATATTTCCTTTCCTTTTCTTTAGCAATCATATAGCCTTAACATGTTTATGCGTGGTTGTAAATAAGAATATCCTGCTATCATGCTCTATTGTCTTTGACGTGTATCCAAATACATAAATAATATGCTGTATCGTGCATGTAGCCAGAGGATTAACCTCCTTTAGTTATTAGAAAAAATTTATTCATCAAAAAAGACTATTAATATGGAAGCCCATTTACCAAAAACACGATTCCAAAACAATCCAGAAGCCAAATATTTTATCTTAATTACAATGGACAGTGGAAGCTTGAAATCTCTAATTCCAAAGTAATATATTTTCAGTTTACAAGAACAATTCAAGTGTATAGAATCGACCATTAAGGTCATTGGTGATAAAAATAAATTTACACATACCTTCATGTAGTTGTGGACATGAGAAAGCTCTTCTGGAATAGACCACTTTTTGTAGTAACCCAAAGCAATCTTCAAATGATACAGCTTTGGTGCCAGACTCAGGTCTACCGCAGAGATTTTCTCCCCGTTGATAAAAGGACCCTGAACAAAGAGTTGAAAGTGAATTTAAGGCATGTTGAGAGTGGAATAAAGTCAAAATATGTAAAGAGTTTTCAGGGGAATCATATACCAGTTCTGTATGTAATGAGCTTCAAATAAGTTAGGGCAAATGCAATGAAATGTTTAGTAGATTTCTTAGGGAATTACTGTAATTGTATATTATAAATTCTTCAAGTATACTAGCCCGAAATGGTTGTAGTTCAACCTCTCCTTAAAGTAAAAGTATACTAGCCTGAAAAGGTTTTGGTTTGTCCTCTCCTTCAAGTAATAAAAACACATAGTGTCTTGTAGGTTGCCATACCATAGAAATATGGTGAGTGCTTTCCACCCATCATTTCTTTTCCATAACAAGGAAAACAATCATTAGAAGTTCTAAAACACAGGATTTCCTATGGACATGTCTTGATCAATAGTGTAAAAAAAGAGGCGGTGGGGCAGAGTGGGATTCTTTAACCTGGAGGCCATACAATATCATTTGAGAAGTAGCCTCAGCCTATTCAAATCTCAAAGACTACCGACCATAAACTAATTAACACATACAGCTTTATCTTTCAAAATCCCAACATTTCACAAGTCAATTATTCCAACATTTTCATATCAGTCAGAACCTTGATTGCAGATGTGCATTATACAAGTCTTCACAGTTATCTTCCGTGCCAATTCTCACTTACATTGGCTTTCAGGTGTTCATCCAAGGCACGTAACTCAATCAATAGGGCCTGTTCTGTGCCATCATTAGCATCTTGGCTTTGTAAGAAGCCAATGAATGTTGAGAAAATCTTTGACCCTCTACATCAACACAAACATTCAATCGACTTGTTAAAGCAACAACAAAACACTTAATAAAACATAAATAAGATACTCATGTAATCTATGTTCAATCCAAAACAAATATGACCCAACAAATTGCAATTAAGCACATTGACATTGATACAATTGCAACACGGTATGAAAACCATATGTTAATGTCATGCTAGATTGGCCAATTAAATAGGTTACAATGGCTTAATAAAACATAAATAAGATACTCATGTAATCTATGTTCAATCCAAAACAAATATGACACAACAAATTGCAATTAAGCACATTGACATTGATACAATTGCAACACGGTATGAAAACCATATGTTAATGTCATGCTAGATTGGCCAATTAAATAGGTTACAATGGCTTAATTTTACGACCACAAACCCAAGTAGCCCATTCATTTCCACAATTCACCACCCATAAAACAAAAGGTTAAACATTTATCCTACAGAAAGGAAAAATGTGGACTATAACTAACAAAAAATTCACAACATAGCACTGAAATGATTTACCATTGAACAAATCCATTCCCTGCCTCTTTATTCCAAGTTTGGTTTTGCATGTAGTTAAATTTCACTATCTTGTTAATATACTATGATTCAAAAATCCATCCAAACCCCGATCTTCATTTTTCCAGAAAGGAATATCCTCTTGTAAAGAAATTCAGTTCATCTGGTTTTGCTAGTATATATAAAAGATATTTTTTCAACCCCTTGGATTCATCTAAAGTCCTTAAATTTGTCAATTTAGCCAAAATATGAACGTTCCTTGCTTGAAGCAGCTACCCTTATCAGCCATCCGTAAGAAAAGTACAGAGGGAAAAGTCTAACCCTGGCCCTAAACAACTCATTGATGTTATGGAAGGATACCACGGAGGTTATGTTGGAGGGTGGCAAAGATTGACAATTAATAGAATGTTGATATTGCAAATGGTGGGAAGCGCCACTTAAATGTGTGTTCATAGACAAACCTTTGAAATAGATACCATTAATAAAGATGATAATGACAATGGTGATGACTGGTTAGTACCACCACTAAGCAACAATTATTCTCGTGTTTTAGTGTGTCACTCTATACATGTGCATATTGAAAATAATATCACCCAATTTCTTTTCATATTCTGATAAGCCAACAGATTAAGCAGAGAAGTTCTATGGTGAAAATTTAGTATGGTTGCTGCTAATAATAGTAAGAGCAATCCACTAATAATAGTAAGAGCAATACAAAAGCATGATATTCATCTTCAATAACACTGTATTACAATGTTAAAAAAATTGTTCCCAAGGCATTTTAATAGTTGTCCAGAACATTTCAATATTTGTCCAAAGCCCAGTTTCTGTGTGTAAATAATGTGAATTAGTCTCATTTTCTAATTTTGCTCCTCATTTTAAGACTAAAATATTTGAGAAATAACTTTGGTCGAACAAGTCAGGGTTGATAACTTCTTTAAGTACCTCAGCTTCTTCTTTGTTAATATTCAGGGACCCCATCCCAGCTCCTCCTAGGAGTATTAAAAACCGACAACATATCCCTCCAAATATAGATCCTTAAAAGCCTATTTCACATTGAAGCAAAATTTAGACATGATTTTTATCAGAAACCATTAGTTTGACAGTGGGTACTGTTAAGTGAATTCTACTGATGCCAGTCAATGTGAATTTCACTTAAAGACCTCGTACTTCCGTAAATACCATGCAAAAAATATGTTATATTAGCTTAAAGAGTTGACATCAAATTTTTCACGCAATGACAAACTACCCAAACATGGGTAAAGAAATAAGACAGTAGGAATTTACTTTACAGGTGGCACAACTCGTGGAGTCATAAGACGCAGTGATAATATATGATTACCCAACTCCTAAACCACTTCTTGTATACAACTGTCAACAACCCATCTTCTAGACCTGTAATTCAAAAACCATCAGGTCGAAGCAGATCCAGGATGTAGTTGAGGAATTTGGTTCAAAAATGAGAAGTAATATAATAGGCAGCACCCTTCAAGGAGGGGTGAATAAAAAGCCCTTGGTCTGAAGTATGTGCTTCACTTTTAAATTTTCATTTTGAGCAGGACACAGTCTCGTGCTAAGGCAGAGCAATTGAAATGAGGATGACCCAATTTCAAGCCCCACTACGCATACCCGTACCCCTCAAACATGGCTTCATAGCCAAATGGTGTTATACGCTTAACAGTGCACTTTTAAGCCAAAATGGTGTTATTACACCTACAATGGTAGCTAGAGGTGGTGGTGGAGTGTAATAGTGTGAGATGTCAATAAAAATGTATAACCTTAAATTTGACCATCATGGGAAAAGTTTTGACCTTAAATTTGATCAAAAAGCGTGATATCTTGGGCCAAGAGATTTGGAGACCATTTTTTAATCCAAAGAGATTTTTATGAGGCCAATGCAACGTTGTAGCCTGATTGAGGCCATCTGACACAAATCTGCAGGAAGTTCACAAGGTAATGAAGTCGTTAATCCATGTGGTACGTGACATCTCTCAGCTTTTTTCAGATAAATATATTTAAGATATATATACTAAAAATCTTAACAGCGCACTTCTAAGCCAAATGACGTTCTAAGCTTAATGAGTTCATGCTAATTTACCATTGGAGAGAAGAGCAGAAAATTGAAGTTTTGTTTTTTCAAACTGCTATAAAATATACTAAAAAAAAAAAAGTCATTGTCAAGATCGCATGCAACTATGAGCTTATTCTGGTGTGTGGATGAACAATGTTGGTTTTTGTTATCTAGTAACAGTTAGTAAGATGATAAACCCTAAATTCAGGCTCCTGTTAATGGTTCAAGTGTCTCCTCTTTGACTAATCGTAATATACATAGATTGAATAATTCTAAGTGTCTGCCCCCAGATTGATATCTCTCAGCATTTTTCAGATTTTTTTACGATATCTGTACTAGTAAGCTTTTTAGTGCACTTCTAAGCCAAAAGGTGTTCCAAGACATCGGAGAGAAAAAAAAAAGAAAAATGAAATTCTGTTTGTTTGAACTGTTATAAAATAAACAAAAAAAAAATAGTCAGGATTGCATGCAGCTGAGCTCGTTTTGTTGTGTGGATGCAAAATGTTGGTTTTTGTTGTTAGTAACAGTTAGGAAGATAGACAACCCTAAATTCAGGCTCCTGTTAATGGGTCAAGCGTTGTCTCTTTGAATAATCGTAATATCATGACTTTGCTCATGGTAGCTGTGCTTTCACATTAAGGCAAGGATAGAGATGGAGAGCTTTCAAGGTAAAACTACTATTTTTCGTGAATCGTCACTGCCGCCTTTTGTTTCCCATGATCGCTGAGATGTTGTCTGCTCTGCTGCCAAGGTTATTTTTGTATGGGGAAAAGTGAAAAATGGCCTTCCGATCCCCCATCATGGATGAAAGGGTGAAAACCATTTTCATTTTCATCATTCAGTCTGGAGAAGTTCTGCAGGCGGTGAAGGCAGTGCTTGGATTAGACTATGTGCCGCCGGAAATGAGGAGCCAAGTCAATTCTAAAGTTGACACAATGCTTGTCTTGAATCTGCTGTCTCTATTGCCTGATAAAATCATGGTGTAGGCATTGGCTGGGCATTTTAACAGACCAGAGCACAGGGGACGCCTTGTGAAGGCGTTGGTCACCAACTTCATGACTCCAAGAGTGCTTCCAATTGCAGAGACAGAATGTAGGAGCCTTGTGTCTATGGCGTCTTTTCGTGAATTAAAAGGGTGTTTTATGCAGTTGGTTGATTTGGTTGAGAATATGTAGACCTTTCTCTCTTCTGGGAGGGCGTCAGCAGGGGAGTACTTTCATGCTATTGATTTGTACCCTCTCAAACGTCCTGCAATGGTTGTCCACCCAAAAATGGAGAAAAAGATTTGTGGACTCGGTGGTGATGGCAGTGTGTATGTTGATAATGCTTGCTAGACCATCTGTTCTGTCTGACTTTGGAAGGTCTGTGGGGGATTTTACTACTGCTTATAATATGGGTGTTGCGTGGCTGCTGCTGTGAGGACCTCAAACATTGGGCTCTAATGGTCTGCTGGTCTGCTGATTTGCCTAGTAGTAATATAGCTTCTATATAGCTTAGTGACGCGTATTCCTGTATCCAATGTTTTTCCTTTTTTGATATGGCTGATCTGTTGGTGGTCTATCTTAAGACCATCTAGTTGTTTACTGGTTTGAAGATGGGCTTGTCCAATCTTCCCACCGGTATGTATCATGAACTCTCTGTTTGAATCATGTTCCTTTTTTACATGATAATGCAGGGTGAAGGATCCATATAACCCTCTATTTGCTGATTAAAAAAATATATATGAACAACCCTAACCATATCTCTTGCAAATCTGTAACGTCCATCTCTCTTAACCTTCCTCTAACACTCTCTTAAAAGTTAGTTACAAATAATTTTATTGTAAATTATGCAACACATTAATAAATATGTAAATGCAAGTGATTTAAGCACATACACAGATGCATTCTCGGGTGGGGTTGCCAAAGACGGCTCTGGGTACTTCTCCTCCAGTATCTGGGTGATAACATCAGAATCTGGAATCCACTTGTCATCAATCTTTATGAGAGGAACTTTTCCTTCAGGACTAATCTGTAAAAACCTGCTTGCCATCATCCTCAAATTAGCCCCTAAAATTCCCTCACATTTACACGAATATTGCTTGACAAGTATATTTTTCGTTACATCTAACAAAATAGAAAGCCAGTGACCAGAGGGCAGAAAAAAGATGAGAAAAACAGAATTAGGCATCAAAACCAGGGGATTACCAGTCTGGTTTATTGCTGATATTTACCATCTTCATGTTGTATGGGATATGCTTTTCCTCCAAAGTCAGCAAGACCCTCTGGGTAAAGGGACCTGCATTCAGAGAGGTTTAAATGATTAAACTTCAAGTTTGTATGTTCCAAATACACTAAGACAGCAATACACTTCCAAGTTCTATCATGTACAAAGACAAATAATTGGAAATAATGCCACCAACACACCGTCATCAATGCCCGTGTTTCTGACTGTTCTTTTAAGGGAAATACTTTTGGAAAAAACTGCATGGATCTTTTATTAACATTGAAGTTTCAAATCACATCAAGCGATCCATCATCAGAATATAGAAAACATATGTAAAAACTACACAACACAGCTCCTTATCTAGATGACTCTGTGAAGTACAGGATGTCTATTTAGCCCACTTCAGGAAAATTAATAAATACACAACTAAGCTTACAACTTTTAAATTGTAACTACCATTATGAATATCATCAAATCGTAATCACCATTATGAAAAACATTAAATGTACAAATTGTAAAGTGAGGGGTCCCTCAACCATCAGCTTGAAATAATGGCTCTCTAAAGCTAAGACCCTGGTGTCCTCAATGCCATTTGTGTGCTTAGTTTTCAAGAAGTGCTCCCTAGTGCCGATTTTTCATAATCTTTTGACCCTCAACTGAATGGGCTTCCCTATTTCCCCAGTGTCAGGCTAACCTGACCTCGGCTTACGACAAGGTTTGAGCACGACCCAAGTTTAATGAGGTGCATTCCACCAGGTGACCCAAGCTTAATGCAATACATTCTTCCCCAGTGTAAGGCTAACCTGACCCCCGCTTGCGTCAAGCTTTGAGCACGACCCAAGTTTAATGGGGTGCATTCCACCAGGTGACCCAAGTTTAATGCAATACATTCTTCCCCAGTGTAAGGCTAACCTGACCCCCGCTTACAACAAAGTTTGAGCGGGACCCTAGTTTAATGGGGTGCATTCTACCAGGTGACCCAAGTTTAATGCAATACATTCTTCCCCAGTGTAAGGCTAACGTGACCCCGACTTACCACAAGGTTTGAGCACAACCCCAAACTTAATGGGGTGCATTCCACCAGGTGACCCAAGATTAATGCAATACATTCTACTGTGACCTATCTTTAAATCTTAAGAATGCACCCCAAACTTACAGCTGAACAACTCATAAGATTACACCACACCTTACAACAGAGAGTGTTAAAAAGCCACTCCGAATGCGCCCATTATCTACTTTTTCCTGTACGTGCAAGGGATTGCAGAAGATTCGACACTATAAAAATTCGTGAAAATAAAGGAAACAAAGGTCCTAAACTGGCAAAATTATCCCTCTCTCCATCAAAATTTGCGGCATGGAGGACTCACTTGTGGCGATTCTGGTCGATATTTATAATACTTCTTCTAGGGTTTCATATGTTAGAAAACAAAAAACTTCTTAGCTTACAGACTAGGTTCAATGCATCTCGGTGGGATTTCAACCAGTTAGGGTTTGAATGAGAAAAAAAATCCCCCCATGAAAAAATAAAAATCTTAAGAAAACACGAGAGAAAAAAAACTTACAGTCCCCAAGCTTATCAGGTGCACCCACTGCCGCCTTAACGCAGATATCCAAAGCCCCTGCCATCCCCACGACCACAGATCGTATCCCACTCTTTCCACCCAAATTGCTCGCCAAACTCAGATTAAACGCTCTTCGCGTCAACCCAATGCGAGGTTTAACAGCGAAAACCTTTGCGTAACAAACAGGCGATGTAGCAGCTAAGATCACCATGGGAAACGGTCATCAGCGAGTCTAATATATAGAATCCTGCCGCGTTTTAATTACGTAATATACTATTGAGATTTATCTTAACGTTGAAAACATATTATCTTACATAATCGCTGATGATATTTTCTTCTACGATAATATCGATGGCATCGAATTTACTGGTTGGGGTGTCGGGGATGTTTCGGACATACACCGTAGCCTTATCATCACGTTCAGTTGCTACAAGATCATTGCATCAATGTGAACCATACAAATTAATAATAATAATAATGATAATGATAATGATAAATGGAACAAATGTTCCATTTATCGAGGAGGCCCATTTAACTAGGGTACTATGGAATCATGAACAATTATTAGTCTCCGTCAAGATAGTGATATTTAATAATTGACTTCCCATGTGAGTGTATTTTTCTTCATAAATTAATAGAGAGTAAATTTTTTTTGGTATGTTGTTAAGTTGTAAATGTTTTATTACATCCATTTATTTTGTGTAAATTTCAATTCAGTAGAAATTTGCTCTGAGAGTTTAGAGGAGCGTAGATAGGAGTGAACAATGTTTTGAAGTATGATACAGACGATTCTAGGATGTCTCCGAGCGTGTTCTAACCTGTTTTTAATCCTCATGTGTATAGGGCTTCATGCATTTCTCCTAAGTTGATTGGAAAGAGCTTTTATTTGAATTATATTTATTATAATTTGAAAAATGTCGAATGATTAAAATTAGAGAAATTTGTATACATTATGCCAAAAACTTAGCTTAAGCATGTTTGAAGCGATTTTTTTAACATCTTATGAACAAAACTACAGGGTTTTAAGCAACACAAGCTCACGAAGGCTCTGATAATATTGGTAGAGCTTATTGTACTTTTATTTTAGTTTTCCAATCAATTCTTACCATAGTTGCAAAATGTTGATGGACTTCAATCCAAAAAAAGACACATACACAAACAGTGAGAAATAACCCATTGAAAACTGCATAGCGTGCTTTGGCAAAGAGCACAAGTCTACGCATGTGTGCAACCTATGAAGAAGAATGCATGTGTATCTTTAGTTGCGCTAGAGCATAGCTCATTTGTGAGATGTCAGGGCGCATGATGCACCCCTTTCTGCACATGGACAAATAAAATAATCGAAATGTGCCCCTGCAAGCACCGAAGTTTGAATAATTAATGTTTAATTAACACAAGGTAAAAGCGTACAATTAAATACATATAAGAATTAAAAATTACATTTTGTATATTTTTATCCCATACTACATACTTTTTTATATCATAGGGTATATTTTTTATTAGATACATTAGAATGCACTGGAAGGGATCGATGAAAGCCTCCACAATAAAAAAGCTTGTTGCAAAATTTGTTCGAACAGACTCCAAACAACTACGAGTACACTATTTCACTACATATGTGTGAGCTATGAACCTAGATGATCTTTAATAACAAATACTTAATAATTATGTGCTAAAGTGAATATCCTTAGCTTATGATAATTAAAATTGTTAAGAGAAACTTTCAACTTAACAAAGACTATATTTCCATGTGAACTGACCATAAAATGTAAATAAAGCATCACGATTCAGATGGGCATGAATAGTGTCGTTTTGGACAAATTATTGATTTTTACGAATATTGGGTGTGGGCATGCGTGCAAAATGCCCCACCACGAAGCAAAGGTGGTATGAATGACGTCACGGTGTACGTCATAGATTTTTATGTGAGATTTTGTTGTTTCGTCCTATCCACAGATGTGAAATGTTGGCAAAAGAAAGGCAACAAAATGGGCAAATATTATTATTATTATTATAACTCAAACGTGTAAAATGGAAGATTAAAGAATATATTCTGGAGAAGTGAAAGCTATGGTTGTTGGGAAAGGAGTATTAAATACAAAGTTTAG